>JAYKAV010003043.1:3012258-3179757 GCA_035582835.1 Phoebastria nigripes | reverse complement strand
AAAAAAAGAAAAAAAGAAAAAAAAAAAAGACAGGCAAGTGAAAACAACAGGGAAAGAGTGTAGGGAGGAGAAAAAGGGAATCATAATAAGCAGAGACTTACTTGAACCTGCCCTGGCAGTGTTGGCACTGGTCTCCCACCCAGCCCTGGTCGCAGACACAGGTGGAGTTGACACAATGACCCGAGAAGCAGGAGATTTTGTCGCAGGACTTGGACTGGGACACCTGAGCATAGAGGGCCAGGTACAAGAAGCCGTAGAAGAGCAGCCAGCTGTTCACATCCAGGAGCGAGGAGAAGCAGCAGCAGCAGGAGGAGGGGAAAGGTCTCCAGACGCCCAGGGGCGCGGGGGCAGCTCCCGCTCTCCTCGCAGCGCTGCCCAGGTCCATCTTTGCCGCGGGGGCCATGGGCCGAGGCGCGGCCGGCGGCGGACAGCGATGGCAGCGCCGCCCGGGCACCCCGGGCAGGGGCAGCTTCCCCTGAGGGGGAAATAATCCAGCCAGGGAGATTCAAACCCCCCGCTTCCTTCTCGCCTTGTTCTCCTCCCTCCCGACCCCAGCGCTGCCTCCTCCGGCCCCTTCAGCCCTCCGCGCCCCGTCACTCCCGAGGGGAAGCCCGGCAGCGGCAGCCCTCAGCCATCCGCCCCTTCTCTTCGTCGTCCTCCTCAGGGCTCATCGCTCCCGTCTTCTTCCATGGAGGAGGAGAACTGCCTCTTGACCTTGTGTTTTCTCCTCGACAGATATGCCCCCCACCGGCGTGCACACACACACACACCACCCTCGACCATGTAGCCCCCCGACTCCCCCTTCTCCTTTGTAGTCCCTCAGCCCGCGGCACACACGCAGGCAGCAGCGAGGAGGAGCGCGGGGAGGCGGGGGCCGCCGCTGCCGTCCTCTCGCCAGTCAGTCAGATGGGAAGTGAGGGCGGCCGGGCCCCGGAGCCGCTACGGCATCCCGCACCGGCGGGGGTGGAGGGGGGGGTTCGGCGGCGAGGAAAGGGCTGAGGAGCTCTTATCCCGTCTCCGGTATTAGCCCTGCAGGGAAGAGAGGCGGGAGGAGAGTGGGAGAGGAGGGTTAACAGCCCTCCGTGTCCCAGCTGACAGCTTCCAAGCAGCCATTTTTAAAGGCTAATTGTCATCTCCACTCAGAGCCGCCTGCTCGCTCTAACGCCCCCCGCCCCTCGGTCCGTTTGGATCCTTCCCTCCGCCCGTCCCTCAGCGGGGGAGGGAGGGGGCCCCGGCCCGGTCGGCGGCGCGGGGAAGGCGGGAGACCACCCTCTTCTCCGTCCGGAGCGGGGACGGTGCAGCCGGGGTAACCGCACACCGGCAGCTCCGGCGCCCCACACGCGCCTCCCGCCCCTTCCCCTGCGCCCAGCGACGGCAACCTGCGCTCTGTGCTTCAACAGAAACCTCTCCCGCCCACGCTTACAAAAAACAGGCGGGGGGGGATGAAACGGCACCGGGCCCGCCCGCCGGCCGGCGCCCCCCGCTGCGGGCACGCAGGCCGCACAAAGCCAGCGAAACGCTGCGGCCGCCCAGAGCTCGGAGGCCCTACGGCGGAGGGGGGCAGCGGGCGGGGGCGGGCCCGCCCCGCCCCGGCGCGCGGGCGTCCGTTAGCGAGGGGGGGCGGCGCGGCCGGCGGGAGCCGCCGGTCAGCGGGGAGAGCCGCCGGCGGCCGAAGGCTCTGATGTCCCCCGGCCCGCTACCTTGAGCCCTTCTGCACGGGGGCCGGGCCGGGCCGGGCCGGTATTTGCCTCAGGTCCTGCAAAGTTCAGAGGCGGTTGTCTTTGAACTCATGACGGTTAGTGCTAGAGGAGATGCTACCGATTGTTTTGAAATCCTTACCTTCCTCCGTCTTCTCATTTTACGGTTCAGATCAAGACGTTGCCTTCCACTTACAGCCCGATGAGCAGTAATAAAAGTTCCTAGCTTTGTAAACAGAGCTGTACGAAAGTAATCGTTGTAATAAAGTTGCCTAAAATGTCCTTTTTTCTGCAAAACGTGCCATACACAGCCCATCTTTTCAACTTTGCTATAACCTGTTTTCATTTTACGACTTTTTTACAAGAAAAAAAATCATGAGCCTTGCTGTCAAGCAACGAAGAAAATAACAGCAATCAAACCCTTTGAAACTTTCTCCTAACACTGAAATTGAGAATTTATGACATGATGTCTCTATTCCAAGAAGATAAAGAAAAGGTATTTAATTTCATCTCCTGGTACCATCTCAAAACAGAGAGGTCCAAAGTGACCCGTGTTGGAGTCTGAAATCAGGTCCAAATCGACCCTTCTCCAGATTCTGCAGTACTCACCCTTGGAGTGTGGAGGAATTGTTTGGGTTTTGGTCTAACCTGTTTTCCCAGGCATACCATTAAACCCTCACCTGAATTTCCAAAAAATCAAAGTAGATAAGTACTACAGCAAGGAGCACAGTAACATCCAGCAGTATCTATTTGTACTTTATGTGGTATAAGAGTCCAACCACGATCAGGATGTCAGAGCTAAGCACAATACAAACATCACAGAGAAACAGTCTGTGCCCTAAGGAGTTTACAGTCTTGACCGAGGGAATACCCGAAAGTGTGTGGGGAAAAGAGAGGTGAAAAGTGATTTGTCCAGTTTCGTTCCAGAGGATGTCAGGAGGACCACAGCCGCTCTCAGTCCAGGAGTCTGTACATTGTCTTCCTAACAGAGCTGAGATAGATCATTTCATTGTTCTGGATCAGACACATTTCTGAGCTATTAGCCATCTCTTTGTATGTGTTTTGTAATGAATTGGTGAGTTTGTGCAAAGAGAGGAAATGGAAATTGTGTTGCTGCTTTATATTTTATGAAAAAAAGCTGAGGCTGAAGCCTTTGTCGAACAGTCTGCTAATTGTACAACATTACATGTGATTAAGGCTGCTGAACAACTGTCCTCTGTTAAATAACATTATGAGACCAGAAATGCAGTTAATACGAGATTACAGTCCAAGACACAAAGTCAGTTCAAGACTACTCTTTAATCTCAGAAACGCTTTAAGCAATAGTTTTGCTTACCATGGCAGGGAGATACATTCCTCCTCCACTTTCTCAATTCCTTTATACCAACCAAAAAAGTTCTGAAGCCAGCACCATCTTTTTCTCAGACTGACGGAAGATTTTGCTTCAGATCTACAGAAGTCAGCCAAATTTTTGAAATTAACATTCAGAGCAAAGCTAAGCTCTCAACAATCCTTTACCAGGCAAGAGATCTATTCAAAAGCAGAATGATCAGTGTGCATTTGTCCATTAAATGCCAAATTTCTTCTTCAGTAACGAATTAAAAAAAAAGAAGACAAGAAAAGAGAAATACAAATTTATGTTGGGCAAACTTAAACAGCTCTTTAAGTAATTTCGTGAAGCTGGAGGAAAAACACAAATAGACCATCAGAAAAGGACTAGGATTGTTATAAGAGGTGCAGAGAATAGTATGACAGTAATTTTACTGCATAAATAATCATAACTTAAAACCTAAACACAACTATAAAGGTTTCTAGATTTAGAACAGCGAGGAGGAAACATTGGACAGCTATCTCCTGGCTAAACATAACAAGCTACAAAAATGGAGGAATGCAAACCTTTTGGCTGCTGTATGTCACATCAATGCAGCAGATTTTTCATAAACCTAGGAAATGAATGATGTGCAAATGCCAATATTGGTTCTCTTCTATGCTGATTTGATGGGATTTTTTTGGTGTTGGATGAAGTTAACAGATCTGGCTGAGAGAAGTCAGATCTGTCAACCCTTTCATCGTTACACGCATCTCTGTAAGTTCCACTTTTCTTGGAAGTGTAACATTTTACACCTTTCATCCTTCCGGTTCTTGACACAGAAATCGTTTACACTTTTAAAGGACTAATGTACTAAAATGTCTTGGGTAGAATTTACAACTTAAAAGAATTTGAATAACTTACCAAAAGTTGTAAGTTACTGAATAAAAACAGATAATGAGATTACAGACTAGAGTAGTGATGTAGAAGGTTATGTGAGCAAAACCTTCCAAGAAAATATCTATCATAGTAGGAAAGCAAAATAAAAAGAACAAGTATAAAGTATAAAGGCTTCTTAGCTGTTACAATCAAAACCTAAGCACTAGTATACAAGGAGAGAAATACTGATACATTTGTGTTCATTCAGCAAAACAGCTTGAAGTATATTTAAAGATCTATATGGTTGCTGTTCTGAGGCAAGGTGGAGTGGTTAAAGGGAAACAGCCCTCAAACACAGACTTCTTCAGTTGTTCAGAATTTCTGCAAGACCCTGAGGACAAGACTGTAGCAGAATCCATCCTCTCCTCCATACACACACACCCCCCTACACACCCCTCCCTGCTCTGCTGGCCCTCTCCTACAGGCTGATATCAATCAAGCCTTGCTGCAGAGAACATCTTTCCTTAAGGATTTTTAGTCCTATTAGGGTATCTAGTGCAGATGTATTTTTGCAGTGAYGTTGAGAAGAACAACATAACCGGCTGAACAGAAGTGGGAGAAAAAAAGATTACCTTTGTGGTTGACCTCTTTGCAAGGATATTAAGAGAAACAAATGTTTTCCACGCCCTTTCCCTTCTCCTTGGGACAGACATTATCAGACTCATTAAGTAGAAGGGGCCAAGCTCTGCACTGCTTCTGGGCAGGGATATATAGATCCGAGTTGGCCTTATGACATATTGGTAAAACTAGCATGTAGATGGCTGTAGTGGAGGTAATAGCTGCAGAGCGATTTGATGCAGCATCAGGAGCTGTTCTAGCTCAACACATCAGAGCAATGTACAGCCTTTATGGTGTGCAGTGTACAGGCTTCTTACTGAACCTTACAAGTGTAACTTGGGTGTAGGCTTTCCCTTTTCTTTCCAAATACGCACACAACGCTTTGGATGGAGGACAACATAAGGCTTTTTCTCCTAAATCCCATGCTAATTTTTCATTGAGTGACACTGAGTCACCTGAGCCATTTCATATAACCCTTTCTGATATTATGAAAACCATCAGTCTCTTCCATAAGGTAAAACAAATTTATCCCTACTCAGCAGATTCTAGTGCTAACAGAATAATGTGTGTTACAATTTTGTGTTCATATTTGTCTTATCCRGTAAGTCAACTCTTGGGAGGCATCAACTTTATGAGATTAAAAATAAAAGCCTTCCCTTGCCTACTCTTTTTTTTTTTTAATTTAGAAAGAAATAAAGTTCACAGAAGATTCACTGGCACCCTTCTAAAATGAAACYTTGATAGAAAATCTTACCTTTCTTAACACCCATGCATGTATTTTGCTACAGCAGTAAGTCACGTTTGTTACCATCATCTCCAATAAGTATTGGCGAGCAAACTGCCGTACAATAAAGACTGTGAATGCTGTGGGAAGCTTACCAAACTCAGAAAGAACTACAAAACAAAGGAAGGGGAAATTAATGTTTATGTTATTTTATCAAAAGCCAATATTTGGAGAAAAAAATGTTAGGGTCAGTTCTATATTTTTTATGTGTGTGCATAAGCCGAGGTRTAAAATCTATTCTACAAAGAAAGAGTCAGACTTACTGAAATGTTTGTTCCTTTGCAGAGTTTTTTCATCAGGAAAAAAAGTAATTACATTTTTTACACACTTATTTTAAAATTGTGGTCTTTGGATCAAGAATAACAGGGTAAATTACAAGTTGGCTTCAGGTCCATTTAAAGATGAAAGAGACTTCGGAAAAACAGAGACACCAGACAAAACCAAGTTCTATCAGCACTGACAACAACATTGTCATTATTTGAAACACCTGTCTGCTGTCACAGAAAAGTCTACTGAACCAGGAAATAAAGTCATATTATGTTTTTATATACTTTCTGTACACATGCTAAAAATTAAATAGCCAAGCTATACCTGATAGCCTTTCCATCTATGACTGAATGAATCTGCTGACATTGATCTTGACTCTTAGTACGACCCTTTGATTTTTTTAAAATAAAAAGTTTTTAATGTCTTTCCATTGAATAGATGTGTAATTGTATGCCATGCTGAAACCTTGATGCATCCTGCAATATATTACAAATTATCTGGAAAACACTGACATTTTCCACTGCAAATGTCCCTTCTGTTGAGTATTCTTCTGCATCCGTTCTGCTGCATCTCATTTTCACTGCTATTCCTTCTGGAGTTTCTCACAATCCTGCTTAATCTTGACTAAGCTAGGGCATTTTTTCCTTGTCAGCAAAGCTCCATCTCACAATTCAACCTTTCTTACACATCATTAGTAGGTATACTGAATTTATCCAATACCCTTAATGATCCCAAAGGGACACAGCTATTAGACTTCTTCTAGCTGAGAAGGCATTTACTTTGAGTTATTTTCTCTCATTCTTTTCTAAATCAGGAAATGATCCTTAGGATTCATACCACTGCTGCCGTTATTTCTGTATTTGTTCTTTTTATTCATAAGTTTCAGCAAAATGCTGAAAACTTTATTTGATGGTAATGAAATTCCATTGACCTTACAGGGATTTACACCCCTCCTTCAGAGTTTAGCAGAGGTTTCCACATTTTTCTGGATAAGGCTAGTTTGCTGAATGATGTAAAAAAAAGGCTTACTAAAAGATTTTGAAAATCAAAATAAACCACATGCTCCAATTTTCTCTTATCCACTATTTCTTCTTTGCAAGACTTAGGAAGACTGCATTTATTATTAGTGGCTTACTGGTTTTTCCTCATCACATTATACTTTACCCAAGAGCTTTGCAAGTCCTACACCAATTTCTTCTAAGGCTACTGAAGCGTGACTTTTCAGTCCATATTTTCAGGCTGACAAATTTCATCTCTTTGGGAAAAAAAAAAAAAGTAAAATGTTGGGTAACTGTTAAATCAACGGTACAATCAGTATTTTGATTAATAACATTTCCATCTTTATAATTATATCATGGTTCAGCTCCCTTGGAGTGATATTGCCTAGTCTTAGTGATTCTATTTCAATATAATCTCATGTTGATTTCTTACTCTTTTTTTAAAAAACTTTTAACAATGGCTACTCTAGTAACCTCTATAATACTTAATTTCTCAATATTTTGTTTGAACACTGTAACGAAATGAATTGCTTTTTCTAAAATCACATTTTCTTTTCCAGTTACTACTTTTGGAGCCAAGTGAATTTTCCTGTTCATTCCCTTTTATGTGTTTAAAAAAAATTACTTCTTTCTTTTCTCAGTTAATACTTGAGTAGTTGTGCCATTAAATTTTGGAAAGTGATACTTGCAAAAAATGGAAAAACAAGTCTTAATACCCTAGTGTGACCTAGCTGGCATTGCAGAGGTGTGGCTGGGTAAACAGCAATGCTGGAATGTAGTTACGGAAGGGCATAGCATATTCTAGAAGAACAGCCATAGGAAAAGTCAGGTGGTGTGGCTTGTAAAGCGCATCTTTACTTCTGCTGAAGTCTGGGAAAAAGTAACAGGAAGATTTGTTGAATACCGGTTGAAATATGGGAGAGAAAAGGAGTAAAGTGCACATAATGACAAGTTTAAACCAAAGATTTTCTGATCAGGAGGCTTTTTCAATATAGCAACTATTGGAGATATCCAAGGGGCAGAAACTGGAAAGACCTACGTGGCAGGACCTAGTGGTTAGATGGGAATACAACTATCTGAGGCTCTGTTTGAAAAAGCAGTAAGGCAGGACATAGATTGTCTATTCAATTCTTCAAATGTGCTAGGGACTGCTTTTTTCTTTCATGAAGTGGAGGAAATTACACAGAAAGTATCTATTTCAGATTTAATTCAAATTCTTTAGGAAGAAGTGGTTGAGAATCTTAAAGTGGAAGTTAATTCAAGTGAAAAAGATCATAAAAATGATAAGTCTTCCGTTCTTCCTTTAAATTGCGAAAAACAAAATAAGGGTAATGGACTTCAAATAGCTCAGGGAAATGCAAGTATCTGAGAAGTGATAAGGAAAAAAGGAATGCAAGAGATAAAAGCACAACAGCAAATTATTCTAACATGGAAGAAAGATTAGAAATACATCAAAAATTAACATGATTGCATCAAGAACTCTAACGATCTGAAAATCTAAAAGAAAATCATAAAGTACAGAAAAAAGGACACATATATAATGATAAGTATAAAGAAATAGCACAAGCAAGCCAGAATAAAATAAAAAATGCTGAAGCACATAATGAGTCACAAGTGGTATGATAATATTCATATTCAGTTCAAATGGGACAGATCTATGCTTGAAATAGTAATAACTCCTATACTGCTTTGTATCAGAAGACTGCTGTTTTCCACAAGGATTATGCCACATTACAATGGCTTGTCAATCATTTTTGACCCATTTTCCTCTCCAAATTCTCTATCTCATACTGATGGTGTACTTCTTTAAGTCCTCTAAAAGCAATTTCACAAGCTTGAAGCAAAGACAGGTGGTGGAGTTTCATTTTCTCAGGTGCCTTTCCCAGCCATGTTGACTTTAACTGTCCACCGTCATTACAAGACGAGGCATGCATCTGGCCCACTGAAATTAATTCCATGTATCACAGTTTACTTCTGTCAGAGTTGCACATGGTCATACTAAATATTAAAATGATGTTCAAAACAAGATTATGAAATACGATTTTCGACTACATCTCATGGAGCAGAGCTGTGGCTTCATCATTGCCAAAAAAAGTTATTAGCGGTGCATCAGTATCAAGATTGAGAACCCATAATCAAAGGTAACACTCCAGATGGGTTATACCACTAAATACAAATAATTTCATTATGCTGTGAAGACAAATAACTTCAGGTTATATGAAAGTCTGAGAATAAGAAGGTATAATAAAATCTCATTGAAAAAATTTGGAAGCAGAGTATTCTTATTTCACAACACTTTTTTACACAGCAGTATAATTAAGCTTACTCTATTTAGTGCTTCTGTATTTTCTCCCATTCCCTCATTTTTCTGGACTATGGGAAGATTGCTTTGTCATTTATCAAAAAACAAGGTGAGAAAWATCGTATTTTGGTCTGAGCCACTTTCCATCTGTTTAAATAATTCAAATATCTAATTTCAGTGCCAAAAATAATTTGTAATAAACTTTGTCTAGATAATTTACTGACTGAAGAGCTACCATAATGTCAGACAAGTTATAAAGTTTCCACTTAATTTTTCATTCTGACCTTTTCTGTTCACTTTCTTTGTTGTTTATATCAATCTGAATACTCTTTTTCCATGATTTCCAAATTTGTCCTTTTATTTATCTTCCATGTCGACCCTAGAAAAATACAGAGGTTTTTTTAGTAATCTGAGAGCAGTTGGAAGTATTTCCAGACTAAAGAAAATGATACAAAATACTCCTCGCTTTTACATGAGGAGAATTTGAGAGTGCACCCTCTTAAAGCAAAATGTAGCATAGTAAAGCAGAGCTTATAGAACTCTCTTGACAATAATTAGAGAACAAAATACTACATTTATGATATTTGAAAGAGGAGTTTCTCTTGGATACATGAGGTTTTGTTTAACAGACCGGTCTACCTTTATTTTTGAGATGGATTTTAAAATAAATGTTCTTCAACATGTTTCACCTATCCACCTATTGCGCTCTCATTTTGCATTATCGGAATTACTTTTAAAAAAAAAACCACCCAGAAGATAACCTGTATTCATTTTTTTAATTAATTTTTCTGTTGTTAGCATTCATGGTTCTATCAAAGCAGCATAGTACAGAGAGCTCATGTAAAGAATAGGGCTAGTGTTTATGCCTTACAAAAGGATGCTGTATTGCTACCTACACCACCCAGTCTGTGTTAGTTTGACACAGTCCTGTCAGAACATACACACGCACACACACAGACATAGTAGCACACTTTTAAAAATTTGTAATTGTTCCAGGCTTTTTTTTTTTTTTTTTTAGTTCACATACCCTCACCTACATACACACCTTATTCTAGAAGCTGCCTATATGAAGAAGAAAGATCCTGGTGTTACTTCCCCAGCTGAAAGGGACTATCTTCAGTAAGGCACCAAAAACGCCTCGAACAAAAAGGCTGTTTGATGTCCAGCGTCGTGTATGAACACCTGCCAAATATAAAGTGAGTGCCAATTTTATAAATAGCAGACAGTGTGGTTTCCTGTGAGTATTTTGGGCAAAAATGAATGCCTACATCTCTCTGAATGTCAGAAAACTGTATCAGCAGAACGACAGCATATCATGTGAAGGGTAGAGCTTTCACAGGTTTGTATGGCCTACAATTAAAGAGAATAAACTCAGGAATTACAGTCTGGGCCTTGAGGGAAAAGTATTTTATGTGCCTTTGATGTTTTTACCTCTTAACTAGAAGAAAACACTGGTAGTACAGTTAGCTGCCTATAGCAAAGGCGGCAGAAACATCTCAGTGGGATGATGGTAGCAGTTCACACCTGAGGACTTCTARAAGCAGCAAAGCACTGTGCAGTTCAGCACTCGGTTAACTCCCGAGCAGCTGTCGCTGTCTTGACCTTTAGGGGTAGCATAAAAACAGAGGTGATGAAATGAATGTTGGAGAAAAAAAATTATCTTCATGTTTAGTGACCTCAAAAGGAAGATGAACATTAAAAAGACAGACCTTATCTGAGCATGGAAATGTCATGACATTCATTTTAGCATGTCTTCACCCAAATCTGTGAAATGCTTGAGCTTRCTTGGGGTACCTCCAGGAGAAGACCTTTCACACATGAAATTAATTTGTAAAGTCTAGCAGAAAAACTTTAATTTAAGAAACCGCTACCTCATATTTGTGTCTTTCTTGATCACCCATTTGGAATCAAGAATCAGATCAGAGAATCCTCTTCCGTGTTCACGTGTTTGGTTCTAAAGTTAAGATCTGCTTATCTGCTGGATAGCAAGGGAATARCTCTGGAAAAAGAAAATAAAAGGAGTCTTCATGGAAAACAATTAGGAAGGGGAGAAAGCATGTAAACAGATCAGTAYGCTATTTGAACTCTGGGCAAAAATAGAGCCCACACTCCTCAAGCCTCCAAAATACACTGTTTGTGCATACTTGATCCCTTCCTTGCCTGATGACTGCTCTGTGGCCTTACTTCCAAACCTTTTGGCATTGTGTCTATGCAAAAGTACCACATTACATTTTCATACAAGGGCTGTCTTTCATGTGCCTGTGTCAGAGGACATCTGCATTATGGAGCAAGACCAGAACAGTCCCTAAATTAAGGGAGAAAGAGGGAGGGAAGGCAAAAGTGTCTGTCACACTCTTTATTATGATTGTCACATCTGCAGAGAAATATAAGCGTAATTCAGATGACTTGTCAAGGGAAATATGATTGAATTATCTCTACAGCCCAGCTGAAAGGTGAAATGATGAGCAACCTGGAATTAAATTAAAAACCTAAACCCATTAAAGTATTCAGATTTCCCAGTCTAAGATAAAAGTGAAAACCTTTGAAATTAAGCAGTCTTCCTACCCTTATCTCAGCTGAAGACGCTGCTGCTTTGGATAACACAAAGGAAGCCAGACTGGATTATTGCTCATTTGAACACYGGTTTTCAAATGCACCATATTTTCCTCAAGAAATGAACATTATTCATTTCAGCTTATACTGGATATCAAAGTAGCTGTAGAAAAGGACACAAAATAAATTACCAGCCATCCTTTGATCCCAACACACTCCCACTGCTCCACTCCCACTTCCCCACTCCAGAGAACAATGTGAAGGGACCAAATCTCTTCCTTATTCTCAGCAGAGTGCTGCACATCCTGAGTCTTTCAAAGCTCATTCCTTTTCTGAAGAATGTCTTTATTCTTAATAAATTTGAAACTCTGCATAAGATTTCCTCAATTGCTGGATTTCTCACATGATCTCTCCCTTGCCTTCAAAGTGATTCCTCTTAAAATGTAATTCATGAGTCCCACCTTGTCTGGCTTGAAGAGACAGACAAATAGTTCTCTTTGAGGAATCAAAGTCTATTCATCCATGCCCTCACAAGGAAGTACACTTCTGTACAGAAGTATTCCTTTCTTATGTGCAATATAAACAAGAAAACAAACATGTTTTTCTGTTTAAACTGGTTTTCATGTTGGGGCAGTTACACTTTTGCGGCATGTGAAATGAATCCTTGCCTGCTTTCATAAAGGCATTTAGATAATAATAACGATTCACCCTTATTCTCGAGAGTTCAGTTAAATGCTGAATCACAGCCTGACAACTTAAATTACTGTAAAACCATATAATGAACTATATCATCTCACAAAGCTATAGTTCAAATAGAGCCAGGAGGGATCAAAATCAAACTTACTTCATGTATAACAGAATGAGACCCGTTCTTCTGTGTATTTATTTGTTCAGGTGATGCACCCACATCCCTTTCCTTATGTCTGTTTACAAATACTTCAGGCCACGCATTTTTTCTTTGAAACTTGCATGGCATCRGAATAATGAAGTCCCAATCCCAACAAGGGTCAATGGAAAGAACAGGAATAGAAATATTTACTAATAGTACTACTGTTATTATTATTGCAAAACCAGCACTTTTCAACTGCATTTTGAATACAAAGAAAATCGAAGGCAAGGCTGTTTCATAGCTCCTGATCCCTTCTACCTCCACAATGGAACCAACCCCATCCTTCAGTGACTGAGGAGCAATAGCAAACTTCCCCTGATATGAGCTGTATCAAAGGGCACAAAATTATCAGGAGGAAGCTAAGGGAAGAAATAATTATTATGACCAGGCTTCTACAGTCAGAATTTTCCAATAACATTTGTAAAGCCCTTAGAAACTCTTCAGTGGAGGAGGGTTATTACTCTGCTGTAGTATTATTCCTCAAGCATTTGCCTATATGCCAGATAACAATGTAGATATCAATGGAGATTCCCTCAATAAACATTTTTTAAAATTAAGCATTAAACATAAAACCTTTAAAATGGTATTGCTTCTTCCATCACCAAAATATTATGCTGGTGTAGTTAAATTTCCCTTTAGCCTTGGGTTTGGATTCTACAGAATTAAATATTCCATTTCAAACCCACATATGGTAGTTCAGTGATTTACACCTCATCTAATTTTGCTAGACGTCAGAAGCCCTTTTAATGAGTGCTTGGAGGGTTTCATTCCATTATAGTTGTAGAGAAGCTGATGCTGCATTTTCTTGCAAATTCAAAAATTTAGTTGGCTGACATCCAACTTGCAATCAAATAATAATGAATTTTTAAAACAACTCCTTCCCAAGCAGAATCTCAAGAATAAAATTAAAAAAATACAAGAACAAATGTGCCAGATTTATACAAGTCTCTGCAGCAATTTTCCAAAAGATGAAGCACATTGCTATAATTCTCAGAAATAGAACCAGTAACCTTTGAAAAGTTTCTGCATCTAATCAACTGAAAATATTAACAATTTCATATGTTCAGTGTTCCTGCTATATTAAAAAAAAACAAGCTAAATGTGAACACAGTCTGAAAAAGCATCTATTTAAAACCTTCTATACTGCTAACTCTCCGTTGCATTGGACAGGTTGGAAGCGCAGAGGCAGAGCAGCAACCTACATATATAAGCACAGTCAAGGAAGATAAACAGGATTGGTTTTGAGAAACCACGGCAGAGAGTAAACACTAAACAAGGCATCAAGAGACTTGAGTCCTAGGCTTGATTCTACCACTGATTTCCTATATGGGTAGGTCACAGCATTCCATTTATCTCCATTTAATTTCTAAACCTGGAACGGCCTTTGCAGTGCACCCTCTCTTCCACCCATCTTTTCCCTCCTCTGCTTACCTGTTCTCACAGTATCRTGTATGCAGTACCCACCCCTGCAACCCAGAAAGAAAAGGCATCTCTCTGTACTCCTGTAAGCAAAGCAAAAAAAGGACCCATGAATGTTATCACAAACTATTTGGAGAACAGTGAACAGAGAAGAATTTCCCAATTAGTTTATACCAGGTTTGAATGGGTTCACTTTCCTCCACCTTTTATCTGATTGTTTGCAAGAGTCATTTCCATTTTGCAAAGATGACTTTCATCCCAGTAAAAAGTATATGGCCATATGGCATATACTTCATGTATATTATTGATTAGGAGTCTTGCTGGAAAGTTATGTTGTCGAGACCTGCTGAGGTGGCCAGGTGCTTCTTGTGAAGATGTTTGTAAACACATTTACCACCCACAGTTAAAAAACAGTTATTTATTTACTGGTTTAATACCACATAGTTCCAAGCATCATCTGATGTATTAGCTAAATATTTATATAATAAATATTGATAAAATAATAAAACAATAGACAAAGAGCACTCTAGCAAGAGCAAGAATTKAATCAACACCCCACTCTCCCGCATATAAACAAAATCTTGCCATCCCATGCAAGATGCTTTCCTGCTCATTCTGGGAGTAAAAGGACACTGATGTCCCCTTATTTCTTTATATAAGTCTGTAGGATAGGTGACAGTTCAACTTTTATGCAGAAGTAATTTTCATTTTCTGAAAGGTAGGATTATGTCTTTGGATACAGCGATCCTCCTTCAGTTCCTTTTATTACCACAGAAATATAAAGCTGGAAGGGAGGTTGCCTCGCCTTCTCTTTTTTAATCTAAAAGAGCCCCAGTTCACACAGTCTTTCTTCAGAGATCGTATTCTCTAGACCTCTGACTGGTYTTACCATCTCTCACATCTCTGTTTCAAAAGCCACTTTCACAGTTATTCCATCATACTGAAAGGGAATTGATTCTAAGGCAAAATTAAATTTATTTAACTTTCCTTTTCCCTTTATCTTTTTCCTTTTTTTATTTCATCAATGCTAAATGCAACCATCGTAAAGATTTTTTTCCAGTTATAACATGTCCTAAGTGTCAAAACAACTTCTTCCTCAGTGTTAAGCATGCTCCCTTTTTATATGTCTGCATAATTTACTAGCACATAGCTGAGTAACAGACTTACAATTTAGCATTCATAAACACACTAATGATTTCTTTTGTGAATCGCCCCAAATTACGTTTTTTATTATTTCAGTGTGCACTCCTTTACTGTGGCCTGGAATTCCCTTGATATAAAGCACTCTGCAAAGTGATTTTTCTGTGTTACCACATGCACTAAAGATGAAGAAATTGAGCAATATAATTTTTACCATGGGATAACTGAGACAGATAAATCTTTTCTTATGACTGGTTTAAGAGAGTAATGCACAGAATCAGTACATTTCTATTATTTTCATGAAATGAATATAGTAATCAGCCCTGGAATCTTCATAAACATCCTAAAACAGGCATAAATTAGGACATCATGAATGACTGTGATCATTTCTATGCAAATGCTTTTCAGTTCTTTCTGATGTTTTCATTTTTTTAGAATGTCACCTTGAAATGTTCTTGAAAATATACCTCTTACGAAGATGTTCAGGGTCTAATGACTCTATGGCTTCTTGTGTTAGTGAACATTGAAATCTACAGTCCTGCRAAATAAGGATTGGTCTTGGTTTCAACTATATGGCTAAGTAGATAGGAAGACAATAAATGTTGCTAAAGATCTCAGCAGAAATCATTATTTCCTTACTATTCTCAACATCACTCCTTAGCTCAGTTGCACTGTTCCTTATTGTATGTCTTATAGGCAAATTCTRAAATACAAACTATGCAACTACATATTCTAGTGCTCATTTGGAATTAAAACAGGTGGCAAGATGATATCACCAATTACTCCATAAAGCTTATTGGAAGTCTAGGTTGAGGTCAGTAACATTCTTGCCTTTTCTAGCCCTGTTGCATTACCAGGGACCCAGTTCTTCTCAAGTATAAATGTTCTTTTCAAGAGAAAGATGTATTAGAGAGAGCAACACAGTACAAGCATAGACATTGAGAATCCCTCACACTGCATCACAGCAGGAAAGGAAGAACTTTCCTTGTATATTTTCAAAAGCCAATGACATTCTGGAAGCATAAGTAATGAAAACTGGGGTTCTGCCTTCTAAAAAGACAGCACAACATCTCATTCTTCTGGGTTTTATCCTCAACTCATCAGCCTGGTAACTGCACATGGAGTTAACCTCTGTTACATGCTACTATTTCAACACAGATTTTACCAGTTCAGAGCTAGTTGGCCACTGAATTTAGCATTCAGTTTAATTTGTGCTGGACCTTTGTAAGAAAAGAAAGCAAAAGATAACAGACAAGTTAAGCACCTGGGCTTAAGGACTGTTTGGAGAAAAATGCCCTTATGCTTCTAGAAATGGTTCTTCCAGAGCAGCACATTTTTGAGACCATGTAAAAGTTCACAGTGCTACCTGATGCTCTTTTCATTCTCTGGCTCACTGAAGGAATTTTGTCTCTAAGACTCTCAAACCAGAGTCAGATTTTTCACCTCTAGTTTTAATCAAAAGGCATCAGTGCATTTTGCAAATAGCAGAACAATTTTTTCCAACATCACTGCAGAAAGTTCCTCTTTTCCCTCTTCTTCAAAGTCATTTTTTAGCCTGAAAAAATGTATTTATTGAGATATTTCACCCCAAAAAATTAATTATGATGAAAAATGGGTAGCAACCCTAATGGTAGCAATTATTTTATTACACATTACAAAAATGCCAAAGGTTTCATCAGGTGGAAAACACCATTTTTTAAAATGAAAAAAGCATCTCAGAAGAACCCCTGTAATGAAATTATTCTTGGAAGTCTGAAGAGTTCAGCTGTTTTGTGTAGCGGGTTTTCAACATGTAAGGTCTGTCAATTTTTCTTAGATTAAAAGATATGAACTTGTTATGTATTTCTTTCTGATGGCGTAGGAAAAAATACCAAGGCAGGATATTAAAAATGCAACCTACTAGTTTAAAACTGAAAACTAGATCTTCAGGAGACTTCTTCCCTTCCAAACTGCTTTCCTTCTCTCTTTCCAAGAACACTGAAGCCAATGACCTTCCATCCTCGGGAATCAGGGCTGCAGTATCTAACATGACAGCATATTAGGTTTAGGTATTGAAAATGGGTGCCTGTTTTCTTTGGATTTGAAACCAAAATTATAATGCTCTGAGTTTTAAGTAATAGTATAAATTATCCACTTCAAGTGCAGTTTACAATAAATTCTTTTTAACAAAGTACCTGTATAGTTGGGCTTCTCCTTTCTAGCTACCAGAGAATAAATGTTCAGCACAAGGAACTCTGCAATCAGAAGCATTGAGCAAATTTGMCCATTTAGCCCTTCGTGATTCTCTGAACCTGCATTCCTGCATCTGCTGCATCGACAGTTTCAGAACCAGTAGTGCGGAACAAAACCTGGCTCAATCACTTGGCTCAGAACTATGCTACCARGAACAAAAAAAACCAAACCAAAAACCCCTATGTAATTCAGAAGATGGTTGAACTATCTTCAGTAACAGGATTGCTAGAACCATTCAGTTAATCAGAACCTAGACTGCCAGTCATGCTAGGTAGCCTTGTCTTGTAGATATCCCATATTCTCACTTTAGCACCGGACAAACTCGTTTCAGATACAAAAACAGTCACACATTTTCTAAGTTGTTGGGAAATAACCCAAGTGAGATTATAAACAATGTAATCTGAGAAACTGGCTTGATGCCTTYGCAAAGGCTTTGATACGGACTGTTGGCTCACTCCAGCATTTTGAAAATAGTTAAACATATTTTACTGGTAGCAATGTTTTTCCATTGTTCTACCATCCCAGTGTGGGATCATAAAAGATAGTCTCTCTTTCTAGGCATAAAATAGAGACTGACCAAACAGAACCTGGGTATAAGAGTGACAGGAGTCCGCGATGTACAGAAGRGGGGAAGAGGGCAAGGGTCAACCTCTGAGCATGATCAGAGGTAGAGACATGCACAGAGAAGGTTTAGTATCTTCTCCAGCACTGGGTTTTTCTTGAACTGGTAGAGTAAGAAATCACTATTTTGAACAGTTGTAAAATCACCTGCTTAAATCACTACATGCCTTTGGAGTGAGAAATAAACTGTAAGTTAAAGAGACCAGAAGGCTGGAGCTCTAGAAAGGAACATGGATACACACTATGTGTATCTTTAAGAAGAAGGCTGCTTTGGGTCTGGGAGAAAAATATAGTTTTCTGGATTATAGACCCAAAAAATACCATAACAATTCAGGCGATTAAGGCTCCAATTCAGAGGCAAGGAGACTTCAATGAAATCTGAACCCAGGCTATAAGCAGATACTTAAATTGCTCCTTATTAAGCAAAGGACTTAGCAATTTGTTTAATTTATATCCAGTTAAAAGGAAAGAAAGTTCACCATATGCTTAAATGCTTTTCTAAATTGGAACTTCACAACCTTTTTCTACAAACTGATAAGGAATATCTACAACAGTGTAGACTTGCTGTAGCATTTTTCCATATTTCAGTATAGTCACAGTTATACAGCTACTAAATGCAGCCTTTGTCTACTTTTAAAAATTAATGCTCCCTGTGGGAGCTTTGTTAATAGTCAAAACTTAATTGCTTTACAATGCCTTTTCATTCCAATCAAGACTGTTTCTAGCAACTTACTGGATTGTAGCACTAACAAATCATTCGTCCCAGCAGTGAGAGTGATTATCCAAAACTGTTATACAGAACTGGGGAAGTTTCCCTCCAACAGAGTCTCAGTTGTAGATTTTGTTCCTGTGTTTATTTCTACTGCACATCACTTTTATGTATGAGAAAAACTGAAGTAAATCAATATTTTTGCTGGTTTGGATTTCTGAATTTAACTACTGCTTGACCTTTCTTGTCCTTGTCAGATCCATTCTGCTCAGTAAGAAGGGAGTTCACGTAATTCTTGCCCATGTGAAGGTAAAATTTTTAACTAGCTGAAACAAAATAAACCAGGCAATTTTTTTTTCTCTAGATCGCCAGTTCTTTTTAAAACAGCCTGTCCTGGGTTTCATGTAGTGAAATACTTGAAAAATCTGACCTACCGCTCACTGCAGTAACCAAGAATCTTTTATTGACTTCAGTGGCCTTTGGATCAGGATCTACATGAAACTGTGGCTTTGTGTTTTAAGACAAATAAGAGAACAGAATTTAAAGGGACACATTGTTTCAGACAGACTCATTCGAGTCCTTAGCAACAATTTAAGAAGTCACAAGGGAAATGAGTTTTTATGGTCTCATCATTCTTTTGATGTAAAAGTGCACACTCCATCTTTTTGGCATTTCGTTCAACAGCGGAGCCCATGAAAAAAGAGCCCCACTGTGCATAAAGAGAATAAAATATGTTCAAGAAGAAACAGGAAAAGAGATTCAGGTTAATACGAAGGTCAACCTCTTTCTATGTTTTAAATCTGCACTTTGCTGAGATCTTAAAGAGAAGTAAAAAAAGCTTTAATCTTCAATGCAGTCATTCCTTAGCTGAGGAAGAATTAAAATCCAAACAGACATATTTTGGCTGATGTTAGAGTGGCAAATTGCTGTTAGATTTTAAGTTATCTGTCCCTGAAATACTGGACCTTATATGACACGCATTGCACTTTATATTAAATAAAGCTAACGCCTTATTAAGGGTATTAACAAGCTCTCAGACCATTTTTACGTTCACCTCACCTCTTTCTGCACAGGAGGGCAGTGCACTAGCCTAGCCCAGGGAGCCTCAACCCGCAACACAGCCACCAGTCTGGACAAACCAGCCCATCTCCCTGGCTGCTTCCACACCATATCTGAACTGAAGCCCCAGAACCGGCTGCAATCTGATGTGGTCCCACAACCTAGAGATTTCAGTGCCCTTCCCCTCCCCAGCGTGCGCTGGCCAGAGGTGACTGTGCACCTTCAAGTAGGCAGCAGGTACAGACATCGAGTCTGGACTCAAGACCTCTCTACAAGCGCAAGCAGCCCAAGCTTTCTACCTGCAGAAGGGGAACGCAGCACGCCTCTGCCTCACCGACTCGTTGAAGAACAAGCAGGCTGTACTGTGAGGTGTGCAGGTACTATGAGATTGGGGATGGACACTAAAGAGCAAAGCACTTCAACAGGGTCTGTGTGAATGGCAGGTCTGGAAGAGTCTCCATCCCAGGTAACTTGAAGAAGTCTGTCTGGGGACAGACTTTTTAGTAGGGCCTGTAACGATAGGACAAGGGGTAATGGTTTTAAACTAAAAGAAGGTAGATTCAGACTAGATACAAGGAAGAAATTTTTTACGCTGAGGGTGGTGAAACACTGGCACAGGTTGCCCAGAGAGGTGGTAGATGCCCCATCCCTGGAAACATTCAAGGTCAGGTTGGACGGGGCTCTGAGCAACCTGATCTAGTTGAAGATGTCCCTGCCCATGGCAGGGGGGTTGGACTAGATGACCTTTAAAGGTCCCTTCCAACCCAAACTATTCTATGACTCTATGCTTCTAAGAGTGGGATACTCTCACACTCTCCCCAGGCTCAGGTAGTTTCGTTTTGGGGTTGTTTTTTTACTTCTTATTAAAAAAAAAAACAACAAACAAACAAAAAAACCAAACAAAAACAAACAACAAAAAAACCAAACAAAACAAACAAAAAACCCAAAACCAACCAAACAAACAAAAAAACCAAAACACAAACACCAGGGGAAAAAACCAAGCAAAAGAGGTTACTACTTGGAGCATGAGCAGATTTAACTCAAAATGTTTTTTTAATGACAATATTTTATTCATCTACTCAGTTACCTCTCCTTTGCAGGAGAACTGCTAGACAATGACAACGTCAACCTATCAAAACTGAAAGTCAATTCTTTCAATCATATAACTTAAGTATGTTTTACCAGTAGTGGTGGAAAGAGTGAAAGTTGTCTCTCTTGCCTAGCTGTATTCTTTTCCTCCTTAAAAGTGAAAAATTAATATAAAAAAGGGAGTGACCAAAAAAACATACCCAAATCTGTCTTCACGTATTGTACTATCTGGGCTGTGTTATATTAGACAAAGAAAAAGCAGGCAAGAATCTGTATTTGTAGTAACACAAGAATGAGGGAAAAGGTTTTCACATAGACATAAGAATTTCCCTATTATTTAAAACTATGAATACATAACTTGGACATGATAATTGGAAGTATGGGGAAAAAAAGAATAAATGTTACCTGCGATACTGTTTAATGGCTAAACGTTAATAAATGTAATAAATCAGAGGAAGCTGTTTGTTTGGCAGTTTCTTAGAGAGATGACAATAAAAATAGTATATTTTGCTATTGTCTTTGCATATTTACTTTAAGTGGTGTTCTCTAGGAACAGACTACTGAACTGGGAAGCTGGGTTTCTGTGTTTTCCTTTTGCTCTGTGTCCACAGCTGTTCTTTTTCTTTTCCCTTTTCGTATAGTCAACTTGGAGAGAGTTCATATTTCAAAAACTAAGAGCTTCCAGTTTTGGTCTTGTCTCTTTCTTTCCTGCACTACAGTCTTCCATTATAGTTCACCAGAGGACAAAATGGTCTATTTTTCCATTTTTTTACTGGGGGGAGGTCCATAATTAACAAAATTTTTGAAATTTAACTACTAGTGAAAGCACAGCTTAGGGCATCCCCAGGAAGAAAAAAAGACAGAGTTCATAGATGCTTCTATTTTCCAGCTCATAGAAATAGCTGCTTCAGCTCCTAGTCATGGAGTAGGAACCGCTTTAAACAGATCTGGAAAGGTGGCAAGAACAACTGTGTCTGCTTGTACCCCATAAGTGGCTACTATTGTGCCCCAAACAGCCCATCAGTAGTTAACTGAAAAAGATGATAGTGAATATCACTGTCTGAATGCTGAATACCAAGTGAAAAGGAGTGAGAAAACACAGCCGTTCTGTTTTATGAAATCCATACTATAGCAATAGTGGTTGCTATACTCTTTGCTGTTTGTTCAGGAAAAAAAAAATCCCAAGAAATGATAGCAGTATTAAGATTTTTCTAACTCTGATCCAGGTGTAAAACACGTTTGATTTAGCATGTCTAAAGCCAACAGCTCTCTACATGAGTACAGAGCTCAGCTCTGTGTTACGTTAGCCTTGAGTCTATTTGAAATTTAGTTCTCTTCCCTTTGATCTTTTTTTATTCATCTTCCTTGTTCAAAATGGTGGTGTTTAACTGGGGGAATTCACCAGTTCAAGTGTTTGATGGGAAGATGCTCCCTATTTGGCATTATGTAGGAAAGAGGCTGATTAAATGCACCACTAGCTGCAATGATTTTTAGAAGAGAACAGGGAATAAGCAAAGTCACAGGTTGAGATAAACAGCAGCATGAGATTACAGCATCAGAAAGAAATTTATTTGGAATAGAAAACAAGGAATAAATATTTTTCTCTCCACCGTGAACAAACTTTACATTTCAATCCTCTGGCTTAGTGCCTTTAGCTCTCATTTTAGGCTTCTTGTTCTACTCAATATTTTTGCATCAGAATTCTGCAGTCTAATGTCTTTTCAGTATCAATTTAAAGTTTTTCTTCACCCTTTCATCCTTAAGTAACAAGTGTAGACACAAACATACCTGTTCTACTTCTTGCTCCTCAGTAGCTCAAGTGCAATTTATACTTTTGCTTGTTCAATCTCCAGTCCCTCAAGCATATTTAAATGATGTAGCTGGCTGGATTCTTTATGAAGAATTTTGAAACTATTTTGGAGCAGAATATTTACTCAATGACTACAGAAAACCTTTCCAAKATTTGTATACAAAATATTTGCATGTGAAGGTGGCACATTTAAACTATGAAGAGATCATACCCCTCTAGTTAAAACATTCATGGGTGCTCTACAAAAATATCAACCAGTATTTCTCTGTAGCTGTATTACTTCTTTAATTAAATGCATCTTGTGAGGGTGTGTAGGGGATATGAAGAATATGCCCTTCATAACGCAGGCAGCACCCTGCAAATTATGGACACCAGAACTGGTGTGAATAATAGATTTATAAGTGGCTGCAGAATCTGCTGCCTCATCCTGGGAATTGCACCATTATTGATTTCCTGCCCACGAGCCCTTCTCCCTTGCCCTTCAACCTGCCTCCACAGTGAAGTGCATTCATGAAGTATATCCAATTGAGAGCACCTAAAGATCCGACCGAAACTGCAGAGCAACACTAATATGCAAATATCTGCTGCTGGTGGTTTTTTTTTCTAAGGAAAACCCCTTCTTAGGATAGCTGTTTTCCATCCTCTCACTCTCCTCTGCCTTTGGACATTGCAGGGAACATACAGATGCATTAGGCATCCTGACAGGTTGTTATTCTACTGCAGAAGGAATGTCTCATGGACCTTTTTGGCATTGATTCCTGGCCAAGTTTTGGAGAAGGTCACTGCAAACTAGCCCTTTGCTATTACATCACCACAAACTATGCTGGGTTTGGCTTTGAGACCCACCAGTGGAAGGCAGTAGTGTGCCAAGTGTTGGAGAAAGTGTATTTATTTAGAGATGACACTTAACAACATAGTGAGTGCCAGAATTCCTTCTCTGTAAAAATAAAGATGATATCCTGCAAGTGACTGGCTACAGTCAACAATGCACAAGCAGCAGCCACTTAAAAGAATTCCCCAAACATCCCAATCATAGTATATGGACGTTGCTTTCGCAAAGCAGATAATAGCTTTTCCGATATACTCGTGAAGAAGAAAAATTGTCAAGAACCTACATAACAGTTCCTAATATATAAACTGTAATTCTACAATGCTTTAATAATGTTGGTGAAAAATAGAGACACAACTGGCAGAGGAGGAAGAAAGAAAACCATCATCTTAAAAGTGAAATTGGTACAAAGCCAAAGAACAATATTATTTTAATAATAATGCTGAGGTGTATCACCCTTTTAGAATTCTGTACAAATTATCTACCAGACTATTTAGGAATAGATGTCTTGTCTTAGCTAGAAATATTCATTCAGGGAAAAACAAACTAACCAGCTGCCAATCCCCTGACTTATTGTCAATCAAACTGCACTATAAACAAGACAGAGATGATTGTCAGGCCAGTTACAACGAGGAGTTCAAATCGCAGTCCCCTGACTTACTGTCAGTCAAATTGTATTATAAACAAGAAAGATATGACTTTCAAATCAGTTACAATAAGATGGCCTTCAATATATAGTACAAGACAAAGGAAAATATTATAGCTAACCTTTTATAAGAGAAATAGAAGATCATTTGAAGTGAAGAAACACTTTCATGAACAGTTTCCTTTCTCCAGTCTTTTTGCTTTTTCTGTGTCCCCTCTCTCCCCCATTTAATAGCTGAAGAAAAAGGGGAACTACTTCAGTGTTACCACTCATGCCTGTAGCAGGTACCTCGTCCACATGAAGCTCTGTGGCGAAGAGTTAGTTGCATCTATTGCAACAGTAAATAGCATCACTAATCTGTCTGCACCCTGGGAATCCTTGACAGGTGTTTTTTAGCAACCTCCATGACTTGCCTCCCTTTTAAATTCTTCCCCTTTTGGTAGCATGCTGGCCAAATTCTCTCACGTGTGTGAGGCTGTCTGGAGAGGGACAGAGCACCGATGGGGAGGTCAAGGGAGGCAAACAGATGAGAATCTCTTGCTTCCGTAATTAGTTCTGATCCTTGCAATGCTAAGTAGAAATCTGGTGAGCAGGGGAAGGGAATGAGTGTGGACCCAGACTGATGAAGTCCGATGTGACACCCAAAGAGAAAGAAGCAGTGAAAGCAGGATTACAGCCGATATATGCATTCACAATCCAGTCCATTCAATCTTTCCGCTGTTGTCTTTTTTCCCATACCTATGTAGGGTCTCGATTCCTCTGTGTCACTATTTCCCCCTCCCTCAATCTTTGTTTTTGTCTAAGATGTTATTTGGCTTGAATTATATGACAGTAATGCTGTCTTTAAAACATTAGTGTAATTGAACAAAAATGCTACATCCTTTCATTCGTACTTAACCTTTAAAGGACACATTTATCTAAAAATACCCAGCAGGGCCCTCCTTTTGACTCTCTGGCTGAATGCACCTGTAGGATTCTCCAGATTTGTCATGGGCATAATAATGCAGGAATGAAAAATATGGTAATGCGTAATTTTTTTTTTATTTTTAGCTGAAAATGCAATATTCATTTGTGGAAAATGTCAGGATACTTCTTAGAGTTTCTATGTTGAATGTCAGAGTTTTCCCAGTTTCCAGTATACTATTTGTACAAAAGAAGATGCAGTTTAACCTGGTTTTCACCCAGAAAAAAATGGTAGGGACCCTGTGAAACAAGAGGAGTCTTAGACTTGTTGGGCAAGGAGACCGAGACTCATTTCTGCACAGGGAAAATAGGAGCCATGTGGCTCTGGGAAGGGACATTTTTGATAAAAAAAATTGAGTCATGGAAATAAATTAATTTTGAGGCTGACCAGGCAAAAGGACTGGAATTTTAAACTTAAATTTATGGTGATGCCATGGCTTCAGTAACATATTATCAGCAGTAAAGTAATTCATGAGTTTCTGAAGCAAAAGGAGATTTCTGGGACTAAGGGAAAACCTCTGTTACGGTAGTTGTCTCTATCCTGAATATTCTCCCCCCAGTCAGCATCAAACACTATCCTGCAGGTAGGTCTGAATGACCCAGTCAGAGGCACTGGGTGCTTTTGTTTTTTCCTGCTAAAGGCAGGCTGACTAATGTTTGTAAACTCTTTGCAATCTGCTGGTGTCATTGCTACGTATCAGCAGTTTAAATATTCAATATTTTAAGTAAATAGAGGACTGTGATGCTGCCAGCCTGATAAATATCAGAGGATTAAATTTGCTTAGAAAACTGTAGTAGTTGCAAATTAATTTAGTATATTTAATCTGTGTTTAGAAGGAAAACTCCTTCATTTTAATATTGAAGCTCAGTGTAATTTTTATGTGCATACTGTCCCACTCTGTTCCTAAGTACCTAAGAGGCAAATAATGCTGTTTCCTTGGGCAGATGGATACATTACTAGAAATGACAAGCCCATTAGATCAACAAAGACTATACAATTATCATGGGGAAATAAAGCCAATAAACCTATCTGGTATAAATTATAGGCTTATGAAGTCGTATATAATGAAATAAATATTTAATTTTTCTAAAATCCAAAATCTTTCTTTAGAAACGGGAATATTAAAAATTAATTTCCATCTCTGATGACGGGTACAGTGTGGTTGAGTGGTTTCAGCATGGGCATGTACTCCCAAGCACTTCTTGATCCTATTCCTGGTTCTGACATTGATTCACACCATGGTCCGAGACAAATCATTCAACCTCTCTGTACTCCTTTGCCCATCTGTAAAGCCGAGATAATGCTCACGTGCTTCACAGAACCATTAGGAGAATTAAGAAACATCTGTTCTGCATCTTGAAGACATGAAATGCTCTAAAAATGCAAAATAGTATTATTCAAGAGATGGATAAAACCTTCCAGGGTTTAGAGATTTTCACTTTGTCACCAAATTTCTTAGTACCTGGCAGGAGTGATTTCTCCTTCAATAATTTGGTCAGCTCCCTCTTTCTATAAGATTTGTTATTTCACTCTCCTAGCTAAGTCTGTCACCATTAAAAGAGAGATGTTTACTGTAAGCCGGCTCTTCCCTAAAAATAATTGGCAGCATGTTCCTCGCGGAGGCACAGCAGAGAGCTCATCCTCTGCAAAAGACTCAACCCCTGACAACGTAGATCCTGCTCTACGAACAAAGATTCAAACAGTGTCTGCTTCCTAATTATGGAGAAAATGTGGAGGAAAAGGGCTATCGAGGGATATAAAATTATGCAATAGGAACAGAAACCAAGAGAACAAGAAAGGTTTAATAATTAGCACTTTGCTATGTATCTGAATAGAAACAGCTTCGCTACAATGAATGAAGAAAATATTTCTTTTCATCAAGAATTTTGCAAACTGCATGGAATAGTGGGTAGCAACTCTATGAATAAGATTGCAAGATTTGTGTTTCAAAACAGAAGTACAATTGGTTTCCTTCTTTAAACAATCATATTTTAGACTATCCTACATATTAAAATCTACCCATTCTATGCAGCATGCTTCCAAAATTATTTGATTTCTTTGTCTGACTGCCTGCCTACTCAGCCAGTATTTATTTATCTCACTTCATTATTTATATACTTTTCTGAAGTAAAAGACAAATGAACTTAGTGATATCCTATTTTTTTTAAGCTAAAAGAAGGGCATATCTTCACTGATACAATTTCAAGTAAATTCTATTTGTACACATGAAATTCCAGGAAAATATTTTAGATGTGTAGGAATGGGCCTTGTATTCTAAAGTAGTCACTGTAAAAAAATCTGTACAGCTTACAACAACAACAAGAAGTAATATAACACTTTCTAATTGACTAGGGAAAAAGAGAAGATTTGCAACCCATTTTTGTCAGAGGTGGTTTAGAGGTGGTTTTACATGTTCTGCTGTGCTTGAGTGGCATTAATAATGACCTTTGCATGATTAACTCAAAAGCCTAACCTGGAAAGATAGCCAGCTATGCTTTAATTGCCATTATTATGGAATCCACTTTGGCCTTGAAGTCTTTCGTAGGCTGTAAAATAGCATCTATTTCCAATAAGCTCTTTTCTCTACTACCTATCTATCTCCTGTATATACAGTCACAGATTACAAGGGCAGAAAGAACTGTTACCATCATCCCTCCTCCTTCAGACTGATCTTTTGCATATCCTTGGTGGTAAATCTTTAGCCCTGATCAAGCTGTGGCTGAGCTAAGTACCTCCTCCTAGGAAGTCAATGGTCTTGATTTAAAGATTTCAAGTATCCATTCTGCTTTTGGCCAGTTATCTATCTAATTAGAAATATTGTTTCTTATTTTTAGGCACTGAGTAGTTTGGCTGGATCTTGTTATGCTTTTGTGTGAGAGGGAAAGAAGCTGTCACTAGGAACGACAAAATAAGTATTTGTAGGCTGATCATATCACTTATTAATTTTCTCTTGAAGAATAATGAGCTAATTAAGCCTCTAAATATGTTACAGGTTTTCCAAACCTTGAATCACTTTTGTAGCCCTGTAGTGAACCCTCTCCCTTTTGTCAGCTTACTACTTTCTAAAAAAACCCATTTTAAAATGAATTGAATCATTTCACTGCAGTCTCAGCTAGAAGGTGAATGTTTCTAGAAAGTAATGCTTCACTGCAGTTTCTGTAGATTTGTAAATCCATGCTCACAGGAGAAAGATAAAATGACAATACCTGAAATAATCAGTTTACTGTACAGCCACCAAACTGCTTCCCTTCCACGTACATCATATGCAGCACTGCTTCCAGCAACCGAGGCAAATCATTGAAAATACGCAGGCTAAGCTTTGACCACCCGTAACCACAACAACTGTCCTGAAGCTACACAGGCCAGAAAAAGACCTCAAAAGTAGTTGTGTGTTGCAGTAATATCCTTTCYTTCTGAGGCAATTCACAGCATTTCACAAACACCACCTCAGGATTCACGTACCTGGAGCACTTTAAATGGGCATACAGATGTTGCGCTTCGGATTTGGATGAAGGATTGTGCTGACGTAACCTAGGGAGCTCAGCGTTGAGCATTATGCGCAGCAGTGTTTGCAGAACAAGGTCACAGGGCAGCTGGAATCCAGCAGCATCTGTAAAGGATGGGGGCAACCCACCGGAGCACAAGTGTGGGCTGTCAAAGGCAAGGATACACGGTATTACAACAGTGTTTTGCTTCTATATATTGAACGTTTTGTATGCTAGTGTATATATCCATACCTCTATAGCTATTTATCTATATATTTTGCTCATCCACAACACCAATATAGTGCCCTAAGTATGTCATCATTTCTAAAATACGTAAGTGCTCCAGCTGACCTTATGAACAGCTATAAAATTGTAATGTAAGGGTTTTGAAATCATACATGAAACAACAATTTCTGAGAAGTCCTCCTTTTGTGGTTTGTTTCCATTTAAATTTAAACAAAACAAAAAAAGGTAAAAATCTATTTCCTATCCGGGGGGGGTGGGGGGGTGGGGGGTGGGGTGGGGGGGAAGACAAAAGTATGTTCATGCCCCAGAACAAATTTCAAAGCCCAGAGAAACTGGAGGTCATATGGCAGCCATTCCCAAATGCACTGTGAATGCTACCTACAAAATACGATTTAGATAAATTCTGCAATTTCCTTTTGCTACATTCTCTGGGAGTATTTTACATTCTCCCTTGGGCATAGATCTCGACACTAAGGCCTGGATAATGCAGCCCCAATTCACATCGGAGTGTACCTATGCCATGAAAAATCTCACTGCCTTCAATGAGATATTGGTATATCTAAGGCATACTAACATGAGCAAGAGTTGATGACTAACATGAGCATCTGCTTCARAAGTACCACAGCTAGAGCTGAGATATTATTATAGACAGTCTATTGTACTTGCAAAAGACAAGCAAAGAGTTCTTGGTTGAGAATACATGTCAGAAAAATGACATGTTTTCATCACTTCCAGCCATAGTTAAAAGACTCTGAATACATTAACCAGCTGAAGGAAAAATACTTTCAGCTTTTGTATCACAGTGGGAATCCGTAAATGCAAGTTACAACGTAACAGACAATTAGTGTGAATTCAACCGTTCATCATTTCTAAAAAGTTAATAATTTTTTTTTTAATGTACACAGAGAAACGTAGTATTTTTCACCAAGTTTACAATGCTCCTGTTTTGGGGATCCAAGCTAGTGAAAGGAGTTTAGGGTGGGCAGGACTGACTCAGTAACTGTAGCTGAGTAGTTATTTAATAYAAAGCTTTAGATCATTAGTTATTTCAACCCAAGTATACATTCCTGCATCCCACTTCAAAATGATCCAAATCCTTTTGATGAAAATCTGGTCAATAATTCAGCATGCCAACTGGCATGGGATCCTGGGCTTTGCTTTCAATAACGTCTTTTCAGTAGTGGCTATTACTTCTGGTTTCTTTCCTAAATCAGACTTGTTATTTCCTTTATGCAGAAGGCTTCAGCCATACTCCAGGAACTGAATTCCAAGCATTTATACGGACGGCTCTAGGAATGCATGGCATCATTTCTGAAAGGGATTGCTTGTGCTGGCACTGGCAAGCGTCTGAGGATAGCTGTTTTGGCTAAAGTTTTCCTCTTGTAATCGGATACTGACTCAGAATCCTCCTTTTGTGAAATGAGTGTGCCCATGTGGATGGACAGCACTGGTCCTGCTCACTTCCCGACTCTGCGTTTCTTAAGCTGACTTGGACATCTCTGAATCTGGACTGACAGCATGAGCCTGTTATACTCTCTGATAGGAGTACGCTACCATTTCACTAGGTGAGAGAATAGAAGTTTAGGGTCCAGTCCTTAGTCAAATCAGACTTTCAAAGAAAAGAAAGATTTAAGAACAGAGTACAAAATAATGGGCTAGTTGCAAATAACACAGTTTAAAAAAAGGAAAATGACTTTCTGATTACTTGTAGGAAGCACAGCAGGAAAAAGGATAAAAGCTGCTAGGAAAGATGTGGCCACAGAGGCAAAAGGTGTGTGCACCCCTCAGGCTTCTGTCAGAGACATATCTACAGCCGCGAGCATTACTGAAATGGCTAAAAGGAAGCACAAGGGGACTTGTACTACACAAAGTCTGGAAACAGGAGTATCATCTTTACCCAGAAAGAAAACCAGCAATTTTCAAATATGTATATATAAAGAGAGAGAAAGTAAATTGAAACCTTTACGCAGCCAGGTTTGTCAGTTCCATTWGAAATATGGCGTTAAAAATGGGGAACCAGATCCCTGAAAATGTTCCCCTACCTGTGCAGATTCTTATCCAGCCCATCCATGTTGGTACAATCCTCCGCCGAGCTTTACCTTCCTGTCACAAATCTCATTTCTCTCATGCATTTAGAGCAGCACCAACTTCACTACGACATACAAGAAGAACAAGAGTGTTAATGTAAATGTGGGACTGTGAAGCAGGAGACCTGGTTATTATTCTCTGCTCCTTTGGTGCTCCAGCAGAACAGCACTTTTTGCCCCGCAGGCTCTGGGAAGGCTGCACTCCTTGGTATCTGTGAAATCTTCAGACAATGTCATACTGAAAGAAACTAAAAGATAAACAAAGAATTAATATTAATTGTCACCAATCATTTTTTGCAAATTTTATCACTGTATGTAGTGAGGGGTTTTTCCTTGCTTGAATTATTTTAAGTAGACCCCTTATCATTTCCTCCATCGGCCAGCCTTTTCCCCTCTTTTCCTTTACCCCTGCAACTCCCCTGAAAAGGAGACAAAATTTAGTACAAAATTTGTAATGGCCAAATTAACTGGCATTTCCAGGCTGCCTCAGCTGTCAATGTCTGTGATGGCAGCAGATGTTTTGTCAGCACCACTTTGATGAAAAGATATGTATACATATATATAGCCAAGAACAGTGTGGGAGCTGTTTCCCAAAAAAATGTTGAAAGTCACTGGTGGCATGAGAGTTATTAGTATATATCATTTCTACAGTGTCATAAGTGTGCATGGCAGACATATAAAAGAAAAGGTGCTTTCCCGGAAAGTAAATGTTATAAAGCTGTTTAATTAATAGGATGGCTTAGTAGGTGCCATTAAGCACCTCTTTAGGTTAATTTTAGTCTCAGCAGGGGTATGGATAAATAGGAAGTAATTTTACACCTTCTTCCAGATAAAGCATCATTTTATTAGATCAGAAGGGACTAGGCTTTTCCAGTCCTTGCATTTATCTTACTGCACTGTGAGGTGACAAATTCTCTCTCTGTTTCAAGCCTTACAATAGCATTAAGCCCACTATTAAAAAAAACAAAACAAACCACCAATAAATAATAGTTTAAGCCTACATTGCCCTCTTACTCTCACACTAAGAAATGTGAGAATTGAGGCCAAACTTCAAGCTGAAGGGCACTGTCCGTTTCTGGAGTGGAATTCTATTTTTGACCATTCTTCTGCTCTTAGCCAAAGCCAGATTAGCCCATTTTTATTTAAGCCCATAGCATGCAAAAGAGGACACAAGAAAAAGCAACAATCCATCCAAACATTGTTTCCAGCGAAGAGCTCTATCATTGCCAGTTGTCTCCAAAGACAACTGCCTACCTGGGAAACACAAAGCCACATCTATGGTCATACTTCTACAGCTATGCTCTCAGCATTTCCTAAGTAAGCTTGAAGTATTCCTGCTATTTCAGAGTTAAAACCATATCTTTTAATAAATCCTACAGACTCTTCTTTTTCCAGCATTCCTTAAATATTATGCAGAAAGTAAAAGAGCACTTACTTTTCTTACAGATTGCTTTTCTAGCGGGGAGACCTATTTTATATGACTTTGCACCAGTAATTGAGACAATTAAATAAACACATTAAAACGTCTCGGCAATTGATTTTGACAGAAGTAAAATACTGCACTGAAAGTGCAAAGGAAATGCTATGGTATAACTACGTTACCTTACCTTATGCACAGGCTGACAAACAGATTTCCAGGGCTTCAAATTTACGCATTGGTGTTCAGATACTTAAACATTTAAAATATTTAAATCTGGATTTACTTGTTATCCTAAGCAGCCTCCTGCAGGTTTACAGGCCTAAGTTCTTCAGATTTGTCTAATTCTAGGCCGCCTTTGCATGACACATTGGAGCAGTTTTTAGCAAATACACTTGCTCCCGAGTTGTTGCAGCAACCTCAGTCTGTTCTGAAATCAGACGTGTAGCTGGCAAAGCGTGGCCACAGCCTCGGACACTGCTCATCCTGGGCAACGCGAAGTAACCTGGAGGGCCCAAACCTCAGTTGCCCTAAGGCTCCTTGAAATGCAAGATAAAACGTGAACTGAGAAATATGTCCTATTGCACCTATGGCTTGGCATCTGCCTGCTCTCATCCCCAGCACCACAAGGAACTGGAACAGAAAAGTAAAAAAACAAAAAACAAACAAACAAACAAAAAACTAAAAAGCAAAAAAAACCCACCTTTTAAAGAGGAATTAATTTTTTATACCTCCAGCATCTCAAAATTGGAACACAACAGTATGTCAAGCCTTCTTAATACATCAGAGAGAATAAAGGTTATATGGGACCAGTTTAATATGGCATTCACTATAAGACACAATGAAGTGATAGGAATTTCATAGAAATGAATCGTAGAATCATTTAGGTTGGAAAAGACCTTTAAGATCATCGAGTCTGGCTGTTAACCTAACACTGCCAAGTCCACCACTAAACCATGTCCCTAAGCACCACATCTACACATCTTTTAAATACCTCCAGGGATGGTGTATTTGTTTATAACAATCAAAATAAAAAGAGGAAAGAGATGAGAGCACACCTTAATACACATTATTAGCATTATCCACAGTCCATGCCCGGCTTAGTTCCACTGAACGGTTTCTCTGCTCCCTTATTATCAGTCATTTTAGTGGTATTTAAGTGTTGAAACTACAGAGAACTTGTATTCCTTTTCCCACTGCAGTGGGAGAGTTTAATATAGAAGATATTATCAGTGTTTGAAGTCCTGATACGCTCTCTCTGAAGGTGTACCTGCTGTGATAGGATGCTGGTTTCTGATTCTGAGAAGACTCTTTGTCAGACCCATTCCCAGAACTTCTTTACTCATTATAAATAGTGTGCATTGATAAAGTGGCCTTTCTTTATATTCATGCACCTTAGGACTGACCCTGAGCAAGAAAATCCTGCTTTGTTCTAGCTGCCTCTTTGGACTACGCACTGGTTTTCAATTTGATGGTGTACTTCTTTATATTCATAAACTTCATTGTGTCTCATGACATGACATTTGGGGGTAAAAAGGGGAGAGGCTAATTCCACACCCCGTCATAAAGAGCCTTATAAGTGTCTCTTTCTAAACACAATAAAATCTTATTTTTTATCCTGACTGCAAGCCCATGCAATCAATACAGCAGCCAAAGATGTTATTGTTAAGCCACCCCTTCAGTGCAGCTACATTCTTCAAACTCTTGAGCACTATTAAAAGAAACACTGAACTTACATTTGAACAGGTATCATTCAGGTGTCTCTCTTCTTAGAGTTAAATCTATTTTCATCCCGCATGAATGCAGTGCTGGTTACCAGCAGGGTTACTGGGGATAGCTTATTTGTATTGGAGGGAAATGGCAGCTGAGGAAACGAAGATGCAATGCAGAAAGTTATAAATTGTTTTAGCACCGTTTTAAGCTTCTTGCATTGGCACTTCTAAAAAAAACCAAGTCTTCTTTTCCTTCTTTCCCCCTTTTTTCTGTAGGACACCGGACAGTTTGTGACAGAACCTGAACTCTGTAAATACCATATTGCTGAAATTCAGGACCTGCCTCCTCCAGCACATACCTTTGCTTTTGACATTTGCATGAGACCCAAAGGCTGAAAGCTTCTGGAAACCTAGGACTGAACAGGGGCTTCTGGGTCCCTGAGCCTAAGCTGCCTGCAATTGCAAGAGAAATGCCATAACATTCCCAATGTAAATTCATCATTATCCATTCTAACATCGGTTGGGTAGTTTGCTCTTGCTACTGCCATTATAAAACTATGTAGAATCATAGAATCACTTAGGTTGGAAAAGACCTTTAAGATCATTGAGTCCAACCATAAAAGTCAAACCGACTTTTGCAAAGCCAAAGTCTTTTAATCATTAAGAAATGTCTAATTTCTCTACAACCTAAGTATACTTGGGGAAAGTGGCTATTTATCTGCGCTCGAGCCACTGTTACGATCTGTTCTACCTCAAATGCTTTCTGTCATTCTCCTCTTCCCCACAATTTCTTCATAGCTATCAATATTAATATTTCTCTCACTTGACTTCACTAAGATGGACAATCCAAGCTCTCAGGCTTTTATTTTCTGGGTCCAGGTTTTATAAGCAAAAGACAGATATCTATGTCATGAATTTTTGAGGTGGAAAAAATTGCAGCTTTTCGACCTAAAATCTTGCAGGCCAATTTACTGAAGCGTAACACTATCTGGATGTCTCCTTAAGGCCCCCAAGTTCAAAAGAATTGAAAAAAAGCAATAATCTCCCCTCTCCTCCCAAAAAATTAATGTTAAGCAAATATTTCTAACAATTTATTGAAACAAGTCCTTGAAAATTAGCTTTAACCCCAACTGGAACCCAAAACCTTAGGGAGTTACTTTAAAAATATTAATGGAGGAAAATAAGGAATTTTAATGAATATATGCTAAATATCTTATGACTTGAAGCATTTAAGATGCAATCGATCTCACCACAGTGGTGACAAGTTAGGGAGCAGTGAGCACAGAGACTTATCATCAGGTAAAAAGCTCAAAACAGAATTACATTCTTTGCTTGTCACCAGAGCACTAATACTGAGAGGTGTGGGAAGGCAATTTACATACAAAATTGGAGCCACATAGCTAATGTACTCTGATTTTTCACTCAAACTACATTTCACTGACAGATGGGTCTTTTTCTGTAGCCACACACTTAGGAAAAATGGGCGATTGCGTTTCTCATCCACTATCCCTTTTTCTATAGCACTGGAGAATTATTTTGTGTTCTGCTGAAAATTGTAAGGGAGTCTAATGAAAATTGGCCAGCCCCTGTCTTCTCATGATTTCAAAACGCCTAAAAATACTATTTACAAAGTATGAAACTGGAAAGCTACACTGAATAATGTATAAAGAACACATTTCTTTGAATTTCATAGCCTTTTGATGGCAAAAAATTGACAGACTGAAGGATGTTATTCTGCCATGTAGCAAGCTAGATGAAGAGCCCTGTAAAGTTTTCTTTCTTTCAAGCGCATCCATCTCCTGGAAGTGGATACCTGGGAGTGCAATTATGCTACTTTTTTTTTTTTTTTATACATACATTTGGTGGCAGGGTTATTTTTTCAGAAATCTTCTCCCACATGTTAAACTGACTGCCTAGAATCAGCCCTTTCTTCTCTATCATGTGCAATCATTTCCTTGATGACTCTTAGCCATTCATACCTGACAGGACAAGTGGGTGATCCTCTAAATTCAAAGGAACTCTGCTGACTTTCCCTTGGTGACTGCAATGCACCGTTGCAACAACTCACCTGCATCTCCTGGGTCCTGGTCCCCATAGCGAAGGGATTTCCCACTGCCAAGGGCAAGGCCATGCCCAGGAGGCAAGGGAAGGTCTTCGCCTGCAGATGAGACAAGGAATGCACAAGTGGYTGACGTGTTCGATCTACCCTGCCTCTGAGCAGAACGTGCAACCAACAGGCATGCAAAGGGACAAGGAGTGTTTATCCCAGCGCGACACCTGCACTGGTTGAACAACTTTCTCATCGATTCAGTTGCCTTCCTCCCCTTTCCTCCCCTCCCAGCCATGAGGCAGGAAAATCAGTTCAGGATGAGCACGTATTACTGCACAATTGATTCCACAATTTCAGGAAATTCCTCAACAGTCCTCTCTCTTAATAGGCATATTATTACCTGTGTTTTATTYCCACTGTAAAAATTAGTCATAATATACCATCTGTTTTCCCCCTTAGTCAGCAGCTAGTATGTAGCACTATGTGCAAGAGCATCGGTAGCTTCTTTCAGGGTGCAGATATATTTTTAGTGATCATTTTGACTTTTTAATTTGTRGAAAAGTAGATTTCTCCCTTTTCAAGGATGATTGTTATATTGTGCTTTTTCTGAGAAAGCCGAATTATTAATTTAACCCCTGCAGCAGTCTYGGTTACAAAATGCACATTGCATATGAGATATTTAATGTGCACAGCTGGTGTGACCATTTAAAAAAATWAGGGAGAAAATAGCTTCTTGGTTTTCAATTTCCTCCCCAAAAGCAAAAAAAAAAAAGGCACATTTTGTTCTGCTCTAATTAGTATGTGTGCCAGTGCATGACTTCCAAAGCAGGCAGATGCTTTGAATGAAGTGTAATGTAGATTTTCATTAATCTTCTTTGGCACGAGACTTTTCTTCTGCTATGTGTATGCAGGAAGTAATGACTAGAAAAGATGAGCAATCACAGGCAGTTCTAACCAACTTAAGCTGGCTTTTGTAAAGGGCAAGACAGGGACATAAAAGAGTATGGTTACCTCAGTGTCTGACATCTCTYGGTTTCTGGTTTTTCATTATAATGAAGGGTTTGGGGTAATTCCTTTTTAATACAAAATATCAAATTCAGATATGGGAACTCTAAAGAAATTTAATATCAATGTACTGAAAAATGCATGCATTTCAATCAGTTATGTGACTGATCCAAGAGAAAACCACAGATACGTTTTCCTTGCAGCAGGCACAGAATTAAAAATTGTACTTCCTGAAACCGCTTTCCTGTTTAAAAGGGAACAAGGAGAGTTTTCCCACCTTGCTGGAAGTGAAAGCCTATCAACAAACAGTTCTAGAGTAAAGTTGGAATTACTTTCATCKTTTCCCACCTCAGTTTAGGGATATTCTAGATTGCTTTAGCTATGGCTAAGGAAGAAAAAATTTTGGGGCAGAGACTGTGCATGTTTCCTCTTATTAAATAGCCTAGCCGGGTTATTCTACCAAAGACGCAGATTCCATGTTTGGTGAAAGTCCATGTGCCACGATAAGAACTGAAGATGCTAAAGGCTCATTTGCCAGCAGCAGAAAGCGCTCTCTTGTCAGGAAAAGATTGACACAAAGAGTGAAAGTCAAATATAAACTACCCTTCAGAGATAYTCTCTTAATTATGAGCACATACTGAGGATGTGAGTTTGCCACTGTCGTGTTGTCACATTCAGCATAATTCAATTTTTTAAAAAAATCTGCTCCTTTTTGGGATCACTGCTATCATTACCTTTTGCTTTTCTGTAGTCTCTTCCATGTCTTTTCTTTTTCTTCCATGAGACAGTTGCTGATTCMCTCTGCACTCCTTCCCTTCATTTGTGAGCTCTGCATCTTACGCTTTCCTACACTTGTAAGAAGAGAGTTAACAGATTGCTGGTCTCTACATTACATTTGGGGATTAACTCCTAAATAGGAGTAATGGGACTGGGAAGTTCATGCTCCCTCAGAGACATTGACTTGGGCAAACGCTGATGCTCAGCTGTTTGATTTCCACTTTCAGAAGAATCTCTCTCGCAAGTGTGAGGTCAAAAATGTAGCTTCTTACCTGAAAGCCTCAACTTTGTCTTCAATAAGAAGCAGACCCCTAAACACATTATGTGGGATAGTTCTAGGCTAAAGATGACATGTTTGACATCTATGCATAAGAGAAATTAAATTAAAGTTTTTCTTTAATTCCTGTTCCTGTTATAAAAAAGTTCCTGTAATAACAAAATCATTAATTACACAAATGGATTTCTATTTACAGTGCAAGTGAAACGATGACTTAAGAAGATTACAGAGCGACGTGCAGTACAGAACATTGCTTTCAGGTGGAGCACGAGCCAAAAACAGAATGAAAAGCGTATGCCATCATTTGAGATAATACACAGGGGATACAAAAATAAGTTCTAAAAATTGAGCAGAAGGAAATATATTTCTTTCTGACCACTTTAGAAACAGACAAAACCATTAAGCGATGGTACAGGAGCGTTAATGCTTCCTGACAAAGTATTAAAATAAAAAAAGGAGGAAAAAGTGGATTTAATCTACTGTAAGTACTACCTTTTCCAAAAGCCATGCAGAATAAAACAACACTTTTTCCCAAAAACAACATGCGCCTTAAATGGTGAATATTTCCAGGAAAAAGAAATGAAGGCTATTCTATTTGGGAAGCATACCTGCTTTAGGATACAGGTTATGATGGTGGAACTAGACAAAATGTTAGGTTTCCTAGAAGTAGCAGAATTCAGAGATTTTATAATATACCTTTCATTTTCTCTTTGCAGAGTAGAATCATTACAGCTTAGTTTTCAGGTATTAGTAAGTACAACTACCTCACTGAAGACATAGGGTCCCATTCTGCTCTCAGGTTTCCAGCCTTCTGCATAGGAACCACCTACTTAACGGCTGACAAAACTGTCAGTGCTTCCAGTGAACGCTCGTCTGAATGCACATTTCTCAACCATAAAACACAGCGGGGCTCTTCAGTTTTTGCTTTTTCTTCAACACGAAATTTTAGAGACTAGGGATAGGCAGGCTGATAAAGGGAAGAAAACTGGCAAGCTGTCAGGCCTCAGATCTCATCTATTTCTGTATCCGTTGGTCTAAAATCTTAAATAGATGCTACCTTTCTCCACTGGCTTTTTTTTTGGCACCCTTAAAAGAACGAGCTACCACAACAATGCTGCTACAGGAGCTGAAACATCACTTACTGCCCAGCTTTTGTAAACACACTACAACCTGCATTTTGGGTTAACTACTCCACTGTCTTGTCAAACAGCTTCTGCAATGTATGCTGAAGTTGGGCATGACACCTGTGTGCTTTATCAAATAAACGATTTAAATTCTAAAAAAAAAAAAAAAAAAGAAAAAGTATTCACAAGTTAAAGCAAGTCCATTGGAGCTAGTGTTTCTCTGGTTCCTTCAAACAGTAAAAATGATCACATTGCACCTTGTACTGATTTGCAGCGATGTTATTGTATCAGTTACTATAAATCTGGCCTTGCTGGCATCAGGACACCATGGCAGAGCAGGCAGCAGTTCTGATCTCTGCCCTCACATGTTTTGCTAAGGGGCTGCCAGGGTTTTCTTGATAATTTTTCAGTATGGGACATTATGTAAATCTATTAGTGGTTCATCTTCCTGTGCATATCTGTATCTATTCATCTATGTGTGTAAAGTAACGATAAATTTGTCAGTTCCACGGACACAAAGTTAACATTACATTTAGATACATAAATCAGCATAAACTCACCAGAGTCTATCAAAATAAATTGACTACTCAAGCTCAGACAATTCATTTAATATTTGAAGACCAAGAAAAAGAATCCTCTGCAGAAACGGCTCACAATTTTCCTGCACCTTCACTGAGATCAGTTGCTCTACTCAAAAAAGCACCGTAAGTGAGACCCATTTCATAATTTAGGCATTGAAAACCACTGGCTAATGACAGTAGATCCATGAATGTGTACTTTAGCTTTAAAACTATTTATAGAAACTATTGATTCAGTAGATTATGCTGAAACAGAACACACTGAGGCTGGATTTCCTCTATACGTATCTTACCACAATAAAAACGTTCTAACAAAATAATCAAAGCAACAACAAATGATTTGGTTTAGTTAGATGTTTGAGCCTCCTATGCTGTTATATTTCATAAATAAATACAAAAGTGGATGGTCATATGCTACTGTATATCTAAGAGGATGTAGTTATAAAGGAAAAATCTGGCTTTTAAGGCTAACACTATAAATGTGGAGTGCTGCATTGGCTCAGATAAATAATAATTCTTTAGCTGCAGAAAAAAAAAACCACCCTACAAATAATCTTTGTTTCATTAAAAAAAAAAAAATATATATTAAACCTTACAGGCAAGAGAGAGATTCATATGAGTTAAAAGCTTCAAGGCAGAAAAATCAGGAAAGAAGCCGGGGGGTGGGCAGGTTAAGGAGAAAGCGACACTCGAGAGCTGACCGTCAGTCTGACTGCTTACCTCTTGCAGGAATATTTTGAATTATTTCAGTTGTCATTACCTTAAGGAAGTTTTCACTTTGATAGCATAAATATTAAATATTTTTAAAGATGAAAGTGCCAAAGAATCTGTCTTGAATTCTTTTTTTTCTTCCATACAAAAGCAGCAGTCATTAAATAGGCTGCTCATGGGCTACAAAGAGATAAGTAAACCTGCCACGATGTGAGCTTAGAAATGACTAACTGTGGATGTCATTAATGTAACTCTAAACTGAGCTTTTAGAATGGCGGCTTTGACCCTTTGTGACTTCAAATATTTTGGGTATGAAGCCTCCTTAGGGTGCTCCATATATAAATATCATTAATGTGCCAAGAAAAAGAACCAGTCATAACTAAGCAAACAATTAAGATTAACCAAACCTCAAAAAAAAAAAAACAAACCAGACTTAGCATGTCATGTGTTCATTTATCTATATTTAAAATTCTTTTAAAGACTCAACACCAGTTTCAATGTTAAAGTGATATTTAGACTATGCAATAACATTCAGAGCAGCAAATGCTGCACACTTAAGGGTGACATTGTAAGAATACCACACAGTATAAAGAAATATTCTTCTCTGAAGAGTTCAGTATTTCAGCATCTCAGGGCTTTTTGGAAACAAGTGGGAGATATAGCACCTGTATGCTACTTGAATATTATTTTCCACCTGAAAGCTGAAGAAAAGAAAGAGTTAAGATATTTCTTAGGCTCCTAAAGCGAAGCTGGGACAGAACTTAAAATAAACAGTAGATAAAATAGCTCTCCTGAGAAGGAGAAATGTGTGATTCATTCGCTGAGTCCAGATCCTCCTGGACAGGAGGATCCTTCTCTGCACACCTTATGCAAGCTCAGCTCCTTTCTGCTGGGCTGAACTGATGTTACAGCTCAGCTGTGACAAAGGAGAGGGTTCCTGAGGAGAGCTATCCCCATAAAAAATAGAGTGTGGAAAGCAGAGGACAGCAAAACAAATGAAGCTGCCAGCATCACGACTGGGGGTAGGGCAGGCGTAAGGAAGCAGCTTGGAAGGGAATCCTTGTCCTAGGCGGGGGAAAAGCCCAGACAGGACATGGGATGACCTTAAATACAACTTTAGCAGGATCAGCTACTATAGCCTCAGTCTACCTTCCCCAACAAACGCTGAGCACCACCTTAAAAGCTGATCCTGTTGCCCTTAGCGGTGGAGGGGACTGTGCCTGGGGCAGAATTCAAMCCAGCACAGACGAGGCATTCCCCAGAAACATCCCAGGGACGGATGAGATGGGAAATGGAGATGGGTGCTGGCGTCAGACCACTCAATAACAGGAGGTARACAGGATTCATTCCCGGGGCTGCCAGTCACCACCTGAGTTTTGCTCCCCTGAAGAAAAGCCAAGGCTACCTTGCGCCTGCCAGAAGAATGGTCCTGGTCTGAGTACAGCAACAAGAGGTGTGAGAAAACACTCCCGCCAGAAATCTGAGCACAGAAATAAAACAAAGAGAGGAGCAGTAAGAAATCACACACAGCCCACAGATTTATAGTCTTGTCTCTGCAGCCAGATCAACTAGTAGAAACCCACTGATTTCAACAAAATCATGATTTTGCAAACACTGAAAATGAACAGAAATTTGTGCTGTAAAAATGTAAAAACAAACAAACAAACAAAAACAAACAAAAAAAMCCCAAACCTGACAATTTTTATTACTCAGAGGTAATAAAGTTACATTTCAAGCATACGAAATGACAATTTATCAAAGCCCCAGCCTCAGCTGGAGAATTCATGACTTCTGAAATACAAACAGTAAAATCCTTAATGAGACAAGTACCACAGATAAAACTGCTGCTTCAGAAATACCCTAAGCATCTGCAGTTACCCAATTAGTGATCTGGCAGGAATGTGAGCACATTTCCCCATTCAGCTCTACAGAAGAAAAATAAATATTTAATGTATGTAAACTCAGTCACTGACTGATCATTAAACATTACCCTAAAGAAACAGGAATATCTCATAATATACTCACCCACATTTTCTCAGCCTTTCTCCACATCTTGGTGAAGATTAAGGAACAAAAGTAGGATTTAAATTAAGAGCTCCAAGTTTTCATAAAATAGCTTTGTGTGTTTATTGTCTATACCAGAGTACTGCAAATAACTATGCCTAAAATATAGTTTATGACTGAGAAAAAAATGCACGTGATGCTGAACACCCCTACATCTCCCGCAGGGTTTTCTGGGGAGCTAGGGAAAAACATTCTTCACTTCTCTCTCTAAAGTGCAATTTTGCTTCTCAGAGGCAAAGGACCGTTTCACTTTCATCGCCTTTGTCCCACAAGAAGACATCATGAGCAACGGTGGGTCAAGAAAGTGTGGAGTCAGGTCATGCGCTGCTGGGCAGCTCTGCCTACTCCCACCCAGCAAACCACTGCAAACAACTGGATAGCCAAAACGGGCTCCACGACCTGCCCCTTCCCCAGGGGCTGTCAGCATGGCAGGCTGCGGTTCGTTCAACTGCATGACTGGCTGCTGTACATCTCATTACGTGTTCCCACAGCTCCTCAGAATTGCTGATCTGTGTGTCAGCTCTGCTCCTCAGGCAGGGAGCTGCCGTATCATTAGTAGCTTTCTGCTATGGCAAAAATAAAAAAGACTGTAACACCCCTTCAGCACGATCGTGACTCAAAATGCTGAAGTTTTCAGGACACTGGCTTCTCACATCAAGAATAAMAAATTTATTCCTGGTGAAACAATAGGAAGCACAAAGAAATGGTATCARGAGGTCGCCACAAGCTACTTTCACCGTACCTCACCATTCACCTTCGGAGCCTTCCTCCTGCCAGCCCCGCAGGACTAGACTTGCATGAACGCTCTCTGCCAGCAGATCCTGTCATACTAAAACCTAAAGAAACAAAATTTTGTGCAGGTGAAATTAAAAACAGAGCTTGATCTTTTATTGATAATTTTGAATGGAAATATCTTCAAAGATCACTAAGTTTTAAAAGAAAAGTCAGTCTCCTATATCAGGGCATCCATGTTAAGCAAAATACCACCTACTCCCACTGCGGTATTGTAAGCCGGAGCAGCCATCCACCTCTTCTCAGCAGCAGCACCACTGCTCTTCATGTTGCAGCAGCTAAAATAACTTCCTTACGACCCCAAAGGAATTTGCTACTCAAGGCACTTTTGTTTCATGCATAACATCCGGAGCACGATGAGCTTTTGATTAATCATACGGTGATTAATTACTTGCACTCTTTATGGTTCAAATTCAGCATAGCAATCAGCTTCTCACCGCAGCCTATTCCCAAGTTCTGAAGTTGGGCAGGTATCTGTCACTAGATGGATACGTACCATATTCCTGTGTGCATTCCTCATATGTTCAGATTATGTTCTTAGAGCACTTGCACGAAAGCGGCAAAAGTTAGCCCGTTAATACATCAACACACTGCAGTCAGCACTATGCAAAAAGAGATATTTTTAACATGTATTAAAATGTAACTGTACTCTCCACAAATGTTATTGAATCAAGAGGCTGATCCAACGACACTTGTTATCAGATGATAAATATATGTGGCTTACCTGGCCAGACAATACATTTTGAAAGCAAAGTTGCCTTATATACACAARTATCTATTTTAGTTAATAATGTGAAATACACACCTTTCTCCTTAGCATAGCTCATATTTTAAAGCAGAGACATGTATGAGTGAAGACAATAATAAAATATGCGCAACTTGGACACGTAATATGTGGGAAATATTATTTGTACCTCAAGTCCAGCCATGGACGATTTCCCGTTAGGCCGGTAGGTACGCAAGCACAGGGTAACAGGCCAGTCCTTCCAAGGAGCGGTGGACTGACAGCTCCAGGAAGGACAGACGTTTGTCCCTATATAAGCCCAGCTGTGTCAGGTGAGACCCAAGACCATCGAGCCCGATAAATGACATTTGACCATCCTCTCACAACAATGAATAGCCAAAAAAAGAGAACCAGGATAGGGAAAATAGGCAGTGATCAAGATATTATCCCAATCTGCAGTAGCTTGTGGCTCGGACCTACTCAGCCAGAGAAGGTATTACAGTATTTAGGTGAAGAGCCAGTTCAAGTGCAGTTGGAACTCTCCCTTTTACCGGTTTCTGACGTTTGCTTTAATCCCAAATGTTCTTTCTGATTAGCATGCATTTAAATATGCATGAATACGTGTCTATACTCTTACCTTGTTTGGGGGGCCCAGGGGTGGCAGAGGGCAGGGTATCTTCTCCCATTAGTTTCTAGTAGCAAGTTACAATTTTTGTGAATTACTTGTTAGAAACAACTCTGCTTTTCTTAGTATAGAAGAACAAAACCCCAAATGGAGGTTAACAAATATAATCCTGTTAAAGCTATTGTCTGTGTGAAATTTTAACAGATCAATGCTTTTTACTTCATTCATGCTATTTTCCTGGTTTAGGATTGCTGAGCTAGAGACCCTGTATCATCCTGAAGCTTTAGGGATTTTTATTTTACTTGTATGTAAAGCATCCCCGAGCCTTACACAGTGCTGCTTTCTCAATCTATGCCTGTTCACTTGGTGCCATTTCCCAAAGATCTGATACAGTATTTGAGTGGAGACATTGCCAGCGTAATTTTAGAAGTTTCCCTGGTAACCGCTGCTGACATCTCTAACTCAAAATTTAAGACTATAGCTCTCTGTAACACCCTTACATGGCAAACTGCCTTGCATCAGTTGAGCTAAGGAACCTCACAAACAACAATTCAACTTCTTCTGCTTTTCAGAGAGTTAAGGTACGTGCCCACAGACATTTCTTTCGCTTAAAGAAAGCTGCCCTCACCTTCCCCAGTCTGCAAGTAGGGAAAAGGCACAGATAAAACTCTCAGAAAGTGATTGAAAGAAGGAAAAGTGAGACTGGAAAGAGGTAGATGCTGGAGAGAGAGCAGGTTAAGAGACACAAGGCAAGGGAAGAGCTAGAAGCAACAGCATTTAGAAGGTAACAGGAACCTCTGGAAGAAGGAGTGAGCTGGCAAGGAAGAACTGAAAACAACTGACTTTAAAGAAATGAAGAAAACAAGGAGAAAGGGGGAAATAGTATTCCTTGAATCTTTAATCACTCCTTCAGTACATTTTTTGGAGGATGCTCATCTCCCTCTCCAGGTCTGGAAGGGAGGTAAAGTGAAAAAAGGGTCACTGAGATGCTACTGTTGGTCCCCCATGTCCCTCAATGCTTTATCTCTGGACAATCATGTCTGAAAAAAAACACAAATTCTTCAGCCGTTTCTGTTGATGACTCAGGTCTAAACTAKAATGGCGAATCTATCTCCCTTATTCAAGCAAAGTCACAGCTCAATAGTGCATCAGAGATATCTAGCAAACCCTTCTAACTAAACAGAGTTCAGCATTTCCCACTCACAACCCCTTCCCACGAGTTCCCCTCCTCTTCCCGGTTCCCATCACCGCCTTCCTGGTAGGCATTCATGATCATGAGTTGGTTGCCCTTCTTTTGTTTGGTCTTATAGACAGCCAGGCCACATCTATATCTTGCAAATTATTTCATAAGTAATACCTTTAAGAAACAGTTCTCCCATGCCCATCTAAACCCTGCAGTCCCTTTCTGTGACCTTACCACTGAGAGCTTTTCCCAATCCTGTTCACCCCAAAGGCTCATCCTGTTYCTGTGCCCCTGACTATTGCCCGGCGGTGGCATGGCCCTGTGAGCTCTCTGGGGCAGGGACTGCATTTTTGGTCTGAGTTTATCCAGTATCTAGCACTTTGGGATYCTGGTCCACCGTGGGCTCTTACTGGTATAGCGATCATAGGTAATGGTGAGACAAAGTRAAGAATGGATACCGAGAGACAGAAATAAAGAACCAGGGAAAAAAAAAATCACTTTGAAGAGTGAATATTGCCTTGTCTTCATTCTCCCATTTTCCCAAGTACATGGGTGCATATTGGAAGACATCTCTAAGAACATATTTTCCTTCTCAACACATATTACTACTTTTACTTTAACTCCTCAGGGACTGCAGTGCTACGTATCAGCATACAGTGTTAAAAGGCACCAGATCAGGTGTCAGAAAATTTCCTCAGYACCACCGACCAGTGCCACCCCACCACTCTGGGCCCCATCTTTCCTCCCATCCTTCATCAGTCAAGTTCCAGCTTCTTTAACATGGAGTCTCTGTCTCTCTCTGTGCAATGCCTATCACAACTGAAGCCCTGTTTTTCTTTTTGGAGCCAATGATAAGGAGAAAGAAAAAGCAGTAAATAATAACAGTAATACAGCTAAGGACAGTATAATTTAAGAAAAAGGCTGGAGAATCCCTGTCGATWACCCTACATTGCACAGGAAAACCTATGGAGTGTGGTGCTCATTAAGGCGAAAAGAAAAATAGGCAACACAGAGAGATACATGAGAGGGGAAATCCAGCTGTTTGGGCCCTTACTACAGCAACAACAACAACAACAAAAACCAACAGAGGCAAAACACAGTGCCAAGCAGAGACAGAAAAAAAAAAGATTGTGTATAGAAACAGTAGAGCAGGGTGAAGGAGAGAACCAGAGAGCTACAAGCCACTATAAACAGAAAGTGCTTTGAGGAGTAAGTGCTGAGGTAGGGAAATAACGCTGCCACAGCAGAGGTCACGAGGAAACGTGCGCCGGGGGGACCCCTGGTGCAGAATTCACCCTAGAAAGGGTCAAAGATAGTTACTGCCAAAACAGGTTAGCTGTAATTAGTGCATGGGAACAGTTAGTAGAAGGACTGTGAATTTTTTTTTAATGTCTGGGATTTTCAAAAGTATTCAGAAAGCTTTTTGTCCTCGACCACTCGAAGCCCTTCATTGTCTTTGCATCCCAGGTTATTGATGGTTTCAACTATAATTCTGAATAAAAAGGAGTACAGAACTGATTATGCTTTGCTGCTGTAGCTGAGCTCACCAGCTCTTCTGACTGAGAAGCAGGCAATGTCTTCACGGACGAACATTCCCCCTCTAAAATTTCCGAGCCATGTACCACAGCAGCAAGCTTTCAGCGCTCTTTCAGAATCTTTTAACACATTTTTTTCTTAGACGACTAGAAGGGAAAATGTGCTTTCCACTATTATTATTACATTACTGAGCCTTCTTTCCATCCACTACTTTATTTTCTAACTGCTTTAACATGTTTGAGAACAAGCAGTGCATAAGAGTGCAACTCGCACTTTAACAGACATTCATAAATTTAGATTTGAATTACACTGCTGGTGCCATGCTGTGCAGCTGCTGGGAGGAAACTAGGCCAGTATATATTAGTTACTGAAAGAAAAGAAGAGATTTTTCTGTAACGGTACTGTCAGGTACAATTGATGGGTCAGCATCTCCACTTTCTGAGTATCTATGAAGAGACACAAAACCCCTCAGCATAGCTGCATTCCAATATTACATAAAATGAAAACCAAATAACTTATCTCTTCCAGAAAATCTAGTCTCATCACCTGAACTTTATGTGATATAACTCCCATGGCTGCAAAATCAGAATCACACTCATGAGCATACGAAAAATCCAAGTTTTACATTCTGCGATTCATATGCTATTGGCCTTCCCTCTCCTTCCTCCTGCACTGGCCTAAAACCAAGTGTAACCTTGCAACAGCCTCCAGCCCCAGGCATCCGACAGCAGGCTAAGGGAGCTGCAGGTTAGGACCTGAACTAAAAGAGATCTAAGCTAGACCGACCTTTGAACTCTGCTTGCAGATGTCATCTGTAGAGTCTAAATTTAATCTTCCTAACAGAAGACACAATCCTGCAACCTGGCAGTGAACCTAGGAGGAACTTTGGCTTTTCCCCCAGGATAATGCATAAACTTGTTGCAGGCCTTAAATCTCTGTCTGTGGTAGGGAGAAGACAGGAGAAGATCCTCAGGGAGTCCAGGTCAGACCCCTTCAGAAACCATCCACGAGAATGTTAGGAACTGAAGAAAAAGTTTCCAGCCATGAAGTTTCTGCTCCGTGTTTTGCTGGGTGAAAGGTGTAGCTGCTGATGGAACAGCTCTGAAGTTTACCCTTCACCACCCACACATTTCCAGAGTTCTTCAACTTTTCTTTTCTTACCCAGCCTGATGCTCCAGGGCACTGCAGCTCCTACGGCTCATAAGTGTCGTCTTCCACATCTTGTACGATGCAGGCGGTCTGACAGGGTAGCGAGGGCTGGGTCACACAGCTCTTCCCTGGTTCCTCTTCAGAGCTAGGAACTGCTCAGTGTCTTCCCATCCGAGGAGCCTGACACCCCAGGAATTTGCAGCTTTGAGTTTCTCCTGCCTTTCTCCTCTGCGTGATGGCATTTTCTCTTGGCTGTATTGACCTAGTGTAGCCCGTGCTGCAGTGGGGTGACTGCAGAGCTGTTACGTGCAGGTACCAGAGACCTTTCTTTTAAATAACACAACCCCTCACTATTCTTCCTCGCTGCTCAGCGCAATTCACTACCTGCTAATCACGAGCTGATTACAAGCTTTTCCTTAGACTACTGATAAACAGAGCAGCGTAAAAAGGCCATTTCTCAGTGCTTATTAGGCATGATAACAACTGAGCACCGTGCCAGAACACAAACCAGAGTCAGGACTGCAGGCGCTGGGTTTGCAGCCAGCTGAAGGCTCTTCCCTGGTTTCTGCAGCTGCAGAGTTGAGTGCGCCTCACCCCAGCTGCTCACAGCAGCACGCGTATGACGTAAAGGTATTCTCACTCCCACCTGACACAGGGATCACCTTCAAAAGTAGAGAAGTAGGCTGTCTAGGCACCTAAGGACCGAGCATGGCAAATCCCACGGCCGCAGCGAGGGAGTTAAGGMGCAGCGCCGTCACGCCCCGCGGTCTGGCCTGCCTTCCAGATTGCACAGGAAAGACAACGTAAAGCTCAGCCTAAGCTTTGCTGGCCCGAGAGTTGCTCCTTCTCAGAGATCCACCGGCAGCTACACCACGGCGAATCCACAAGCAAAAATCCATTTATGTTATGGGGTACCTAGAAACCCAAAAGGAAACTGGGGCTTTATTGTTCACATTGAGAAGCTATTTTTGCCATAAATCACTTCAGACTAAAGAGGCAGGTAAAGGGAAAGCAAAGACACCGGACGGTAAGGTGAGGTTAAGTAGGTCAGTAAGACAGTACCCAGCCTTATGGCTAGGACCCTGTACTGCTCATCTGCCAGCCATCTCCTAACTCATTTTTTTCCAGGGAAAATCTGTTGATGTCTTACCACTTGACTGGGGTGGAATCCTAAATTAACATCTGCAAATTATTTTTATATCCCCAAGTAAGAAGTGCAATACAAATATGTGACATTATAAAAGAATAGCCCTTACGTCTGAACTTTAGTAGTGCAGAGAAAAATGAATTGCTTATGGAATAATTTGCTCCTTAGCAAGTCCCTTCTTTAAAGAAAGTAGTAAAAAGACAGACTTTTAAATTTCATCTGCATTTTTGACCACAGAAACATAAAAGGATATTTAGCTGGAACATTTTAAAGAATGCCAGAGCCTTTCCATTTTAACTTTACCTTTACCGAAAACAGGACGGAGGTCAGTGTTCACTGCATCAGAAGACGACGTGTTAAAGTGCGAAATCCTTCGCAGAAATGGAGCTTCAAAAAGCACTGTGCTTTGAAATAATATCCTCAATTACATTTTAAAGTTGCAAGTTAAACGGGATTGCAGGTAACAAGTACTTCCAGCCAGCGAAGCCTAAGGATAGGCTGATTTAAAATAACTCCGAACAGTAACCTGCAGAGATCAGACTACTGCTAGGAAGATATTCCTGGAGGCACTGGGCTTTCCTTTTGAACTAACAACTAATGGGATAGCTTTCTTGCATTCCTCCTTTAAACTAGATACAAGCAAATGGGAGACAATGACAAATGACCTTCAACTTCGACATCTTTTTTTTTATTATTAAAAAAAAAGGTATGCCTTTGGGGTTCCACGTTCTCCAGGGCAGATTTCTGCTCTACATCACACCAATACAAATCTGGAACAATGTCAGTGAAGTCAATGGAAATATTTGGGCATTACACAGACAATTTTGAACAGAACTGGTTAAAACTGATCTAATTACAAGAAGAGACATGCAGATATTTTACAATTAGTTAATGGGCGAGGGGAGCACAGCAGTATGCATGCTCTGAAAAGGGTGGTGTTCGGATCAAATTTGGCCTTATCACATGCAAGCTGGAGGCTTTAAGGCACATAGCACTGAACTATAAACTACTCGCAAAAATATTTTTAAAACAGCTTTATACAAAAAAGTGCATTTCCTGCCCTAAGATACCAGCTTGTATTTCCAATAACCATATGTATATGAATCCTAAATTACATTGCAAGTTGCATTTCAGTTTGGTGACAAGAGCCATGGTCCAGGTAACTGCTAATCTCGGCCCGACTAAGCGATCTGTTGAGCTTAGTTGCTGTTAAGAGTTCACATCCATAAACACGGATGTTTATTTCCTCTCCTCATGATATGTCTGGCTTTCTATTTAAGCTGGGAAACATATGGAGAGGTAAAAATTATCATCTGCTGTGATATGGACATAGTCTGGGAAGGAAAACTAATGTTTCACATTAATGCTGGCTCACATTCATATGCCAGATCCTATTCTAAGCGAACTAAATGCCTCAGTAATTGACTTAAAGCCCTGCTTGACACCCTTGTGACCACGAGTCAACAGCCCTGACACTACCGTTTGCTTCTAAAATTAAAGCATAATAATATCATCTTCGTTTCCAGGGCTCGCCCTTTGTGGTATGTACCTGGGCAGATGAAGAACTTCCAGATGTGAAAGAAGATGAGCAGATGAGTATTAAGCAATACTCAAAAGCGCCTTTACATGATGCAYGCTTACGACACTGACAGTTCTTCAATTAACCGTCATAGTTTTGACCTGAAGAACTTCTGTGAATTTGCAGTTTCTTTTCATTCTGTCTTCAGCCTGCAATAGACTGCACAGACAAATGCAAGCTTGATCAACCGAAGCCAGATAAATTATAATAAAATCGATTTTTAAAGCAAAAACTGAATTTTCCCTTCTCTTCACACACTTTTTTTCTGCATTCCCTTATGCCTAGTACATCTTGTGCTCTTTGATAAGATGCATCTTTCCCACAGAGTTAATTTTGATCACCTACATTCAGCCAGCTGTGTGGCAGCTTTCAAGCTTTGATACATCAGGCTGTAACCTTGACAAACCGGCCAACATACTGACCAACTCAGCGTGACAGAAACACAAACTCGAATGAAGTATTTGTGACTCAACAGGACCCCAGTTAGGAACAACCCCTTAGCTGGCAGTCAGGCSCACAGTGCAGTAGTTCATTGAACCAAATGACCAGAATATTCAACAGCGTTTCTAAGAATCCTCCCCTCGAAATAGACAGTAACCCATGCTTTGGAAAAGTCCCCTGCTAACCCTGGGAGATTACTGACAAGTTTCAAAATACCAGTATGTTCTTCCTCTTTCAAATCACTCTTTGTTACTCACTTTCTTTTTAAGGCTTTTCATACTCATCAAAATAAAAAAAGCAGCTGGGCTTGGTTGAAGCTTACCATTCAGCTCATCAGGTCAGATGCTTATGCTGTAGTCAGTACAGATCGTACATTTTAGAGGCAAGAACTGAGTCTGTCTTTACAGTCATACACTGTGATGCACATAGCAATGGAGTTAAATTGTAATTATTACAGTGAAGCAACCCCCCATGATGAGAAAACATTCTGGGAAACGAAACAAGCTGACACATCAGAAAGTTTCTTATTCCTTTATGTCAATGAATTCGGGTAAATGTAAACCTGAATGTAGCCTAAAATTTCTTTCATCGTGGGCACACATCCGGTATTTTATCAGTTTTGTGCAACACAAAGTGTTTTCTTCCCTTGACAACAGCTCCTCACTGGTCTCTCTGGGTCCAATAAATCTCCAGAAAGGAAGACAAAGCATGCTGCTTGGCTTATATATAATTAAAAAGTTGCTGGGTTGACCTTACTTTAAAATGAACACTGAAAAACCATTTTCCTCACTGAAGGATTGAACATACTAACGTGGAGTCTGAAGATTTCTTTTTCCCCACAGCCACCCCCTTCCTTAAAATGCCCATGCCATCCTGAGCAATTACTCCGCACCCCACAAAAAGGAGCTGCAGGGGACCCACGGGGTACTCGCTCCTTTTGGAGCCAAGGTCCTTGGAAAGTGCACTGGAAAAGGTGCACGTGCAAGTTTGAATTTCAACTTTGCTGACTACCTACTGCATTTTATTTAAGAATTTATAAATACATAAAAGTTTGCCAGAAAATAAACAAATGCTGTATCAACTGAGCTTCCCAAAACCTGCAACTGGATTTGACTTGATACCAATAAAACCACATTTCTGAGAGCGCTGTAACATTGTTAAGAAAGAACAAAGCTAAGTGTTATAGAAACACCTCAGAAAGCCAAAGCACGCTTTTTTCCAGCCTTGTACCACACCAGTGTTTTCAGACACCAGCCATTTTTCTTGATTTACCAAGAATTCCCAGTTGTTTCTGCTACTCAACAATTACTTGCTCCTGGCCAATTTTTTCCTCTCTTCCRGACCACAGTCAGCAACATCCCTAGACTGTAACTTTGCTTCATAGCCTTGGGCCAGTTACGAAACCATTGGATTGTTGCAGTGAGAGATAAATGATTCTTGGGTACCAGGGAGCAGAAGAGCTTGGGAAAGGCTGTTCAACTAAAGAAAAACAAGCATGCACATCCTCCAAAAGTGACAAGAGAAAGGTTGTGGTTTTCTTACACAGGGCGATTAGAAAGGCACTCCAGGAGAGATTGAGCCGTGGAGTGCCCTCTCCCATTGCCAGCTTTGTCTTACACAAGAACAGGAACAAAGCAGAAAGTCTGTGCCTGTAACAAAAGAGATGCTGCCAGGCGTTCCCTCTTTTTTTTTTTCCAAACTAAACGAGCTAAGAAAACCAAAAGGGAGCGTCAGATGAACTCTCCCAACCACATCCGGTGTGTATACCAGTCACCAAAAACTGCGGAAATTTCAAGAGCTGATTGAAGGGCTTGAAAAACAGCCTTGCAATGAAAGAGTAAAACAGAATCAGCGAGCTCCTTTAGCAAAGGAGCGGTGGAAAGTTTACTCAATTATTCTGACACACAGAAAAATGGTGGGAGCTTTACTCCTGTGATCCAATGGCTGGACGCTCTTCTAAAAGACGCGCTTCCTCGGAAAAGCTGTCTGGTTTGGTGTCAGGATCAGATTGCACATGCATGGGAAAGGCTATCCTGCTGGACATTTCTTTGTCTTTCTTTGCAGCCATAAAACATGCTCTGCCTCTAGATAAATTTAATCTCCTCAAATCCCAATCATATACTGCCTTCTCTGTGGCACGATGGTTTATTTCTGGGTCATTTCTATACAATTCTGAAGGACCAGCATTCGTTAATGCAGGGGGGCAGAGTGGGGATGAGTACTCCGTATTTCCACTGATAGAAAGGAATGGCTGAATGCTAACTCAGATTGCATGACTATGCTCTTCTTTCCAGTAACAAACATCTACAACACAGCAGAGGAGAACAGATAAAACTGGTGCAGGGAAATGGTATGCAATTCAATAAAAGTTACACGTTCTTAACTCTAGAAACAGATCATCAACACACTCAACAAATAGGTTTATCCATTCTGCACAGCCTTTAATAGCATTCTCTAGAGAAATGCATTTCCTAGATAAACACATTTTTAGAAAATAACACTAATTCTATTCTGACAATTTTTGTGTGTTTGTTTTTTAAGTAAAAAATAAACTGTTACATATTCATTAGACATGGAACAACTCTAAGTGTTGTGCCACACCATTAATATTTATTTTACTCTTTTTTTTTCTCCTGTAAAAAGAAATACAATTTTTCAATCCATCAGTTTGCATTACTAAAATAAAAAGAAAAGAAAAAAACAAACAACAAAAAACATGATAGGTGAAAATGAAATACATAAGGCCTTAATTCAGTGAGTAATAATTTACATAATTTAGTAAAACAGGGCAGGAGTCCTCTCACTGAGGTCAAGAGAAATAATCACATGCTTTAAGGTAGCTATGTACCCATACACCTCGCTGACATTTTCAACTGGCTCTTCCTTGGAGGGAGGAGTACTAGAACATTACTATCCCCTGTTGCCCACTCTATCTTTTGCTGGAGGTCAGCTGAGCAACACAATGAGACATATGGTCTTCTCCTAACACAGTCTAGTTTATTTGCACAAAATTTGCACCATCAACACTTTACGTGCCAGTCTATGAAAGGGACAGATGAGGTGGACACACACTTCTTTCTGCTAGCACTGCTGGGGGTAGTCTCTGGCAGAGGTGCTGAGCACAGTATTAGGAAATCATAACTAGTAAATACAGAAGTTAAAGCCAGTAATCTCTCTGTGTATGAGCAGCAGCTGGGTGAAATTAATCACCCGGACAAGAAATCAACAGAGTCTGCCAGTGCCCTTTGTCAAATTAGAGTATAAAAGTAAGAAGAAACTGTATACAAAGCAATGCAGCAAAGCAGCAGCTAGGTTTAATAGAGTCTGGATAACGTTTTACTAAAAGAGCAATCTGCATAGCAAAGATTACAGAGAATTAATCTTGTTTTCTAAATATATTTAGTGTTTGTACACAACGTTCCATTTACACTGGGAATGCGTACTATGTACCTGCAGAACTTGAAACAGTTTTGTTGACCCCTAGAAAAGCCAGCTGCAGGAAATGATTTATTATGAACATACCACTCACAAAAGAGTTAAGTTATGCTAAGGATTTACGGCAATTCAATGTAAGCAAAACAAAACACTGCCTTTTGAAGGGCATCATAGAAGACTATCTTTTCAACTGCTGAAATGAAAATAAATGCCTTTTTTCACATCAGCATACAGTAACAACCTCTCATGCATTTCCACATAAAAGCTTCTTAAGCTTTGAAATGATGTATTTAAGCTAATTGTTTTATGTGCTAAAAGAAACAGAAAAGGTGGTAGAAATTGTGTCCTTTCTCTTTACCTCTTCTCCATTAGAATACTTATTTTCTTACATAATTACCTAAAATGAGTTCATCTATTTCAAAAATGTAACAACTGAAATACGCATTTACCTCTTGCCATTCCTTTTCTACTCCCCCTCCTTTTAAGCTGTAAAATCATGTTCTGAAGCCACTAAAAGTAGTGTGACATCTGTGAAATGATGTATTTTGTTTTTAATGCATGCACTCAGCTGCAGATCTGACTTTGAAGTACTTAATTCCGAAATATCTAAAATAATCCTATGTCCCAGAGAAATGGCACTAAAGCATTCAGGACCACATCTTTCTTATGAAAAGGGCAGGGTAAGAAACAGACCAGACACACCTCATCCTTTTCAGTTCTACTTTGTTACCAGCTTTCCTGTCCCCCCACCTGAAACTACACAGCATTTTTGCTCCACGCTTTCCCAAGGCCCACATGTACCTGGAGAGGAATTCAAAAGAGAGGACGAGAGAGTTTTAGGATGAACTGTCTCAAACAGTAGATAAGTTAATGGGATGCAAAGTGGAAAGGCCAGGCGCAGAGCTGTAACTTAAGATGAACACACCTGGTAACAGGAAGGCTATTTTGTAGGCTGTAGACATTTGTGTCTCTATACTACAAATTCCATTGCCTCATTTCTCATCCTGCTCATTCTCAGTTACTGTTAACTTCTCTGGGACAAGCCACGTAAGCCCTTTTACAGCCCAGAGTTTGAGCATAGGATCGTTTCAGCATCCACAACACACACAGCAATGTGACATGGAAAAGTCATGGAGAGGCTCCTGCTTTGATTTGACCCCACTTCTTTGAGCTAGAGGTGAGGAGGGAAGAGGATTAAAGTCCAAGACATTCACACCCATAACAAAAAGCTTAGGCTTCTCTTGGGCAGCCACATTAATACTTCCTCTGAGCCATGGCAGACTCTTCAACACTTCCCCAAAAACAGAACTGGAAAAAACACGGTTTCCTTCTTGCAATATAGTCCATTTTTTGTCCTGAGCACTAAACCATCGACTCCCAATTACCAACTTCTTGCTTTGCCTGTTTAAAACCTATACAATCTTAGCAGTTGGTATCAGAGACAGTAAGAAAAGATGTGCCATCTCACCACCCAGAGTGGAGACATAAGCATCCAGATGATAAATGTGCTTGTCTGACGTGCTCTTAAGTATTGGTGATTTACTTAATCAGATCTCACAAAGCAGCAAATTAAACCCATGGCTATTAGAAACAATGACTGCTTTTTAATAGGGACAGTAATTTTGCCCAGGCTGGCTGAATCCATTCACTGTCTCTATGACTTCCCTCTGGTTGTATATTGTAGTCACGCTCTCACATACACACACGTGCACTCTTGCTTTGTCTCTCTAAGGCCTTTTTAATAAAATTAATACTGTTGCCAACTGATTCCTTGACTCTGCCAAACAAACAGAATGACCCTAGCCATTAAAGTCTCAGAGCCATTCATGCTCAAAATAGCAACTTCATCATCTATTACACTAAAAAATAAAATCCTAAGGTATCCCACAATTTGGGGAGTTATTCGAAGTTTGACGTTATTTTCTTCTAATAAATGTATAAACCAAAAACAGAACTGCAGGGTAAGATGCTAAATGCTCAGTTATTGATGAATATCTTGCTAATGGCTGAGACTTGATTAATATAAAAAAAAAAGATCCTATTGATTTTGCTTAAAAAACATTTAAAAAGTGCTCAACACGCTGGCAGCAGAAACATATTATGAAGTGCACAGAAAAAACTACCATTTAAATAAGGAAGAAAGAGAGCCAGCCAGGCAGAGACATTAGAAGGAGACAAATTATGAAGCCCTTGTCAATCTCACTGAAGCAGCACCAGCACTGGAGGCAGAGTCAGGGCCAGACTATGGTAGCATACTGCTACGGACTAAAGATTGCAAGTCCAAATTCAAGACAGACAATATTCAGCTCAAAAAGCAGGACATGTTTTTCTAGCAGGACTTTCCCCATGAACAACGCTCATTAAAATGAGACAAATCTTTCCGCCTGTGTCATGGATATATTTTAAATGGTAAATCAGACATGCATATTTTCTGGCCAGAGTAGCGTAAAATTCCTATTAACTACTGTTTGTCTCAGCTGGGGACTCAGTACTAACTCTTCTACTAGTCGCAGAAATATTGTATACACACTTTCCCTCTCACTCTAAATAGCCCTTAATGTTGAGATATCATGACTGTCAATAATCACGATCCAGGATCACAGGATATTTTGTTCTGGAAAAAACTACATTTTTCTGTGGATATAGCACAATTCCGAAGTCTGGTATCTCAGGGACATGCATGTTAGTAAGAATAAAGAAATTAAAATGAGTATTTCCCTAGGTTCCCATGGGAACATAACACTTACTTCCAGATCTGGATAGTTTCAAGATACTGGGTTAAACACTTATTAAAACATATCTAAAAAAGCTATTCCTAGATTTTTCAGTGGCTTCCCAGTTACTATTCATTGGGACTAACGGCTCAAGGGGAAGAGCCTCATTAAAGCACAAGGGTAGCTAGGAAAGAGCATGCAAGTGAGGCCAAGCACCTAGGAAAGATACTGGGAAGTAGCCAGAGGAGTCTGAATGTTTGAACAGATAGCTCAACTGTTTAGGGCTGGAACGGGGCTGACCCACTCATGAGTCATCAGTAGCCATAAAACAAGCTGTTACTGTGTGATTTGTTCATGACTTTATGCACTCTCTACACGGTGTCTTCTAAGAACACCTATCTGATGTCTGCCATAGTTTTGCGTGCTATCTGGCCATTTACAACTGCAACCAAACATACTTGCTACCCAACTTGTAAGTGAAATAGCTTCTGTAGTTCAGTACAAGTTATGTGGGGAGAAGTTTGTCATTAATTTGAGACAAAGTTGTTCTGCTTTTATTTCTGGAGGTGACAGAACCTAGTGTTGGGGAAGATGAGAGGAATCCCAGGAAAAAAGAGTCTAGCTAGAGCTAGTGAAAGTCTCTCTACTTGCTACAGAGGAATAAAAGCATTGAGGGAAGTTGCATTTGTAAATTGAAAGATACCTCCAGTCTTTAGAAACACTGTCTACACACCTTATGCAGATTGCTGAATGTGTACAACCGCATTCCTCCTTTCCCTATGCTTTCCATATACATTAGGAGTTGCAGCCTAAATCAAAACTTGCTGATGTCAACAGGATGCTTTCTTTTGATTGCCATTTCATTTCTCTCGAGTGACTACACTATGGAACAGATCCTGTCTTCTCAGGATCACAGATCTGTTAGCAATAATTACAACACACCAGTTGCAAGCTAACCTAAAAGCTGATGAAAATGTAATTCTCCTTTTGAAATTAAAAATATCAGGGGGTCTTACATGGAATAGCAAGAAAGCCATGGTGAGCGTTAAACAAACAGATTAGATAAAAAAAATGTGCTAGACACTTACAACACTGTATACAAATTTACCCTATTAATAGAAAGATCTCTCAATTGCACTAATTTTTAAAGAAACAAATCCCTGTAGATGAAACAAGAAGACTAAGAGAATTACATCTACTGGGCTATTTTTAAAAGAGCAGAAAGATTAATAAAGAAAACGAGAACTTAATCCAGAAGACCACTGGGATAACATAAATTAGGTTCCTGGAAAAAAACAGATTTAGACAATAAGAGAAGCTGTGTTTCAACCAAAGTCTTTGATCATTCAAGATAAGTATGCTGGAAAATGACATTTTCTGCTTTATTTGATTTCTTTAGGAAATAATCTCTTTCTTCTCTGTTCCTATCCAAAGTACCAAAAAAACCATCCTGAAAAGAAACAACTAAAATCTCCCACTGTTCTCTTACTGAACACAGCTCTTTTCTCCCACCTCTGAAATGAAAGTTTCTTACAGTGGTTACTTCATCCATATTGTTCCATATTGTACATTAAATATGCTGCTGCTACAGTGCTCTAACATTTCAATTTGCTTGTGATATTTTCAATATTTCCCTTAAGTTCTTTGTAAGAATATACAAAAGAAGAAAACTATCTGTTTACTGAACAATAAAACATAAACTCTATCCTCTCTCTAAACAAAAGCTTCATTAATCTTGCACAGACTTCAGTTTCTTATTTTATAGAAAACAAAAAAGCCTTACAGATATCTGGAAAGGTATCCTGCAATGAGAAACTTCAGGATATTTATTTAATTTCTTAGGTTGAAAGTAAGGTTGGAACTTGATCATTTCACTTAATACCAGCACACAGAGAAATTGCTTTTTGTAAGGTGCAGACAAAAGACAAAATGCAGCATGTGGAGATTCAAGTCGAGTTGGGAATAAAACACAACTTCTTTTAAGCAATAGAGGTAATTAGCTACCAAGATAACTTACCATGGAAAGTAGCAAGTCCATTAACACAGAGTATTAAATCAAATTTTCACGTCTCTCTGTAAAAGTTACACCCCAATATAAGGACAAACTCTTGGCTTTACAGCATTCAGTCACTCAGAGTAAGAGTCGAGACCCTGTGCTCCAGAACCAAAACCCAAAGGTGTAGGAGTTGTCCACCTGATCCTAGGTGTAGGATCGTGCCAAGCTGCCACTTGGCCAGCAGCAGCATAAAACTGTAACAGCAGCCAGTCCATTCCTCTTTGGCTACATTTCAGTGATAATTTCAAAAGCAGGGCTTTCTCTCAGATATCAATCACATATTTAAACTACTCCTCATGTTCCTCATTATGACAAGAGGAAAATAGAGCCGCTACTAACTTGTATGGGGACACATAGGGAAGTCCTTTTAGGATAGTCCATTACACACATGGAAACAAACTAGCATGCTTTTTAGCATTCTCAAACCACTGTCTTTTAGTCATTTTGAAAATCCAAAGGGAAGCAGTGGTGAGAAAAAAAATCAGTGCAATCAAATTCTGCTGACTACATGAACTGCAGAACAGGCCCTCACTGCCCCAGTGAATTAAAATGGTTTCAGCAAGGATCCTTGATGGTGGATCCCTCTGTTGCCCATACAACTTCTAGTCAGGACCAAATCAGTCAAAGCCCAGAAGCACATCAGCCTTCTACCCAATCCACGGGAGACAGCTCAAGCAATACCCAGATGGCAAAAGTAAATTCCATAAGGCCTATGAAGGGCATAACAGTTAACTATACTTTAAATTATGGATGGTCACCAGCTGGGACATTGTACCAGAATAAGGTATGTACACCTGTAATGACAACTGCACTCTTCAGAGCATTTGTATCAAACAGTTATCTTCGGGCATTGTTTATACTTAAAATTATTCACTTACACTGATATTTCACACTTAATGTAAAATAGTAGCATCTACATTTAATGGATAACGTTTGACTGAAAGAACAATCTGCATAGTAGAAACTACAGCAAAATGGATGTATCCTGAAATGGATTTCAAGAAAGCAAATTGCCACACCACATTCTTGTATCCTTCAAGCTATGACAGTCTCATCACCATGGTATTTCAGGGTTTGTTTACCAGCTATAAAGAAAAAAAAGATTTTTTTTTTGGAGCACATTTATCAAATCTTAATGTTTATAATTTTTTATTGAGGAATTAGCAACAACAGCTATATTGCACCCTACAAGTTCTTTAAAAGTTTATGAAGATTTGACATCAGTAGCAGACCCATTTACAGTGTGCAAGAAGGAAAATAAACAGATCAGTAAACAGCAAGCACTGGATATTTTCAGTGTATGTTCTAACCCCAGAAAACAAAAGAACCATTTTTCTTGCACTGCAGTTTGTCACCCTCCCAGTACAGACTTGTAAATTTACACAGGAGGCAAGACAATCCCAATCCAATCTTAAAATGTCTCAATCATTCAGTCTTTTTCCTTGACCCAACTTATCACTTATCTTCACAGCTCACAGCAGTTTCACCAGGATGCTCTGTCTTCAATTTTTTATGAGATGGCTCTCCCAGGAGAAGAGACGTGCAATGCTCTAAGGATCGTGCAATTTCATCAATTGTCCATTTGTCTTCATAAAGGGCATGCTCCTCTAGCGTAAATGGCCCATGTTTGGTTCGGGTCAGCTCTTGCATAGTGGCACAGGTAGAGAGTTCTACAGTAAAGGAGAAAAGAGGACTTAGAAGAAGTGCATGGTCAAGTTGAACTATTTGCAACTCCCTTAAAATGTGTTTTTACATGTAGCCTTCTACATTATTCTGCTTTGTTTGAGAAGGAAGTTTATGAAGATTCATCACTCATTTACATCTTCATAAATCTGAGGCAAGGAATTCCTTTGACTTCAATAATCTCCAGAGTAGTAAAGAGTTCGAAATCTGACAGAAAGTTGTCAAAAGGTTTTCCAGATTTAAATCAGAATGTAAAGAGAGGAAATAATGATGTAAGCAGAACATTCTGTATTCACAAGTGACTTAGAAGACCATGTACTATTTTTCCACAGACTTTGAGGCCTTAGCACTTCTCGCCTTCAAGAAGGATTTTTGACATTTTTATCCTGGGCCACCTATCAGGACAATATAAACTAAGATAAGGAAAAATAAAAAATATGAACAAATGCTCTGCTATGTTAAATAAATACCAGTAGGACAGAATTACATAATGAGGGGCTACAAAACATAACAGCAACCAGAGCTGACTTGTAAGCACACAGGTATACTAAAATATTCTCTCCCATCCTTTCTGACACAGAAAGATTTTTACTGCATTTTAAATTTTTAAGAAAGAAACCAGCTGAGGACAGACTTTATCTTGGTTTGTCATTAAAGGACTAAACATAAGCCAGTATGCTCAGAAGGCAGTAACAGAAAGAGAATCTTTGACTTGCCTAAGCACAAATAACAACATTGAAATTCACAGGGTTATCCCACATCACTTGCTTTCTTGATCTGCAAATGTATTATTTAAAAAAAAATTGAAATGGATTATCTGTTCTCCATCATGCAGTTTGATAGATATAGAGCACAAGACAAATAACCCTGTGGGAAAGCAAAACCATTCACAGTTCAGGTAAAGGAGAAACAAAACACCAGAAAAATCATCACAAATGTAGAAGTCTTTCCAGCAGATAGGGTTTATTATGTGCATGGTAATGTTCTGTGCAATCTGTTTTCAAAATGTGATGAATAACGTTTAAAAAGACAGTATCTTTCTTCTTCTCACCCTTAATCTGAGTTAGCTTTAACATATGGAGGAGGAAAAAAAAAAAATTCCCCCCTTGCCTTGTATTATCTTGCTCAGTGCTATTACTTGCTCCATTTTTATCCCCCAGCCCCCAAGGTCCTCTAGCAATTATTTAGCCTTCATTCCCCCATGTTCCCAAGGAAGACACCTTAGTATATAAAAACAAGTGATAGCACTAGAATTCTGCAAAATAACACATAGGTCTGGTCGCTGGAGATATACAAAATGACAAAATTTTTCCATAAACAGACACATTCATTCCTTAAACTGCCATGGTTTTTTTCATGCCTACCTTTGCCAATGTCACTGACCAGGCTCCTGACATAAAAGCCACCACCACATTCAACATCTGGAATGTTAATAGTGACATGGTAAATTGCCAGTGCAATGTGAAATCTACTTTACATAGAAACCATGCCCCCACATAAATGTAAAATGTGCTAAGCAAACAACCCAGTGATAAAATATTTATAGGATGCAACATCAATTATTCATCCCGTAACATATGTGCGGGTGAGATTGCTAAGCCAGACAGGAGGGAAAGCAAATACAATAGCAACTGAACCAACTCACTAGAAATTAAGTACTTGCTGTGGTATGTTAACAAATGCTTCAGTCTATTCAATTTAAAGGTTTCAGAAGGCTGTTTCATGATGATGAAAAGGTATTTCAAATATAGGCTAAACTGACTATCAATACTTTTAAGATACTGCACACAGACAGCTCCAATAAAATTTTAAAATTCACCTTTAACTTTCCCTGCTCTCTCAGCCCTGCCCTTCCCTTCCCCCTCTGCCAGTGATCAGCTACTAGTCACCCAACCATACAGTAAGGGCTGAAGTAACACAGCACTGAGTTCTGTCACTCATACCTGCTCATCATATAACATCTGGTCCATCAGAGGACTATGGGTCAACTAGGTAGCTGATCAATGCAAGATGTTATCTTGTCCTCACAGTAGCATCAAACATTTACAACAGTCTTTTTGGTTTATTTATTAATGTGCTTCTTAATGTAGTATCCACGTTTCTTCATGTATGACAGAAGGAATGATAAGAACCTGCCTCCTCAACCGAGAAAGAGGTCTGACAGTAACCGATACTGGTCCTTGCTGTGCCCTGGGAGAGATGCCAGCAGGTCTGGGCATCTGAGTAAACGAATGGGCAAAGTGAAGTAAGCAGACCTGAGAAAGGAGGAGTGAGCTAGAGGTTGCAAAATCATGGACAGATGCAAATAATCCCCTGACCAGCCTCTCAGAATTTTCCCTCACAGAAAGATTATACGTAATCAGCTTAACTTAAAACCAAAATACGGTGCTTTTACTGCAAAGTGAAAGTCTCTGCACATGGGCTAACACCAAAATAAGTAGCTGAGGGAAATGAAACCCATTTCACTATCTTATTCCCATTCTGAGTGTAAATAGGCACTAACAAGCTGGGAGCATCACTCTATGTAATAATCTTTGGCCTTTACCCAGTGTGAACAGTGGTGGCTGGAATTGTTGGAGAGAGAGGCTGTACACTCTTACTGGCCGAGCAGGCTTTGCTTCAACTGCTTCTCCTCTCTTCATCAGAGTTGATAGCCTTTCTCCATCCTTCTTCAAAGCAGAATAGCTGATCAGATAGAACATGAAAATGTGTGTCATAGGGTTGTAATAGAACAAGCTTCCCATCCTCCAGATCCTGTTAATATTGTACTACAGTAGTGTACATTTTACCCTTCTAATCCTCTCCAAGTGCTCACAAAAAAAACCCAACAACCTAGTAAGTGCTTCTGAAATCTCTTAGACACAGGATCATCTCATTCGCCAGTAGCTATGTAAACTGGAAAGCACGAGATGGTCTTGGTATTTATCTCTTGCTGTACAGATTTAAAAGTGTTTCATCACTCAATTTGTAGTTTATGAGAAAAAAAAAAAAAAAGGGTTTCTATAAGGGGTACAACACTTGCAGCTGCCTCTAACATAGTGTCTCTCAGAAGTCTGCAGGACATACTCTGTTTCAGTGTTATGTTGAGCTGAGCACTGGGAGCTGCTCAGGCAACTCCTGTAATTCTGCCTTGCACCTTTACTCATCTCACACCAGGGTCTTCCCTGAACAGCAACTGCCAAGTTATGTAGCCTTGTTCTAGGGTGTTTAGGGGACCACTGTAGAACAAAAAAAATTAATTTCACTGATTACATGAAACTTTACCCAAAGCTCCAACTTTGGTCTTGACAGAAAGATGACCACAGAAAAATCAAAAAAGATCTTGCTCAAATTAGCAGAGGGTAATTTGAAACAGGTCACATGAAGCAGAACACCTACTGAATTATTGACCTTACAGGGCTCACATTGGAACCACAGTAACTGACCCATTGCAAATGCAAAGGAAAGCATGTTAGCTTAAGTCACCATAAAAGCCATCTGTCACAAGCTAAGTGCTTGCACATTGCCAGCTACTATGGCTCACCTGACTAGAAGAAATTTGCTAAGCTATGGAAGCTCAGTCACTAATCACTCATTCATACTCTAAGTTTTCAGAAAACTAATTTGAAGTCATTTAAGGCACTTCCACACAGATGTCAGTAAGCCTCCCCTTACCCCACAACTAAAATTAAAGACTCAGAGCTTTGCTTTCTAATTGGAAGACAGGATAGAAGCCACCAAGCCCTGCAAAACTGTTTAAGACTGCTTTGCTACTTTACATTTACCATAAAAAAAAAAAAAAAAAAACAAAAAACAAAAAACAACAGACTCCAGGTTACCATTTGTGCCTGATGTTCAAATGGGCATGATGAGCAGTCGCAAATGTTAAACTCCTAAGTCTGCCTTGCCTCTATCCTCTTGCCAAAATGTGTCTTTTTATTTCTGAAAGAACTGACTTCTATTGGCAAGTCCTGACAGCTGAACACAACTGCCAGGAGTGTCTGAATATTGTGGAACTTACAGTGGAGGAACCTGCATTATGTCCCCTGTGAACTTTTGCAGCACATTTTCAAGATCTCCTTTTGTTATCTGGTCTGTAGAAAGAAAACAGTAAGTATGTTAGCATTGATTATTCACATGGTACTAATGGCATCAGTCATGTTCTGCAAACAGATACAAAGAAGAGGTCCCTCTCGTCTGAATTTAGATTTGGTGAAAAACACCAAAGAAAAGAGATAAAAAACAGAATGTAGGTAGGAGTGTGAATTATGACAAAAAGAGTGGAACAAACTGTCCAAGGTGATTAAGACAGCCTGGACACTTTCAGAAGGGCAGAAATCCCAATATACACAGTTTTCTTTTGCAATTTCTCTCTCTTGGGACTGCAAATTCTTTTTTTTTTGGGAGCTATGCAAAAACTACAAAATTTGTCCTATTCTAATTTTTGCTAAAGGACCAAAAAGAATAAAATGCTCATCTAACCTTGGTAACTTCTCTTTAAGAGCACCTAATTGCAGGGAGGAGTACAACAGATTTTTAGAGAACAAAAGCATCGTGGGTTTTTTTCTAGTGAAGAAAAAGACTGCATCTGGAACAACACATCAAATTTCCCTATCAAACAACTAACCTGCAAACGCACACCAGGGTATTGTTATATATTAAGTAAGGCAATTTTACTGAAGAAATCCTGTAAAAGAAAGATAGCTGCTTTAGGCAATCTACTCTCTTTTAAGAGTACACATACACATCTGTCCCACTTTTATTAGAAGACTATAACCTAAGTAGCTGATTGCATTGGTCCTTTGAAATACTATTCAATAGAGATGACATTCATCCCTAATTTGTTTAGAGAGTACCAACATCAGATCTGTAACCACAACGCACTTCAGTGCTTTTCTACTGCCTAGGACTTGACTAGTCCTGTTTCTCCTAAGTTATATTCAATTAGTGTCACCCTGCTAAGTCAACAGCATCCTGGAACACAAACCAACCAGATTTATTTATTGACCCTTCATTATGTTTTGGAACAGACCTTTACTTGCAAACCTTACAAAACAGATGTACTTCATGCTTTAAGTAAAAAAAGAAGAGGTTTCTTTCCACAGCAGCTTTGGAAGATGGCAATGTGCTACCTCACTTTTGCAAAGCATACTTTGTAGCCTCAAGAGCAGATGCTGTCCCTAGGCCCCAGCAATTGTCTCAAGAAGTGTCATTAACAGCAAGGTTGCAAGGCAAAAAGTCAGTCAGGGATGCTGAGAGACCAATGTACCTCAAGAATATGGGGTAGGAACAACAAAATCAATTGTATAGTAAGTCTGGATCTTCTTCTGAAGAACTTCTTACATGGTTATTTCAATCCTCTGTTTGTATTACTCTACTTTAGCAACATACCACAACAAAACTACATGGCAGAAAGTTAGCATGGCACAGCTCTATGCTGGTGATCCTGGCAGCCTTCTTGTGAACCCCAGGTTGCTTCAGGCTAGAATTTAGTATTTAAGACCTAAGCATAAGTGTCACTTGGGGTTCTCTTTCAATTTTCACCCCATAAACTGCATTTGTGGCTCGGGCATTTAATAAGACACCTGAGTTCAGTTCCTGCTCTGATCTCATATTCCCCTGATTGAGAGGTTACATCTAGCCCCTGAGGAAATCACTCATGCTATAGGCAATCTCTGTCTCAGGGAAAAAAAAAAAAATTCCCCATGTGAGGAGTGATGTATTAAGCCATTAACAAACAAAGTTGTATGGTGTGTTATCAAGTAAGTATTTACAGATGAGTTTGCTAAGATCTAGAATAAATCATATTTGTCTTCTGCGATACAGTGTGGCACAAGCTGGCTAGTATTACATTCTGAAAACCTAAAACCATGTGCTGTGCTTTTTTTTTTTTTTTTTTTTTCCCCAGCATGCACTGCCTTTGTGTTAATGGACTGTATTGGATTTTTGCCCTCTCCTAGAACACCACACAAGCTGGTGGAGCTTTCGTCCAGCTCTCGGTCATAAAGAATGTGCTATTAGTCTCGTCCCAAACAAACAGTTTCACTATGTCTAAACTGCGTATTTGTCCCAGGCATCAGTTTAGACTTGTGGCTCTGCAGGGCACACAGCCCACGCTGTGAACCAGCTCCTTCATCGCCTTTCAGCTCCCACAGTCATTACATCCACGGCATAGGTGGGGGGGAATGCAGTCCTGCTGCCCAGGGGAACTGTCTTCCTTCAGGCCCTCATCCCACCGGTCTCCCTCACCCAGCTGTGGGCTTGGGTTTAGTAGGTTAACAGCTTGTCTGGTCAGCAAGTTTAGGCCAGCATTTGGACTCAACCCTCCATCAAGCATGAAATATGAACATACCCATAAAGGCTAATCAGCGTCAACGGTCCCAAAATTTTCCCCATTTGACTTCCATTCTCCACTCCCTGAGAGTAAGGGGTTGAGAGACATTTCTGCAGGACACATCGGTCACTGCCCTTGCTACCTAGAGTTAGCCTATTCCTCCCAATATCTTCATCACAAATACCAAATATCCTCATCTGCTATATCGCAGACCATGAGTTTTTGCTAGAAGCTGGACTTAAACTGCAGCTCTGTGTCCTTCCAGGGAGGGGTGTGGAGGCTGCCACCCTGTTTCACAATGATTTCAGTGAAGACTGCCGAGGTTTGGACCACGGGATAATTGCATGCAGTCCCCAGGAATAATGACAGCCTTAGCTTAGAACAAAATGATTGTTCCTGCTCTGTGTGTACACTATTTGGAATACATTCAATTCAACACTGTTTTCTAAATTTCTTCCTAAGCCTTTAGACTGACAGTGCGGTTATGCGATTTCTGCACAGGCTATGCGTCTTCCAGTGGACCATTCCCTACGATTCTATGAGCATCCCAAAGCACCCAAAACTTCTGGCCTCCAGTGCTTCTAAAAACATTTAGTATAAGCCTATTAGCTTCTAACATGAAAATTTTAAAGAACAGTTGTGCTTCTGAACACTGGTGACTGTTGATTGATTTTCCTGCTATAGTCATAAAGGAAGTTAAATAAAGTTACCAAACCAAAAGGTGCCAATTGTGCCACAACCTCAAGAAGCTGCCACTGAAGGATGATAATAGCCCTGCGCTCGTTAATAAACTACACCAAAAGAGAACACAAGAATTATCCATGACAGTCAACAGAACCATAGCAGATGACCTCAATCTGGCCCAGCACTAATTATTTGCAAACAGACAAGCAGAACGCTGAAAGGACTACTTTTTCCAAATTATTCAGGTAGTGCTATTAAACACATATTTCAGCATAAGCAGCAGAGACCTGCAGAAAATCCTCGTGAATTTTGTTCTCCATGTCTGGATATAGTCTGTAGGCAGCTGGGAGGAAGTGGCTTTCAGAATGCGAATTCCTGTGCGGAGTTACAAACATTAAAAAAAGGGCGACAAACATTAATGTTCTCAAGAAAGCATCAGAGGAATGCGAAACGCTACTTGCTTCCAAAGTCAGCATATGATAGCCTGGGAGCAGTATGAAACCATAACCTAATTTCATGTGAAAATGCAAATTCGTTGTCTGATAAGAAACAAACAAAAAACTACGAGAAGTTCAGGAGGGGTTAAACCCAAGGAGCTCTCTTCAGTTCATCCTTTCATTGCAACTAACTGTAATACACAACAGTTTGCTCTCTAAACTGCTGTCTAGGGACACTTTGAGGACTAAAATGTGACACCTTCTTACAGTTAATATAGCAGGCAACTTTCTGCAGGCACTTTCCTCTTGAATGGCTCCACTGGACCGCAAGAAGAGTTTTATATATCTTGCAAGCTGTTTTAGTGCCCTTTCTCTGTGCTAAGGCCCAATCCTGGATGCTGCTAGCACTGCAAGATTTATATTCCCTAGAAGATGCTCTACTTCTTCCAGGATCCTTCTAGGTGTCAAAGGAAAGCTGAAATTCAGCTCAAATATCTGGTTTGTCTGTTCTTGGAGAACCAGTTGGGATTAGGGACGRTGGGCCACCCAGAGAATCATGCAGAAAACCAAGCTGCTTTGGAGAAGACACTGGAAAAGACAAGAAATACCTGCTTTATCAGAAGAGGAGGAAGGAAGGAAATACAAAATACTTAGGTAGCATGGAGAAAAAGGAGGAGTATGCATGTTCTCTCTTTCTTCTTTCTGAAGAATTGAAATCTGGCTAATTTGCACCAACATGGAAAGCAACTGAGACCAATTTCACAAGCATTTCTTTCAGCCGTCAGCTTCAGCAAAATGAAACTTCGTCGAGCACCTAAAACTGCATTGCCCCAGCAATGCCTTCCACTTTCAGGGCAGTATACATAAAAACTAAGAAAGCGTTCTCCAACCATCATGAAGTGTTGGCAACTCTAACACCGTGTGGATGCTCAGTCCTTCAGAAGCTTAGAGAGAGACTTAGAACTCGATCGTGAAGCAGAAGTAAATGATCCAGCATCTCTGAATAACATTACCTAGTAAATAATACTATTTAGAATGATCCGTCAAGCTAATGTGGACAAGAAACTCGCACTTGCCTGCCTCGTGCAAAAAGAAAAACTGCAAAAGAAAGGAGATTGGGGGTGAGGGGTGGAATCCAGGCTACCTTTTTCATCATACTATTTAAAAAAGAGGTAATTTACTTCATGTACCTATTACCAGGTACCACAAACAGTGTGGTACCTATAAGAGTTGCTAAGCAACCAATTACCTTTTTTTTTTTTTTTTTTACTTTTTTCCCCAGGTTGCGAAAGAACTAATGGCAAATACATTTGGTGTGTCCCTGGTTACACCTACATTGTTTCTAAGACACCCTGGGTATTGTGGAATGTCCACTCCAACAAAACCACAGTCAGGATTAGTTCTGAGGCCTTAAACTCTTGCACTGTGCTCTGTGGGTCAGAAAAGTTCATTTATTAAAGTTGCTAGGACACAGACTGCAAGTAAGAGCAAGATTTGGTAGGTGAACATATGTAGAAAGTAGTTTATGCCATCCTCATTTTACATTGAGCAGTCTGTAGTGAAAGTGGCATCTTGAGGGAAGATCTAAGTACTTTATTCCTCCACTGGCCTTGAAGGGTGTTACTAAAAGAGCACTCATGGGACTATACACTGAAAGAGGAAAATTTTACTGGACACAGCACATAATTTGTCAGCTTGTCAAAGATTTAAAATGACACAGTCCTGCCCAATTCTATTTTCTCCCTCCTAATCTAATGCCTGGTTTGTTTTTTCCCCCAACAGAAATGCACACTTGCACTGGACATAATTGCATGAAGCTGGTCTGAATTATATGAACACTGAAGTTGAAGATGAAATAATCTTAGTTTGATTTCACATTTAAACTTAATTCACAGAGTCCCAAACATCTCTTCTGCTTTTCTGTGATAGAGACCATTTATACCTTCAAATTACATCAAGTATATAGATATATTTATGCTTACCATAAGGTTTTTCTTCAGTTACTTTTCCTGTAGCATCTAATGTATCAGTAGCTCTGCCCAGTAGTCCAATGGCAGTGTACTTCTGGGAAGGAAAAAGAGAGATTAGTGAGTCAGGTCTTCAAGGTTGGGGGTTTTTTGTTTGTTTTTTGTTTTGTTTTGTTTTTTAATAAAGACTGCAAGTACCAAGTACTTCAAATCAGGACAGGAAGAATACTATCTGAATAGTCAATCCAGCAACTTTGGATAAGCAAAAGTAAAGATGAAAAGACATGGAACTAAACAAAAATTAAATCCTGCATTACATGCACCTATGATTTCAGTTTTAGAAACCCCAGGAAGAAGGAACATGGAATCTAATTTTCACTATAAATACATCAATACCGTAAAGAAAATAAAAATAATAGGGTGGTAAAGTCAAAGTCTCTGTGGGGCGTCATGTCACCATTGAAGCAAGGCACACAGAGTACCTTTCACACACAATTTTTCTGTTCGTTCACAATTTAAAAAAAAAAAAAAAAAAAGACACAAAGACCTTTATTTGTGAAAGCAAAACACCCACTTCCAAGGCAAAGCCTTACAACAGTTCTGCCATGAAATGCAGTGATATGCAATAGCCTAAAGCTGGAGTTTTGAACATCTGGAATCTTGGACCAGGACATAAGGACCTTGTGACCAGCACGAGGAGTGCAAGGCCACTGAGTGACATCTCTGCTCGTCATGGGTTCTCCGAATATTTCTGTTTCAGAGTTTTTCCTTACACAGTTGTTCTCTAAAGAAGTCTTCAGTGTATGTGTTTGTAGCTTGCAAGAAGGAATTAACCTGTTCCCAGGCCAGTAGCTCTTGTCCTTATTGCATTTCACCTGATGTCCTTCTCTTCCACATTTTCACCTTAAGTACTGCCAGGCTGTGGGCATACGGCAGAAACTGCTGGAGCTGACAGAAGGCTTCCCATGAACCAGCTGCCCCATGTCGTTTCACAAGGCTGCCAACACAACATGAAGACTCACTCTGTAACATGAGCTTGGGTCAAGTTTGGAGATACGGTCAGGTATTAAAATCTGCAGCTTGACCCACTGCCTATCCCATTCCATTCCCTTTCCCTCAGCCCTGTGTTAAGTCCAGGGGCCTTCAAAGTAAAGCATTTATATAGCCTGGGAGAGAAAAATCAAGGTGTTCCACATGCCTAATTCCCAGTAAGGTTTCAATGAACTTACTCACAACTGACCTAATACAAATTTGAACCAAGTCGTAAAAGGATGTATCTTCTAGAAGCTGGTTGACCAAATTCTACTGGAACACATCCAAACAGGTATAAGCACTAACATTCTACTCTTTGATGCAATGCATCCTTTTTCATGTACTTGCGAAGTACAAACAAGCTCAAGTAATAATAGTGTAGGCATATAAATCACACCTACAAAATGGGACTACTAAGACATGCCTTGATTTTGTTCCATGTGACAACCTGCCACTTGAATGTATTTCTTCAAGCAACTGCCACGAAATGGAAGCAGCAGGAATAGTCAGACAAAAGGCAGTGGAGTGCAGACTTTAATATAAAAATAACTGTATTCTTTGCTTACCACATTAAGGCTACCTTTTTCCTAAATACTGCAGATGTCTGAATCCCCTGACAACTCTGCAAAATTAAGCATTTTAAAATCAAATTCTTGAAGTTTACATACTTTTGGAATGCATGGAAAAGAAATGAAAGGAAGAATAGATGAAGGCTGCTCCACAACAAATATTTAAATAAACTTTGAAGTATATTATCTGCTTTTAGGACCACAAAATTGCCTGCTTTCTGAGACATTTAATGATCTAGTTCTTAACATTAATAGCATAGCTAGAAAGAGACACTATTCAGCAACTATTCTAGAGGTTAATAAGAACATGTGAACAGATCTTCGTAATTCTAGCATGATGATCTTAGCAGTTCAGTAAAACTCGAAATCTGAAAGTTTGAGACCTCACACACCGTCTTCAGATGTTTCCAAATCAAAGTACTGATACTACTTCAGTTTGAATTACTTTCTTCCTCTTAATTCTGATTTTGGCTATCTTGCCTCAGGCTGTCTGTTACAATAACATGTTATATTTGACCTCCCAGCAATGGAGAGATAGTACCATCCGTTTATATATAAACACAAACTGTATGAACAATACAATCCAAATCTCGACACCTGACTTCCCCTTTAATCTCTGCAAAAAGCCATCCAATTTGTAAAAAGAGCGTCCTTAAAAATTAGTCACAAATCCCCATTCCTTACAGCAGCCTTTAAAGAGTCACAAAAGACTCAAGCCAGCAATGCAATAATCCACAAAGAAGGCTATAACAGGTCAGGAAATTAAGAATTACAGTTGGTTTATGATAAGTCTCTGGAACGCCCTTGGGTATCTACAATTATATATCATAATTCTTACTAGCCACTTAACAGGGTTTACTTCCCCTTTGTTAGTGTGCAGGACCTGGAGCTTGTAGAAGATAGTATGAGAGTCCAGGCTTAAACTATTGTTCCTCTTATTTTGTGTCAAAATTCAGCATTAACTCTCTTTAGACTCTAACTCACACTGCTCTCAGAAGCGCCCAATGGATTCTGAGTCATTTAATAGGTCTTTGGTGACCTTTTCTCACCTGTGTTGGCAATCATTTATTTCTTCCAGTTTTATAAAATACATCTAGGGGCATTCTTCCTGTACTCTTAAATTACAAATCACTGCAGGAACACAGACAGCAATTGCTCACAACCACGCTGCCTTCAACCCACTCAACCTGAAACAAAAAGAGCAAGGTAGTAGGTGTGCAGGCAGTGGAAAAGCCTAGCAAGTGCAGACTGTGACAGGAAATGTCCCTGTATTGGCAGCTCATCAGAGAATGATGCCAATCAATAGCCCCTATGTCCTTGCCCCCTACTCATCTCAAGAGACCAGGTCCCAAACCATTTAAAGATTAAAAGCAGCACCTCAGCTTCCCTGTGGGATTCCACAACGTGCAAGTGTAGTGCATTAAAAGCTAAGATCAAGCATTCCCAGTCACAACTTGCAAGCACTGCAGCATCGTGCATTAATTCCAACTTCTAATGGTGGTCTGCATGGTCCCAAAGCAGAGCCTCACAATTGTACAACAGTACAACAACCCTGAGGGCATGCAGACCTTCCCAAAACTATCCTGCATTAGGGAATGGCTACATCTCTTAGCCATCTAGAAAACCATTTTCTTGATGTTATGGCAACTGAAACAAAAGGCAGCAAAGTGATCAGAAGCCCTCAAGTATAAGCAACTCTTTCATTCACACTAGTGAGGAGACAGCCTTAAGAAGATGCTTTACAGTGACAAACCACTGCACTCTGTCAATGATGATGTAATGCGAAAACCCTGTCACACAGACTGGGGGACATGGTGGATGTTACCTCCACAAGACCAGAAAGACAGGGAAGTGCCCCAGCAGCCATATGTTTACTACCATACCCATAACTAGAAAGAAACATGCCATAAAAGCCAGGACTGGAGAAAGAACAGGATGACAGGAACCCCTAAGAAACAAATTACAAGCCCTCTAATAAATCTGACAGATCTTGGGAAGAGGAATTTTGTTTGAGTCACAACCACAGGGCACAGACAAAATTCTCACAAACAATAAACCATATGATGTTTACAATAATGTTTTAGTAAGAGAATAGCTATCATTTGGCTTTTTCATTTCATATCCAATTTCAGAGAAATCCTACTACTAACAAGGAAAGGGAAAGTATATCCATAAAAAGAGAGAGAAAAAGGCAAGACTTTATCAGTATACATATGTAACTGTGAAAGGAGGAAGAGGAGGAGAAGGAAGAAGAATCCCCTCCCATTAGAGGGGTTGTACAGCCAGCATAGCTATTAGCTGCACAACCCACCCGGGGAGGCTCCTGGAGGCTGAAGCCCCTGGGCTGACTGCCAGGCATGTCTGCCCCACTTATCAGTGCAAATGCCAGACAGACCATGGAACAGAGCTTCTCAGTTTTAACTGTTAATATATCAAAGTTTTATTTGGAAAGAAGCCAGAGACTTGAAATCTTAAATTATAGCATGTTTTAAAAGCTTCTTCAAACATGGAGAAGCAACACTTTGGAAGAGCTAGACAGAAACACAAGTAATTATGAAATAAGGTCACTAGTAGCTGTCAGGAAGATTTTAAGATGGCTCCCACTGCAAGAATTTCCCAGGCAAGCAAGCTCTCTGGAAGAGGCAGTTCATAAGAGTTCATCCAAGGATGACCCATTTTCTAATCACAGCAGCAACTGAACACAGAAGTGTAAAAGGAAAATAAATACATAAAGGCTACAGTCCCCTGTGCAAGAGACTGAAAGCTGGGAAAGAGAAGCCATATTCGATAGAAACAGAAAGTCAATTTACGTAACCTGATGTCTGCGTGTGGCTGACAAGTTTGAGGGAACATAAAACAAAACAAACAAACAAACAAAAAACAAGTGCTCTAGAGAGCCTGAAGGAAATCAGAGTGAGCACACAGCAGGCAAGCACTGATCAGAATTGGTGCTCCTGTGCCTAACCCATTCAGTCTGCACGCTTGGTGTGAGCACTTAACATTTTTGTAGACTTAGGCCACTGAGATAGTGAAGAGACCTTAAACTCTCAGTTTTACAGTGACATTCAGTTTGTGTGTAATGATTTCTAAAGCACAACTAAGGTGCTCTGGATTTAATATTTACATAACTTATATTTGCTGTTTGTATAACATTAGCAGCTACCAGTGGTTTCTACCAGTATGCTAATCATCCACCAAACCAGAAGAGTACACGAGGTAGACAAATAAGCTGAAAAAAAACCCAAGTGTTGCCATAGTTTCAATTATTTTCCAAAACAAAGCACTCTCACTAAGCAGATTCCAATATATTAAAAACACAGAGCCCTAATCTCTTAAAAGCAGGTTGCACAGAGGCAAAATAAAGACTGCAGGATGAGGGAGCAGTTCCATATTTTACGATAGAGCAAATTCAGAATTATCAAACACCAAACATATCCTCTTAATATACACAAACATTACAACTTCTATTCTCTAACACTTATTTTTTTTCTCCAAAAAGAAAAAGCTGACTTTGTGCTAAGCCTGCACTAAATTTTATTTACTGCTAGATGCTGTAATTGTACTGTCATTGCTGAAGAACTATCTGATCTTTACACTTGGACTAACAGGATTTTCTGACCTCTTATGTCAGCTTATTTTAAAAGTTCAAACATATGGGGTGACTGGATTTTCAATGTGAAGGACTAGAACCACCTGTAATAGGGGAACCCACAGAAGATACTTTCCCTGGAGATCAGAGAAGCTTTAAGGTGGTAGCTAAAAACTGTAGCAAGTTTAAATTTTGGTGCTAGAGGGAGGGCAGGAAAGGGGGCAGGAGGGGGAACAATCCCAACAGTAACAGAAACACTAGGTCACCCGAGAGAGCACCATGGCCACGTGTCACTTACAAACACAGTACAGGCTCACAACATCCAAGAGGCGATGCAGGCTAACGTGCAAAACTGGCTGCTTGTAACCCACAGTCTCTTTATGCAAACCTTTCTGACACTTGTTCTCCGTGGAAACCTATCACACTCACCAAAATGTCTCAGGTTGGCTCTTAAATTTCATCTTCAGCTTCAATACCTGTTCTTTACCTGTTTCTTCGTTCTGTCTTCTAGCACCTACACCACAGATTATACAAAATAAACAAAGATGACCTTCAGCTTCTATCTGAGAAACAAGAGTTTTAAGGAAATTCATAATTCTTTGCCCAGAAATGTAAGACAGTCCTTCCAGAGGGGTAAGACTTTATAGGCGCATAGAAATTCACAGATAAAATTGAATGCATGAAAGCCTTTAGGTGAATACAAAGACACTGCTAAGGCTAAGATGAAGCAAATTCTAAAAGGCAGTGCCAAGAGCTTCTCCAAATTACTAGAAAGGAACACCACAGAAAACAATGCAGAATGGCTAGTTTAAATCTGTTAACAACTTTTTTTTTTCTGTGATTTTTATTAAGAAAGAGAAAAAAGCTTTGCTGTGTTGCAGTCTTGATTTTTTTTTTTTTTTAAATGAATGCAAGCAAGAACTGTACATGTAGCACAGACATATACACAATTATAGAAAGGTCAAGAGGAAAGAAGGCGACACTGACCTTGTGAATGGAAGAACAGAAAAATCACGCTAGAGCATACTCTTAAAATATTCTGCATTTTTGGAGGAAAGAGCTTCTGCAGCACAATAGGTGCAGTCTCCTCAAGATTTTCAACAGTTTAAAAAAAGTGTGAATATTAATAGAGCATGAAGCTGAGCTATTAATAGATTAGGCCTCTGGGGTGAGCATAAAAGAGACTTGAGCAATACACAGCATGTTAAGCCACATTACTAATGGTACCACTGCAGGAAAGTGTATATCTGTACTATTTAACAGCTGCTTCTTCTACAACTTTGTTTTGGGGATACTGGGCAGGGCAGGAAAGAGTATATATTCAAATCAGCCTCTTCTCTTCTTATAATTTGTTACCAAAAAAGCAGGTTAAAAAAAAATGTATCATATGTTTTGCAGTAACAGGTAATTAAAGACGTCGACAGTGTGTCACATATAAGGGGCACATTTAAGACCATTTTATCCAGCTAACACTTTAGCCCTTCCTGATTCCTGCATCCTCCACTGTGTGGGCTTAACATTCTCTCAGTGCATCTTGTTTCGTACAGACACCACTTCAAGTTTTGGTAACACCTTCTTACACATTCTCAAAACACACCAAAACCAACACCATTCATGCATTTTCCCTCCCTTTGTTTTATATAAGCATTTTCCTTGTGACAAAACAAGGAAGACAACCATACTTTCATAAACTGACATTGATCTCTAGTTAATATCTTGAGGCATTCAGGGAACAAGAAATTCATTGTCAGTAACGTAAAATAATACACACAGGACAGAAACAAATGCTAAGTTTGCATAAACAACGATGGGTCTCTAAATCAGCCTCCTCTGCTCTGGAAAGAGGCTGTGGAATTACAATAGAAAGTTCTGGTTCTGCAAAAACTTTCTAAAGTGTCAGTAGTGGTTAAAAAAAAAAGCAAACTGTTATAGCGGTACTTGGATATAGCTGTTACAGACTACAGACATAAGTAGGACAAGTTTTATTAATAGACATGACACCTTTGCACTGTATTGTGCAAACATACAAGGAAGTATTCCTTGAATGTTTGCACAATACCATAACAAATACCATGTAACAGAAATGTCAAGGCGACTCTCTCCTATACCTATATTTCAGGAATGTAATATACTTCATCTAACACACAAAATGGTAACTAAATGGGTGAAATTAAGCAACCACTGCATGTCAGGAAGAATTCACCTAGCCAGTCTACAAGAGCTGAAACACATCCATCTGCCCGTGGGTTAACATCTCTCATAAAACAATCACTCCATCTCTGATCTGCCAGTCCTGTTCCTCAAGGGAAACCTATAAAACACCTTTCAAAACAAGCCTGGGAACTAAAATTCATAACTCCACTGGGTTCAGAAAAAAACCATGGGCTCAATAGAGATATTGGATTTATGGCACACTATAACGTTACCTCACACTAACCCCTTCACATGCCACAATGTATAATCTACAAGGCTCTCTCCTTCCCCTAGGAGATAACCTTATCATCTCTTTCTTTCCTCTCCTACCTCCCTTGTAAGGAAACAATAATTTCTTTGGGCTTGAACAGAGGCAAAGTAATGACATTTTGTGTAGCTACAATTCATTTTGCTTAAATGAGCAGGTCACATACTGCACTCTTTTTTGTTACCTCTCCCATCTCAATACAAATAGAAACTCAGTCAGACCCTTGGTTATTGTGGATGGGATACCATAAACAAAGAGGTGTGAGAATGTAAAAGGGCATGAACCACAGAGTGAAAAATGAGAAGGTGTTGCAGATGAAAAATTTCCTAGGGAAAGAGCTAAAGAGGAAACAGACCACTTTTACTTGGATTCTTCCAAGACAAATATAGACAGTTGGATATGATAACACTGCAATTTGGAAGAAAAAGCCCAACTAAAACCACAGATGAACACAAGCAAGACGGGATCTGAAGAATCAGCCAGCAAGCAGTAACAGCCCCCCTGCCTTGTGACTGGAAGCTTGGCTGATCAGTTGTGAACAAAACCTTGCTACCCCACATAGGAGATAAATTGTTTTCTTACTCTATTTTATTAAAGCAGGTAATGAAATGTACCCCATCTGTGTGGAACAGTCTTGGGGTCTTACCTATAACTGTTTGCCCCCCCAGAATTGTTGGTATACCAACTCACAAGCATTAACTACTTTTTCTTCCAGAAATGGTCTAAAAGATACCTACTTCACTAAACTCTAAACAAATGTGAAATACACTTAGTTTTAAAGTCCATGGCTTCTATTGCAGACCTGAGAAAGGGTTTGCATATCCAAATGCCTAGTCTTCTGTACTATACCAATTAGTCTAATAAAAAGTATTACCACTACCCACAAATCTTCCAAGAGAATGTTAAAATTATCAGAATATGAAAAAGAAAACAGAACACAACATTCTGCACTGTATGAATACGTAGTTTTAGTTTTACCAGCTCCAAAAGAAAGCAAGATGAAGCAAACTGCTCAGCTGGTGATACTGTAAAGAAATTTTTAAGATTAAAAGTAAGAGCACACACCAAGAGGATCCTTCAAAAGGAAAGTCAACTCAATTTTCTTGCACTCGTAACTCAAATATATGAACTGGAGCACAAACTGCTTTTGAAATACATTAAAAAAAAAAAAAAAAAAAAAGAACAAAACCACAGCGAGGCCCTTTAAAAAGAAAATTAGGATTTCAAAAGAAATAGCGCTTAGACCATCATGGTGTGCATGTTAATGTGCAAACACACAAATGTTGGCAGAACAGAGGTCTCAGAGATGCCGAGTTCTTTCAAGCCTCCTGAAAATAGACAGATAGAGGAAATAAATCTATTACAGCTTCCACTAAGAAAAAGGCTCCAGAGGGAGCCCCACTGTATTACCGGATACCAAAAAGTCCACATGGGGCTTTGGTGTCTAACGAGCTGTAAACAAACGAAGTCACAAGAAAAGGCTTCATTAGTTCTGCTCCTTACAGAACTACTAGATGTGCTTTTTAATGCATTATTAATTCATTGAACTCATAGCCAAAAGATGGAAGCTAAGGACTTAATTCAAAAACAGTGAATTCAGGAAGAAAGCTAGCAACCTTTATGTTTGAGAAGTTAAGGGATACAAATTAAAGCCTAATTTTTAGGACAGTAAGATAATCACAGGAGGTAAAGAAACAACCTTCTTTATGGACACTTTGTTCCACAGCACCTGGTGCCAACCCTCTAGAGAAACAATTTTGCAATATACAAACTCTAATCCGGGAATCACGCTGCAAGAAGTAACTTACATGTCTCTCAGAAATTCTTTTACGTGATTTGAACCAATTCCTGCTCAGGCAAGCCCTCTCTCATAGGATACAAGTGTGACTGGGAAGTTTGAGACCTGGTCACTGAACTAGCACTCATTTTCCATCAGGATTCGTAAGAACTCAAATTTTTCCAATTATAATAAATCAAAGTTGTCACATATCAGGTCACTGATGTATCTTCATTCTGCCCATAATCTCTTTTTCTCTTTCTAGTCCTGGTGATCATTTGGAGTTTGGGTTTTACTCTATCCAGTGGTTTGGTTTTTTTTGGATAGTGTTTCATTCTGGAGAAGCCACAACTTTTGAGATTAAATTTTCTACTTGAACTAGTCCCTGCCCCAGCTTGTGCAACCAGCACAAAGTGCTCGGGCAATTCCCCTCACATCACTGAGCACTTGGGGTTTCAAATTATAGGTGGACCATGACAAGAAGTTGCATCCTTAGATAAAAACAATACACCCATGCTTTCTGCTCATCGAGAGGCAGTGATTTCAAGCACAGTTTGATAGATGGCCAAGTTCTGGCTTCATTCACACTAGTATGACTCAAATTCTCTTAAGGTGAACCCAGATGTTATCTCACTGAAAAATATGCAAATTAAGCACAGAACTGAAGTCTGAAAATTTCAATTATCCTGTTTTATCCCACCTAAAAATAAAGGCTGTATGTGTTGGAAGACATCTCCTCCCAATGGAAAGTATTTGAATAATTAAGAATTTTGTTGCTTATTGCTCTTCCCTTTTTTCTTCTCTGATGAGTCCCTGATCATTTCCCTCATTGATTCTATGTAACAGCACATCCTGGTAGATGAGAGGTTTTAAAACAGGATTACCGCTTTGGAAACTGTGCTGCTAGGTAGCATTTTCTAACCCATTTCCCCCTGCCCTCTCCCCCCCCCCCACAAAAAAAATCACTTCTACATTGTGTTTGAGACAGACTAGTCACCCATAAGACTGAGTCCTTCAGAAACAATTTACCATAATAAAAATTGGTCCACCCCCATCATATTCATTTTACTGGTGAAGCAGGAAATATTTTCTCATTCTACTATCTTTATTTTGCAAACACAATAAAACAATTTCTCTCAAAATAATGCAGTGCAAATAGTCCAAGCAAGACCAAGTCCAAGTCCCAGAACGCAAGAAGGAAAAATGATTCTCCTATGGAACATGTATTAAATGCTCAGTATTTAAATTCCAGATCCAAGAGGATTCAGCTTCTCCCCCTCACTTGGAACATTTGAAACAAAATAAAGCAAACAAACAAAACCTAAGCCAGCTTGCACATATTTTTATTTCTGGATAAATACTAAGAATTCAATGAGAAATCTGGAACACTAAATAGGTATTGCCCTTGGCCGCACATTTCTATTTGTTTTGAGTTAATTCATAAGGAGGTCAAACCAATGGAGAACTAGATTTACAGTGAACAAGTAACACTCCTTGTATAATGTGTATGAGTTGCAAATCGAGTGATAATGTTCAGAGCTGCCACACAGAGTCAGGAAAGTTTCACACAACGTTTGGGAAAAAATCAGAAATAGTCCAATCTCTGGCAGAGCCACCATATGGAGTTTACGGCAGGAACATACGTTTTGGCCACTCAGTATAGCTCTGCTGCCAACAAAGATAGACTGAACTATTTCTTTACAAGATATATTCCTACAATCAAACAGTAAATCCTAACCAGAGAGGCTCAGACAGTTCATCTGAATCTTTATGGTAATAAAAGGAACAAAATAAAAACCATCACACTTCAACAAACACTTTAGCATCCACAATGGCAAAAAAAAGATGAAATAAGAGTATAAACTCCTAGCACGTGGCACGGGATGCAAAAAACCACTCACACCTATTTGGATAGTCATGGATTTATCTGTATCAGATCTCTCACTACATTATGAGCCTTTGTTGTCAGTGTGGTCAACAAAACAACTAGGCAGATATCTGTCGGAGATCCTTCCAACTTCCTTAAGCCTCTCAAGTTATCGCGTGCCTAATTTATTGAAGTACAAATAGAAAATAGGAAAGCAAAGACAAGACAAGCTCCAAATGAAGGCTCATGACCACCATGCCACTTGGCATGGATGTTAGCTACCTCACACTCTCCACCACATCAGAACACACAGCTGCAGTGGAAGAGCTGATCTACTGTAAGGATGTAACTTTGCTTGCCTTATTGAATCATGTGCCCACAGCCTACACCAATCTAAGGTCAGGTGAGAGCTGATGGATCTAGCTGGGGTAGCTTACCGGACTGCCCCCACTGCCCATTTCTCCTCTGTGTTCCCCTCCCTTGTCCCTCAGCAGCAGCTATAAGCCTTCTTGAGCTATCTGGGCACAACGTTTGGCTAGATAACACTCCTACTGGCTACAGGACTTCACTGTGAAGTCGCCAAGGAGCTTGCATATACCCTCTTCTGCCAAAAAGGTTGAAACTACTTCATCCATCACAGCTGTTTCCACTGTGAACATCAGCTTAAGAGATACATCAATTGCTTTACGTGTTTTTAAATCAACAATTTGCACACATTTAGCTATGACTCAATTTAGCTGAAGTATCTCRATGCCATTTTTTAACTTAAAAGTTCTTGGTAACTGCTTACACTTCCACTGTAAATCCAGCTCCAGCTGCTTACTGCATGTTTCAAAACGCAGATGCCTCTGAAATCTGGTCCTATAAACCAAATGCAAGCTCTTTACAGTCAGCGCAGAGACTGACACTGACTAAAGTAAGTTTTGGATCAGACTCTACTTATCCTGGTTGTATTCTCGTCTGTCAAATTATTTTCCTTTGAGTTGAACCGGAGATTTTCAATCAAATTCTACCTCAAGTTATCAGTTCAGCACCTGTAAAGAGCTTAAGTGTTCAGACCAGAAGAGAATGGGAAAAATAGCAGAACAAAATGCATTAGAAAGGCTATCAATTTGCTGAACCTACTATTGACTTTCCCTGAGTATAAGATGAAATCTGGAAGGCTTAATTGATTTCTGCATCTGTCATTCTTACCTAAATTTCTCATTTAAAAATAATGACTAAAACCACAGAATTTTACTTGCAAAGAAGGAATCAACACTGCTAGATTATTCTTGGGAGTACATGCACATGTTTGTGTATGTAACGCCTACAATCTGGAGTGCACTCACCAAAGACATAGTACAAATAATCAAAAGCAGCAATGAAAAAGATTGCTATTTGTCAAGGCTCCGGTCTGGATTATCTCATGGAGCCACAGGGCTTTTGTTACCTTTCACTTCTTATGTGTGCCCATCCATGAGTTTGTAGAGCACCCTTCTACAGGAGCTGCAATCTGGAACGATAGCTACTATCACAAACGCAAAACACTCTTAATTCCAAAAGGTGCCTCTTAAGGCCTCATGGTATTTAAGAAGAGAGAAGAGAAACAAAGACCATCTGTTACTGCAAGCTAAATAACAATTATGTTATCTACGCATAAGGAAAATGACCAAAAACTGAACCATCATACACAATTACATCCCGAAAAGATCATTTACAGTGCCATCTTCATTACAGTTTTTCTCCTGGTTTTTTTTTTTTTTTTATTGAAAACACTAAATAGAAATCTTCCTGTAAAATGGGAATTTGGTCTTTATTAACATTTTGTAGAAAAACCAAGACAGACAAAGTTTTTAAAATAACGATTCTGGACGTAAAAGTCTCAATATCAAATTTCTGACTAAATACAAGAAGGAACTGAAGTACACATTTAAACTAAATACGCAGGATGGTTGAGATATTTGTATGTTGATGCAGCTCTTCATTGGAAGAAAATAGAAAACAAACAAACAAAAAACCCCACTAATAGAAGTCATTTAGCATTCCTTACCTTGGAACCTGCCAACATAGTTCTCAGCATTTTTGTTCCTTTTCCAATACCAACCACTGCAAAGACAGAAGGAGAAACGCCACTTCAAAACCAGCTCTGCAGTTCCCTTATTCAACACCATTCACTACTAAATATAATGCTAGTCAGAAATACAGCCTCTCATGCTCTGTTAGCATATAAAGAGAGTCAATGCTTATGAGACAGTATCTCTGATGTTCAAACATGGGACTAGTGAAAGGAAAAAAGTCTAAAGCAGAAGATAAATAAGCTTCACCTATTGTTAAAATGCTTTAATTCAACCTCTAGATTTATTTATCTTTTAATCACCAAAGAAATGGATAGTGCAATTAACACCGTCTCTGGTTTGATGAAGGCTATGACTCACTAGTAATGAATCTAGCTTCACTGTAACTAAATAGCCCTTTTAAAGGTTGATAGTGACCAAGAGTAATACAGCCAAGATAGCATAATGAAATTATCAGGCTTACAGCAAGAAAATAAAATAATCAAAAGGTCCAATTGCCTCTGTCAAAAATCTTTTCTAATCAAACCTTCCTATTATTGTGTATGTACAGACTACTGTCTTTTCAATCTTAAACCAGTATTCTGCAAAACAGCAGTCAGCTTTTCATAAAAGAAAGAGACAGAAAAAGAGCTCTATTTTATATTTTACTTTAAAGCTTTTTACAACAAGGTGCTTTCTTTGAATATGCTTTCCTATTGATTTTCTCCACATACGGCAATCCAAAGAAACAATGAAAATTTTAGAAGGAAATTAGTTTTGTGTACAACTCATGGAATAGTAACATAACATAACGTAAGGGATCTTGCAGGAAATCAGCTTTGTGTTAACCAGGAGCCAGTACCAAAAGCATCAAACTGACAATGAACTTTTTTGTTTTTTTCTAAAAACAAATACTTGTGCTGTAATGCTTCTCAATCTTTACACTCTGAGACTCATTAGATTACTTCTTATTCTCGATTACTTCTCCTCTTGTTCCTGAGGGTTTTCAGTCACACATGCCCTTGTGCTTGTGTTTTTGTGTACCTTCAGTTCAGCCTGTTCCTGTCATATTTGCCAGATAGGAAAGAGCTGCAACAAGGCTGAGAAAAGGAGCTAAGCACACAGATAAAACTTTATAACCAAGCACTTTTCTTGCAACATGATGACATCACTGACACTTGAACATAACTGCTGAGCTGAAATTTGCTGAAGAGTGTCAAGAGATTCAATAGTATAATTTTAAAGAGACATTGAATGCTTTTGTGAACACGACACTAACAATTTTGCCCATTAATCATCAGCTGGTGTAGCATGTATATTATTGAAAGGCAACATAAACTAAACTTGCCAGGCTACACAGAGTGTAACAAGGTTTAACTGCATTCTTAATTTTGATACTTTTTCATCTTTTCTTCTACTATGGATGCAAAATTCATAACTGCCATATAGAAACAAGCCAAATATTTACAATTCCCATTGTACAGCAAGAAACACTAAACTGGAATCACAGCCCTAGACTGTATTAAAAGAAGATATTCACTAAGACTTGACCTACAGTTTCTTGCTTCTTGTATCTAAAATATGAGACCTAACGTTGAGAAGTAGAAGTTGAGTCCTAGCTCCCACCACCTTCCAAATGCAATGGAAGCCACAGATGGGGACAGACAAAAGATTTTCCCTCTCAGAAAGCAGTCACTCCAGGCTCCCACCAGTGCAGGGCCATCACATGCCACCTGGTCTCTAAGTTGCCTTTCACTCACATGCCATAGATCACTGACCTCTGTCTCCAAGGTCCTTCCTCATCTACATTTGCTGTCAGTAGGAAAAGAAATATAAAAGCATATTTTCTGATGAAAAGCACCACCCAGTTATTTGCAGTACACTTGGCACACTAAGCAAGACTCTGTATCAACCAATTCCCATGAACAAAGTTATAGCTATGCAGCACACAAAATCTGGGAAACAGCAGTATAGATCAAGAAAGGTTAGAGGTTTCAGAAAATAAATACTTCTATTATGCTACTGTCCATGAGGAAAGAAAGCTTTCTGCCCCATGACCCTATCCCAAAAAGCAGCACACATTTTCTGAATAACTTACTTCTGTTGTGTCCTCCCCCCTCTCCTCATTATCTTACCCGAACCCACAAGAAATCTGGGCACATTCCCTTTCCCGCTCCTCTCCAGTTTTGTCCTTTCCAATCCAGCTACCATTGACTTTTCTCTGTGTGTTTTGTATGGCAGTGGAATGAAAGATCCTCTGCCTTTTTTTAAATCGATCCATAGCATATTAAGGTGACGCACTTCTCTGTCTTTACCAAGCACATCGAGCCCAAGTACTTTTTGTCATGCCACAGGCGCAGGCTTTGGAGACTGCTGCATATCAGGGAGCAGCATGAGAAGCAATTAAGAAGCACGAGTGATTTTTCTTTTCCTATGGATCAATGCTGTTGATTTCCCACAATGACCAGTAGCATGCTCAAAGGGAACATCTGTGTAAAAGGAAGATGTCCGGTTCAGCAATACACACAGTATTCTCCAGTGAGTGGCCACACAGTACAGGAAATTGTAACAAAACAAGCTTACTTCTAGCCCAAGAATGTTACATTTTGCAATGTTCACAGGTGACAAAGACAATTACCAGCCTCTACTAGCAATAGTCTCAGCAAACAACATCCCCTTGAAGCACAGCTCTTCCTGAGAGAAGTCATTACATCAGAACTTGGTGGATTTACTTTCAGTGTATACTCATAGTTGTACCTGTTGATTTTCAACACCAAAAAAAGTACTGCTGTTATTTCTTGTAGCCAAGTAGAGCTACAAGGCTATGATTTAAGCAAGCTGTAGTTTCCATGCTACTTATCAACCAAACTGTTGGTGACAATGTATGATATGGGAATAATCCAGCCCAATGGTAACACCTACAGCTGAGTTTTCAACACCAGCAATTGACACATCCTGTTCCTTAATAAAATAAAGGAATTCAATAAATGGATTGCTATCAAAATTAAAAGACAAAATCTATTTGATGACTCTTCTTTATGAAGCAAGACAGGACAGGAAGCAAAAACTGTTTCTGTGCTGAGCCTCAAAAAAAGCAGCAGCTGAATTGCTCTTATACATCTTTCATTTGACAAGTATTACAACCCAAAAGACTCCCTCAAAATCCCAGAAAAGCATTAGTTTAAGAACAAATACTTTAGAAAATTATGATGACTATAAATCCCCAGCTTAAGTAAAAAAAGCCATCAATTTCTGAGGTAATTTAGAATTCATTACACAAGAGTCTGTATTTTCATGTAATAACCGACAAGTTATTTCAGGAGTTTAGGAGGGGGTGGAATATAGCCTTCTGTTAAGAAACACATTATATGCATGTAAAAGTATATGCAGAGGAATATACTTTGGCCACTCTTCCACAGCAACCTGTCCTTCCTGCAAAACCACAAGGCCTGCCATGCATACCCCAAGTTGTTCCTCCACCTCTGATTTCATGTAGCATGAAAATGTTTCCTAAAATCATCTTTGATGACTGTATTTATATTTTTCATTACCCAGAACTCCTGCCGCTGCACTGTCCAAAGTTCCACCATGTCCAATTTTCAAAACCTGGTTTCTTTTGTTCCCATTTGTTTGCACRCCAGCTTCTGCAAATAGAAATTGAAAGGAAGCATTATAGGATAACCTTAGAACATAGGAAAAATAGCACAAATTTCCAGACTGCTAAAGGAGATAAAAATCAATTATTTAAACTATGAATTAGTAGTGCAGAAATTGCTGTACTGAATAAGACCAATGATTCATCTAGATCTACTCCCAACCTCAAACAATCTGCATCTATTTTCACTTAGATTCTAATCAAGTCTTATGTACCGTTATAACTGTTACAACCAGATGTTCAGAAAATACTACTGGAAAACCTGGTGGACAGTTCACCTGTGAAGTTTCATCAACAAAGCATGCAAGAACTAGCAGCAGAGTCCCTGAAATCATCTATTATACACAAATTTTATGCTACATAATCTGAGCAATTCTTGTATTTACTTCCATGTAATGGGTCATGTTTATTCGCATGCACGCAGCCCTATGGAAACTCTGCAATGAACTGAACTTGCTCACTGCTGCTTTCGAGCTCAGAGCATCTCAACCCAACGTACTTCCTATGCAGCTGATGACTCCAGGAATTTTGCAGAGTCCAATGCCCCTTATTTATTAGTATTAAATATGACAAACACTCTAAGCTCCCTTACCTATTCCTATTATCTCTTCATTACGCCTTTCACGAGGGAATCAGACATGATCCGGCTAAATCTCTTCCATACAAAGCTGAACTGAAGTCCGTGCCTACGTTACAGTTCACTACAGAGTAAATCAGCCTGAATAAGCACTCACCAGTCTGAAAGTATGTTCTCACTTCATCAGCAAGTGCCCAAAAGCCCAGATTAGATGATCAAGTCCCCATATCCGTTATAAAGAGAATCTAGGCCATAGTCCCTCACACCTTTGCAACGATCAAAGGTGAACTTTTGAACTTTGAACTTTTTTCCCTGATGTCCGACACCCAGGCTTCCTTGTATTCAGAAAAAGCAGTTTCTGCAGACTGCGCGCAGGACTTTCAAACACCTCGAAACACTGTGGTTTTCACTTATTTGGTGATTTTTTTTTTTTTTTTTTTAATGGCAATAGGCAGTGGGACTGAAGCAGAGCATCCTGCCATTGCTGTGCTGCAACAATGCTGCTGACACCCATTCTGGCGCATGGGTGCCCACTGTCCCTGGGACCATGCTCGACAGCTCCCCAAGCAAGCTGGGATCCCCTGTGTTGTGCACTGCAGGACTGGAGCTTTCTGCTGGAGCAAATCTCATCCCCGTTCAAAACAAAGGCTCACATCATGCTGTACCTTAGGCAATAACAGATGCCTGCCCCAAATGAGCAAGTGGTGAACATGGCCTTACAGCTCACCGTGCAGCGTGACCAACACACTGAGTCTTGCAGGGACCCAGCAGCTCCACGCAGCGAGCCAGAACGTATCCAGGAACAGCTCCATTGCCCACCCTGGGCCACGCCATGGCTGTGAACTACCACAGAAAAAAAAAAAAAAAATCAAAAACCAGTTCTCCTTTAGTTTTCTGAATGCTGAGAAAGAGGGTGCAGTGGCTTGACAGGGGTTGTGGTTCCGGCATCCTAACAAACGCACACGCTACCGCGCAAGGCCCATCCAACAGCCAYGCCGGGTACGGCATCCCTGGCCGAAACGCTCGAGGGCTAAATGCGTGTTCGCTTCAGGCCGGCCTGCTCCCGCCCTGGGACCGCAGGCAGGGCCTACACATACCTCCCTGTCACCATTTCCTCGCTTTACCACCAAACCCCCACCTCGGCCCTCCAGGGCCAACTTGGGAAGCCCGCGCCTCGCCTCGCCTCGCCTCGCCTCGCCTCGCCTCGCCTCGCCCGCAGCCCGGCCGCCTACCTGCCAGCAGCCTCTCCTTCAGGAGGTTGAGCACACCGGCCGAGGTGGGCCCCTTGGGCTTATACACCGCGAACAGCCCGCTCAGAGAGAAGAGCTTATCGGCCGACTTGCCGAGCACGACGCCGCCCGCCTCCCTGGCAGCCATGCTCCCGGCAGGCCCCGCCGACCAGAGCAGCCGGCCCGCCGCGACCGCCCGCCTTCCGCCCTGCCCGCGAGCCGCTGGGAAATGTAGTCCGCGGGCGAGCTGGCCGCGGCGGGGAGGCCGTGAGGGGAGGCCGCCGGGCGGCAAGCCGGGCGCTCCCCAACACGGCCCGGCAATCAGCGGGCTGACCCGTGGGGTGTCTCGCGTGGGAAGCCTTCCGCTGGGAGTCCTTCAGTCCAAACGAGGTGGCTTTAAGTAGCTCCACCAGACACAGGGGCTGACGGCAGGCATTGCTGGGGAAGTTTGCTAACCGGTGTGCCTCCCCCCCCCCGCCACGCATCGCAATGTTAGTCGTAGTACCTTCGTTGTTGCCCAACTTGAAAGAATTATATTCTGCTGACTAGTTGCTGAGTCCATTAATCTTCTTGCCTTTGTATGTGTCATGTAATAGAGTACTGGGAAGGCAGGCTTCTCTCACATCTCTCGCTTCTGTACGGAAGTACAGCGTGTGGGTTTTCCTCTTCAGGCCTGATTTGTACAGACTCGTTTCTCTGACAACACTCCCAAGGCATTTCAGCAAGCTATGCTTGAGCAAGGCACCGAGAGCTTGAATGTTTCACTCATGCATTTCGTTTCTTCATTTGTAAGAGCCTGCAGATGAAACCATGAAGAGACACTGTAAYGGGGAAATAAATACATGGTTAGCTAAGGGCTATGCATGTTCCCAGTCCTTCCCAGAGCTTGAGAGAAGCAAATCTTCCTGCTGAAGTCAATGGCTCTCTCTGCACAGAGCAGGATCAAGGTCCCTGTGTGGTTTTTCAGCCTGTACTGGAGTCAGCAGCTCACTCGGTGCCTGCTCACGCCTTCCACAGCAGCCGCACGGGGCCCAGAGCTTCCAGCTGCAGGCTGCTACCACCGCATCCACGAGATGGGTAATGGCTTCCTGCCACCAGCAACGCCGACCAGCCTCCCCTGCACGCCTCTTGTGCGTATTATTAATTAGGCACCTTATTTGCTTAGATCTCATCTACATAGCTGTAATCTGGCTGTGGAAATATTTGCTGTTACCGTAAGCTGCGAGGGTGGATTCCCTGGTGAGTGGTACAGGTGGCCGTCGTTGCAGGACATGGAAACGAGGTGTCAGAGTCCTTCTCCAGAAGGTAAAATGGCAAAGCCACACTTGGGTAAAAGGTCAGCAGGAAAATTGCTACTGATTTACATGGAGTTAAAATTTAAGCGGAGTTGTGGAAGGCGTGTTGTAAACCATGATGGAGTTTTTGTTGCAGACACGGTTTAGTCAGGCTAACCATTTGAAAACTATTCTCACCAATTCCCTGCTAAAAAGAGTTTAAACACAGATTGCTCTGTAAGCGAGCTCAAGCAAAACTATTGAAACATTACTATTAAGAAATGGTGTTAGTAAGCTTCTGAGCAAGGAGATTGCAGCCCAAGGACTGAAATGCAAACCCGTCACACCATCATGGCCAGCAGTATCGCTGAGTCAGCAGACTGCTCTGAAAACATCGCAAAGGATCAGACGGAGATTGTGCAGAAATGAGAGCCGCACTGTTGGCATAGAGATGTCCTTAATGCAAAGAGCACCGCAGCTTTCCGATAATGCAGCCGCAGATGGGGCCTGTGAAAAAATTCCCTGTGCTGCCTTCTCAGGATTGACCTAAGCAGAGAATTGTCTAAAATGATGTAATTAACCTGACACAGGCATAGGGCATGAGCTGAAGGTCAGTGTCTGACCCCCAGTACTGTTTCCACAAATTGCAGAAAGCTTCTTTGCTTTTTTTTTTTTTTTTTTTTTGAGGACAGGGTTTCAGGTGTCTAAAGAAACTACCCCCTACTCTCATTTTTAGTATTGAGCAGGAAGTTCTTGTAGGTCTCCCAGACTTCTGCATCAGCAATTAAAACACAACAGTTTGTTATTGCAGCAGATGGAGTCATTGAAGGCTTAGAAAGAAGAGGTTTGCTTTGACTTCAGTGGGCATTGGATAAGGGCCCAAAATAAGAATTGTGAAAAACTATTAATGACTGTCAGTATTTTAGTGAGCTGGAAGTATAAGTGTACATAAATCACACATGGCTCTCTTCATGGGGCAAGGTTATTCAGCATTCACAATGGTGGGAATGATGTACCAAACTGTTCATCTCAAGGGCATTATTTCAGATTTGCCTCATGTTGCTTGTGATTAAAAGTCATTACCATCTGCTCAGTAGCCTATTTGAAATGAGATGTTTATCTCCAACAATTCCTAGCCAAGCCAGGATCCACAACAACCAAAAGCATGATTAGAGCTACTGATTTTATTTGCAACCTTAATAAAGGGGCTCAGTAAATGGCTGAAAGGACGATGTTGCTTTATGCATGGAACATAGTAGGTCTAGTAGAGGCAGGCCAAATCCTCCACTCAGGTCACTGGAATTGCACAAAGTAATACCTCGAGGATCTGGTGCAATTATGCTTTATAGAGGAGAGATAATGGGTAGTAGCTGTAGCATGTGCAAACGGCAGATGAGTGCTATCACAGAAGAGGAGAAATCCGTTACTTGCTTGTGCAGAACAGAGATGCAAGATTTCCTTCTACCTTCTCCAGAAAGACGGTCACTTCTTTGTGTGCTTTCAGACTGGCTTTTTCTGAGGTAATGCTCACAGACCACAATGCAGAAGAAAATGGTGCTGCATTACAGCCTTTAAAGTAGATTCAGTAGCTACAGGCCATTTCTGTATTTGTGTTCACTTTATGATTCCAGCTTTATCGTCTGTATCAAAATCAGAGCAAATAATTGCAAGGAGGTCAATCACGGCTCATGTTCTTCCTGTAAAAACAAAGAGTTGCAGCTGTTTGAAAGTTTAGGTCCTAGACRTGTAAACTGGTCCCTTGTCAGCTAGTGGAATTTTGTCTGTAATAGGAACTATCAAAGCCTGAAATACATAGACTTTTTTTCCTCTAACTGTTCCACCTGTTTAGATAATAAGGCATAGATAAATAACTCTTAAACTTGTTAGTTCATTTGGTCCCATTCAGATGGGCACGAAGCACATAATTCATCATGTTTGAGTGGTTCTTCTGAACAAAAGTGGGTTCTTCAGTATCTTGTTGAACTGCAGCAGTTTTGAAAAAAGAATGTCAATTATTGCATGCAAGGGAAAGATGTAACTGCCCATGACACACACTAATCCTAGGTTTGGCAATTTTTGTTAGTCATTCTCCCCATGAGAAGAGGTTCCTAAACTGCAAGTATTTCATGAACAGATTTTTGTATTTTGTTCAGAACAAGATCGGTAGTTAAGGTTTACACCAATTTGGATTTTACATCTAGGCTTTTGTTTATTTTTAGGAATATTTTCTTTCCACCTTTATTCTGGCTTCTCTGACATTAGAGGGATTATTTTTAATTGAGAATAGTTTAGACAAGAAGAAGTTTTGGTTAGCTGATTTAATGCAGATTTATAGTGTCGATTTGAGTTGAACTGGACAGAATATAGTAGGATCCAAATGTTTTTAGCTGTTCCTTCTTTATGTGAACTGCAGTTCTGGCAGTTAGCTAAACAAGAGAACAGCAATTTTTCCTGATCACTGGTAGGTCACAAATGGTGTAGAGCTACAGAGAAATATGATACAGATATGATTTCAATTGCTCCTTATGGACCCTTTCTAAACATATTGCATTAGGACAGCTCTATTATGGACTGGGAAGTTACTTTTAATCTCTGATACATACCCAGGAGTGTCTGTAATGACAGAGGACTAAGCATGGTCTGGAATCATAAGATTCAGTGATGCTGAGGGGAAGAAAAACAAAATGCATTTTGCAGATCTTTGATTTTGTTGCTAATAAAAGTCTCAGTGGGATTCTCAGTTCTTGTTTAAATTTGCACAGTTTCTTGTTACAATTGCTGTCAAAGAACTAATTTTCCAAGAAGCTGCATCCTAATTAGGAACAATGAAGAACTCACCAGATGTGCATAGGAAAGAAGGCATCACATGAGGGATTGTTTATATGGACAATTCAAGTCCAACTTGCCCCTCTGTAAATTCAGAACATAAGGTTAAAAGGACCTAGACACTATTAAATCTGAGAAGCTGTTAAATGCTGTTAAATTACAGCTAGAAAATAAATTCAGCAGTAGGAGTTGAACTGAAGTGTGTTTTCTTGAAAAACATTCAATCTTGATTTGAAGATACTGGGAGACAGGAAAAAAAAAAAGATCTGTAGCTTCACTAGTAGTTCAAATTTATACCTGTTTTCTCAACAGGCTATGTACAATTTCAGCATTCAGATAAATGTGTTCCTAATCAGCCCTTTGGCGACTCGTTCACAGCTTGTAGACCCACATATAGACTCTGATTAGTGGTTTTGAGATGGATGCCCAGCAAAGAGAATACCTGAGCCCAACACCTCAAATGACCTCCTTTCCTCACCTACTCATTTGAATGAAGGAACAGATCGTACCTCCAGAAAAAAGCCACTTTCAACATCTAACATTAAAGTCACATCAAAGTTAAATAAATATTGCGTAATTTTCTTGACACAAGAAAGCTAAAGCCTATGAAGCCCCCATCTGTGGAGAGTTAAGAGCTTCTCTTCCAAAACATTCCTGCACTTCCAGATTCAATGTGATCTGGCTTCAGCAGTGGCAGAACCATCTCCTCTGCACAAACAACTGGGTCGGTTCAGGTCCCCAGCCCACTACTGGAAGCCTGTAGCAAATGCTTAGGAAAAGCATAAGAATGAAGACTGCAAGGAGTTTCCTTCTTCCCTTACATACCCAGCTTCTCGTTGTCAGCAGTTGGAGGTATTTTTAGCCAAAGCTTCAATGTGGACTATTATATTTAACCATTATCAATGAATCTTCCCTCCATTGTTTAATCTGCCTAATTGCTTTSAAGCCGTATGTATATTCAGCTTTTACTCTCTGGCAATGACTTTCTCAAGTTATTTGGAGGTTGTATGAAGGAGTCCTATTTATTTTGTCCTTTATTTTGAGCTACCCTGACCAGCACTAGGTACTTCCTGATTTTAGTACAATGAAAAATGAAAAATTCACTCATTTATTTCCTTCATCTCTGGCATGATATGAAAGGCCTTAAATCATATCTCGCTCTCCCCTCATCTGTCTCTTCTCAATTTGAAGAATCCTATTAAGTCTTTCTGAAGCTTTCTGTTTAGTCACTCCTTGGACAGAGGCTATTTGTTGGCTATAATCTTCATTATGATTGTAACTATCTTCTCCATCTGTTTTTAGATTTTACAACATCCTTCTTGATATGGGGGGACCAGTATTTTACTCAGCAGTTAAAATATGGCCATGTTATGGTTTTATAGCATGGCATGACAAGACCTTCTGTTGTGCTTTCCTTTCCTTCCCAAAATTCTTAGCACCTGATTTACATTTTTGATCTCTTTACAAGGTGCAAAGCTTGACCTCCTGGGCACAGCTGGAGAGCCTCTTTCTGCACCAGTAAGACCATGTAGCATCATTAACAGAGCTGGGGATAGATGGTAGCAGGTGTCTCAGGCCCTCACCACACTTCCCTGACTGCCTGACACTTTATGTATTGAAAGTGAAGCTGCCTGATGCCTGATAGCTGTTCTCTTTCTCCCTGCATCCTCCATCTTCCAATGCGTGGATGCTTTTAGGGGGTTTACTGGACAAGCACACAAGTTATATTATTGGGGGAAAGAATAATTCTCTGCAGAAGTAGGATAGCACACGTCATTATTTGCTTATTAGTCTTTCCTCCCAGTCTGACAAGTCTTCATACCCTTCCCAAGAATGGCCCGCACTGGGTGACTCACAGCAATAAAGTAAACAGCCAGCTGAAAAGCATTTCTGCAAAAGGCAGTTAGAAGAAGCACAGAGATGAAGGTTCACTCCACATTAGGGTCTTGGAGTAACAGCCCAAAATGTAACAATTTCTTAAAAGCTCTGGTCTACCTTATGCTTGTAAGAAGAAAGAAATATCTCTCCTCACACTGAAGAAGAAGGGCTGTACAGAAACCCTACAAAGGGCAATGGCTAAGCATCTCAGGCTCTTCATGCCAAGAGGAGTGGGAACATAAGTAGATTACCTCCCCCTAGACATGACCTCAATCAACAAATCTCTCCTCTAACTGGAGACATCCCTACAACAGTCATCCCACACACAGGCAGAAACTGGCCTTTCTCAACCTAACTCTAACCTGACAGTTTTCTCCAAGCCACCTTCTTTCTTTTGTTCCCAAGAAAGATTCAGTCCTTTTGGCTATAACTCTTTCAAAGCAAGACACACTGCCCATATTCATCTTCTACCTGATCATTCACCCCTTGCAACTGCTCCTTAGTATCTGCCTAGCTTAACACCATCTTTGCTGTGAGAGGCTTGTAAACATCACCAGCCCAAGCAAATACYTATGATAAGAAGGTCAAAGCTGTGGATTTGCTATCCATTGTCCCAAAAATGAAATTGGAGCCGAGGAGGTGTTTGCTGTGTTCCCTGGCCAGAGGAGTCAGTGGCCATTCTGACAGGTTTTGCCTGGAAGATAACCTGCTGGCATGAGAACAACCATAGCACACCTCCTCCATCCTCTTTTATTGGCAGAGTCTCACCCTAAATAAGCACAAGTAACCATGGATTAGTTCCAATTAATTCAGAAGTGCAGACAAACAAAAGTAGCCATTGCCCACGGGTAGGGGCTGCCAATTGCATCACTAATGAGAACTCCAGAATCAATAATCAAGCAGCTCCAGGCAGTGAAGTATATTTCTAATGCCTGTTATAATACTGTTGACAGAAATTGTTCCATTTGCCATAAATTATTCAACTTTTAATTGTTTAGGCTTTGGAGTCTGTAAAGATGCTAATTGCCAACTGTAAGATTAAATTGATAATGTCTGCTTTTTATTTTCATAAAGTTGGACTTAAAATTGCAGAGAGAAGAAAGACTTTGATTTTACAGACACCTTGTTAAAAATAAGGAGATCAAAAAGATGATGAGTGTCCTGCTTTTTTATTCTGGGTTGCGATCATTAAAATGACGTTCCATATTTACTATGTCTGTGTGAACAAGGTAATAAATATTTTGACCAGCACACATACCTAGATCAATATTCCACTCCATCTGGGTTATCCCATCCCGTATCTTGATCGTGGACAATGAACAACCCTAAGTTGAGACTGTATTTTTACCTGTCACATCTGAAGGCCTATACTTTTCTTTGAAATAAGGAAGTAAGATGGAGTATTTGTCAGTTTTCTGACATTTCTTTCGGGTTTTCATGTATTTGTATCATTCTTTCATTGGCTGTTTTATCTTGCAGGATTTGTAAGGCTATTGTCTAGACAGATGGACAAAGAGAAAATTTGCTTTTTGTAGTAATCGCTATGGGGAAATGATAATGAGAAGTTTATTCAGAAATATTTTTGCTTAGAAAAAAGACTCTATTTGCTAGAACTATAACTCCAATATCACCTAGAAAGTCAGTCTGGATTTTTCCACTTTAAACTGATTTCATTTAATTTGAACCTCTGTTTAAACTGTTTGATGAGGGAAGGAATTGCTATTCATGGTATCCTGATTCACATTCCACTTCTGAAAGGAACATCAGGGCATCCAATCTCAAATGTAAAAAATAAACTAAAATAAAGAATGTTTTCCTCTGTTAGATGTTGAAAACTCTTTCCTGGAAAGCTGAAAAAAGGCCAAAATATTTTTTTCTTTTAGCTCAGAAGTTCACTTTGAAGCAGTATTCACTTACATAGCTGAAGAGCTTGATCCCAGGAGTGCTATCTGTTGAAGTCAGTAAGAGGTAAAGGATGCTCAAAATCATGCCCTAATTCCTAACTTGGCCTGAAGGTACGTTCTGTGTCCTACTAAGAAGCCAGCCCTACAGTTTACACCAATCATCCTGTGCTGTAATAAAATCATGGTAGGCTGTGGTGGCTGAGACTACCAGTGTATAAATGTAGCATTGAAAAGAGGCACTAAATGGATGTACCATGTTAATGATATTTTGGCAAATGATAATCAAGAGGTGACCAGGGATGTGCAAAAGATGATCTACTCGAGTTACTGCTTCAATAAGGATACTCTGCTTGAGTATCCTTTTGGTTTAAGCCCTTTTGTTCATAGGAAGGTCATTAAGTTACTTTGTTTCTGGAGTATATTTATTACTTTTAAATCCAGTGCAGTCTATTTAGTCTTTCTTGATGCTTCTTTGTGAAACATTAATGAGAAGCTCATGCACATAGTCATAGAATTTGTCTGATTACTCCATTCATATTTAATAAGCTTGCTGCTTACACTTCAGAGTAACAACAGAAATTAGATAATGCAATACTTTAGTCCTGGAGTGCCCCTAAATTTGGCTCTAAATTATTCATTATACTGGCTGAGGGCAAGAGAGCTGTCGTAACCCTAAATTTATCTCAATCCTACATTGTCTAATTTGTGCCTCTTTGTTGTTATTCCCGCTTTAAAAAATAACTAATTTTTATTGAAACTGAAAACATCCAGTTTTTATCTGTTGCAGATTTATCATCATTCTCTGCAGAAGTACTACAGTCAGCTAAAAACAAAGATAATTTAGTTGGACTTCAGCTGTATACACAAAATGTGAGACCTGCAATCAAATAAGACTGGGAAGATCTGTTTTGTTAAAGTAGTGATTGTATTTTCTAGCTAAGACAGTATTTTTTTAAAACTGTCAATTAGACAAGAACACAGATATTAACCAGCTGCACACCCACGTTTTCAGATTTTTATGGTTTCATTCTATAAACTACATGTCTCTCTCATATGGGTTATATCCAGAAACACACTATCAATGTAATATTTTTAGGGTCTTTAAAGTAAATAAACCTTGTAAGGTAAAAGGTCTAATCTAAGCCTAGGTGGGCCCTCAAGCAGTCTAAAATCATATCTTAAATGTTGGTGGGCTCATAATCTACTTACGAAAACAAACAGAATTTGTCATACATTCAGATTCATCGCTGGGAATGTCCCATTCCTAAAAGTCATATCTGAAAACAGGACCACAAAATATAGCTCAGTTCAGATGTATCCCAAGTTTCACAAAAGCAGAAATTTCATAAGAACAGCTCACTTAAGGAGAGTTGCATCCTCTGATCCGATCTTCTAGTAGAGATTTCCTGTTCTCATGGGAATGGTTCATAAACCACTTCTGAGTTTAAACCTTTAACGGAGTATGTACGTATGCCCGGCATCAAATTGGATCAGGTACCTAGGGCACTGGCTCTGAGGTCATCTCTAAGTGTTACTATAGACTAGCTGGCTGTCTAACAACATGGGGCAAAACCAGGCTCATGGGGAGGGGTACCGGAGCATCAGTGAAATGCCACCTCCTTCCAAAACATCTCAGGGGAAAATAAATATGAAAAATAAAGTGGGGAGTAACTACGTTACATACAAGCAAGAGGAACCCAGAAGCAGTGCAGCTACCCCCACTTTTTCCTCATTGCCTGCACTGCTGAGTGAAATGGCCCCACTGTGGAAAGCCCCAGTCCAGATGAGTGGCAGCACAAAAACTAGTCACTCATTCCCACACCTCACCTTGACCAAACAACCCGGTCGAAAAGGCCAAAATGATGAAATGCCATAGAAAATATTGTCACACTGTTCCTAAAATACAGTAGGTCCCCATTAAAAGTTTGGAACCTCTTTGTACTCATTGCCTTTCAGGTGACGTGCATGGTAATGCATCATTATCATCACCTGTTATTAAGAAATAAAGTAACACATGTAAGAGTCGGAGGCATTTTATCACATCTCGAGTGCTGTCTCACTGGAACACTCACAGAGACAGATTGCATATCCTGACAGCAGTCCAAGGGGGAAAGAAACAACTTTGGGAAGGCAACACAATCTAAATTTCTTAGAGTTGAGCCAACAGACAGATGGCAGGAACTAAACGTCCTTAAAAAAATCCCATGGCCGTGGCTGTCCTGGCGTCAGTCTGATACTCGGCCAAACTGAGAGCCCCAATGAATGGGCTGCAAGGAGCTTATAGTTGTTTCAGTCCAAAAGAGCTTAAGGGGGAAAGAGTTGGAATAGATGAACTGATACAAATGATGGCAACTCAGAAAGTTAATATGGGAACCTGCCCATTCAATACTGGCAATGGGAGAGAGGGACTCTGAAAGAAATCCGTGGTTTGATAGTCAAATTAATAAGTTGTTTTTCAGCAATAGCGGAGCAGTCATTGTAACTGCTCCACAGCTGGCAGATCCAGCTGCTGGAAACTTACCTCTTGTGCAGAAAACAAGGGCAAGGCTTTTCCCCACTTAAATCCTCAAAAATAAACCTTAAATTAGATTTGTCTAGGACGTGGTAGAGGCAGATTTATGGAATAGCAGCCTCTCCGCTCTTCCCTTCTCCCTTCCCACAACACACACTCCTGGGCAGGTACCAGCCGTGCGGCTCCCCCAGCCACCCACGCTCCTTGTGCCATAGCCATAGCAGAGTTTAAGGATTCCTCTTTCAGATAAATCCCATTAAATAATGCCTTAGCTTTCCCCTGTGTTTTGCAGAGCAGGAAATACCAGCTGGGGAAGGAATGAAACACAGAATAGCAGCTTGTATTAAACAAGACTTGTGAGACTTTTTCCTCATTCTTTTAAGTACAGCTTAATTGTTCAGACATTAACGAAAAGAGGATCTGCTTTCCTCTTCAGAAGCATTCATCCAGGTTTAGCTTCAAAGTCCAACTGTTTTAACACTGAAAACTGTGGGTTTTGTGAGATTCAGCAACACAGTCCACTTGCTTTTCCCCAGAAAGCTTTGCGTTGTCTGACCAGCATAAAACGATAGTGGAGCCAGACCAGATGCTCACAGGAAGATGCTTGCATGTCAGAGATTCACCATCATGTCTCCAAAATCATCTGTGCTTTGTGCCTGGGGTCGGCAGCTGAAGCAACAGCCTTGTACGACGCTGGTAGGCCAAGCTCAATTCATAGGCGCATGCTCTTAAATGTTTCTGAAAATCTTCTGAGCTCATTTCAGAGGTTTCATGGGGCAGGGAACAGATAGAAAGGATGACCTTCCCTCAGAAGCCCTTCCTTCAAGGGGTAGAGTTGGCAAGGTCTCCCACTCCTAATTCATATTTCCATCTGTCCTCCCATTGAAGGATGAGTGTGAAAACATGCCTGGGGGAAGGCTGGCCACAGAGCTTTTATTGGTTTTCCCTGCATCATTGCTGCCCAAAGTGAAGGAGACATCCTGGCCGGTTACAGGCAGGCAGAAGGGGCTGCAAACACTTACAAACCACTGAGCTGATTAAACTTGCTTTGATCATCACAGTAATTCTGCATCAAAGATGCTGTGTGGCAAATCACTGCATCGCACAAATCACTGTGCTGGAGCCATTCATGGGTGAACATTTTTCTCCCCAAAGCCTGCAAGCGGGGGTCTTTATTCCACAGTAAAAAGTGAGAGATTGAAGAGAAACTGTCGGAGGAGCGAGCAGGCTGCGGGGTCTTCTCATTTCTACTGGGGCCAGCCTTAGACAGCCAATCCAGGCTCAGGGAGCAAAGAGGACACTTAAAGCCACTTTTCTACTTTCTGGTTTTGATTGCTGTGTGCTTCTTGCCCGCGGATCCAGGCCTTTGCTGTTCTGTTTACCCTTCCCAGAAGTGCACTTAGCGATAAATGGAAGATTCGAATTCAGGCATTCACTCTGGGGAAAAAGTAGGTTACAATAAATAATCATCACAGGTTAAGTCATCCAGGTATTGTGTATGCTCTTAATGGATATCAGAGAAAAAATATGCCATAATGCTCGCAAATAACTTTCCCCCTCCCCAACAATGACCATTTTAAATTATATCTCATGAGAGATTTCAGATATTTTCTTTGCTTTCAAACACAGCTTCCCTCTGTGTCTCTGACTCTGAAGTAGAGAGCTGAATTCAAACTGCAGAGAAATCTGTTAGAAGATGCCTGGAGGTATATGTGGCACAAAGACAATGGAACTTTATCTTCTTTTGTGGCTGCTCTGAACTGATTGTGGGGATTAATGATTTATCTCTCTTTAAAGAACTCCTTGGAGCTACATAGTCTCAAATCAGATAAAGTATATACCATTCCCTGACCAGGCACCTGCCAATTTAGGTTTAGCCTTTAATCTGGGCACATCTAGTTTTACAAAGATTTGTCTTAAAGAAAAGTTTCTTGAGAGATATCATCAGTGTTCATCAGTTTTCCAAAACCTGTCTGATATTTCTTCTGAGGGCCGCACTAGCCTGGCATTTTTTTGAGAAGAAAGGAGAAATAGCAGAAATTTACCTTTCTGCTGAGAACGATGCGATACCACACCTCTGTCCTGGGTAAATCCCTTGAAAAGTGTGTAGGGCTTGAGCTGGCTTCTGACACAAGGACAAAGTTTGCCTTGGACAGTATCACAGTCATATTTCATCCTGCCCTCAGGACCAATGTAGGTTACCAGCAGGCACAGAGAAAGCGGGCAGCTCCCTCATCGAACTAACATCTGTTCAAGTTTGCAGCAAACTTGCAACCTGTGCAAAAAGGGAGTAAGGGATTGCTCAGAAGCAGAAATATACAACATTGGTCCATAGACAAGTCTTCAGGAGATCAATACGGATGTTTCTGGAAATACACCAGAGACTATGTGGCTCAGTGACATTAAATCTGATTATTGAGTCCCTTGTAACAAAGTCAATGGGAGTCATCTTGGTGAAAGCATGTTTGGACTAGATACTTGTCCGATTCATGTCCTTATTTATATGAATCCAAAGTGGGATTTTTTATTTAGGGTAAAAAAAGAAACTAAGCAATTCATTCACATGTACAATAAAAAGGAATTCACACACGGTCAGAAATGTGCCAAATGCAAGGCAGCTCCAGAGAAAAATGGCATTGTAAACCACTTCATAGCTTGAAAGAAAATAAGCTGGGCGTACAACAAGGTAGGAACCATCTGCTTGGCTTCAGTGGGAATTTCCCCGGAGTAATCATTGCAGGGGTGGATAGATCATGAAATAGAGGAATTTTTTTCCTCCTCTTGTAATTAAATTTACTGGGTTTCTGTGGAACAGTTCCTGGCACAGAGTAAGACATGTATATGTAATACCTTATCATTGTAAGGCTACATAATTACAGTGATAAACAAGCCCATTTAGTTTAGCAGAGTCTGACATTTCGTCTGATTGACAGACCTTCATTTGCTACAGATCGTAAGTCCATTTTTTGTAGTAATGTCAGACTTCCCATTCAGCCACCGGTCCATGCACCAAAATGCCTTTCCCTTCCCGCAGCATCCAAGATAAATATCCGTTTGATGTAGTACCAGATTTCTCTAGGAAGCTAAAATTTGAAGGGGTGACCATATTTGCTTCATTCTTCTTCATGACATTCAGACTAAGCAGTTGGCCTTTACACGGGTCTACTGTAAAGCTGGGAGCAAAGAACATGAATCAAGGAGGTAGAGGTCTGTATGACCTTGTAACAAATTAATATTGTCCTTTGACTTGATGCTTTTGGACCTGCACCATAAATTCTTGATCAGGATGTAAATTCAGACCTACTCCTAGTTTTCTTCTGCTGTGGTATCTGGAATTAGTATTGCAGGTAGTGATTCAGTTCTAATGCAATTGGAGTTAAATATTGCTGTCGATCTAAGTACATTTAATTAAGCAATATTTACAGAGCAATTGGGTGTTCTGAGAACTACAATATAGTGACCTGGAATTCTTCAAGTCTTCTTTTTCTTGCTTTCTTATTTCAACACTTTCTTTCCATTTCAGCTTCTTTTGCACTGGCAGTTTAACACTGTGTCACACCCTCACAGCTGACTTTTAGAGGACAAGAAGCTGGGACCACTGTGTTGGTTCTGTGCTTCTTCCCTTGCAGTTTCAAATAATACATATTAGATTTATTTTCTATGTGAAATGAAACCAACCTTGAGAATTACATGATGTCAGAAGGAACATTTTTTCCTAGTTAAATTTTGTTGAATCTTTTTGAATATGCTAAGCTTTTTTTTTCCAGTTCCCATGCTAAGTGGAAAAGGCTAAAAGAAGAAACAATAATTGTCCAGTATTGTCTGTACTGTTAATTAAAAATTAATAAATTACATGTAAAAACAAAGATGAATAATTTATCTCCAAGCAGTGGGCCTGACAAGGAAAATCCATACTCTGGCTGTATTTTCTCTTGCTACATCAAGTAAAGAAACTAACTAACTCCCACAAAGGAGTTGTTTAAAATTATGTTGATTATATATCTTGAATGTAAATATAGTCAGGTGAGTTTACAGAGAGAGACAGAGAAAAAAAATAGAAATAAGGAAAGAAAGATTTTTAGAATAGGCTTTTATTGTATCTTTTGCAATGTTTGACTGACTTTCTAATGTCCTCTTTAGCAGTATCATTCTGCATAATCAGAACCAGAAGGAAAAATTATCAATGAGCAAGGCGATCTCATCAGCATTTTCCTTCATACAGTGGTTAAAGAAACCATATAACCCGAGACAGGGRTTAGTAGTGTTCAATATCAGACCCAGCTTGGAGACACTGGTCAATCAATGAAACCAAGCTCTTTAAGGGAAGGGCAGTAGCTTGTTGAGTGGACTCAAATTTTGGTCATACCATCTGCTGGGCAGCTGGATGTTTCCTGATCTCTAAAGTCTTACACTAAATATACTACCAAACTTTTCTAAAATGCTCCACACTCCACCAGCAAAGTCTCTGAACCTCGAGACTCTGACAGCATTTTTCCTTCCAGGAACACAATGGGGATTTTTTTGTCTCGGGGCTGCGGGGCTGCAATGCATGGAGGCTGGCTGAGCTCTCAAGGGCACAAGAGGAACCTGTGAGCCCTCAGACGAATGCGGAACTTGAGATTTTGCTCCATTTCCCTTTTTCCAGGCAACCTGATGGTTGCACATTTAGAAAACATAAATGTTAGATGAAGTTAAGTTGGACTGTGAACAACCTTCTTATTTACAGGGCAGTCCCACTGCTTGAATCCATCTGTAGAAAGAGTTCCCCAGCTGGCATGTACCCTAACTCACATGGTTTGAGTGGTTTAAAGATACATCTGTGTACATAATATTTGGGCCCAATGTGACTTTCAGGGAGTGCATAGCTGCATGGTACAGCCCAGAGTCTTCAGTAATTTCACAAGTTCTTTATCAATCTTAATAAACATGATATTTTGCACTAACAGGCTGCTTAAGAGGACTGGGATTCCAGCTTCCATTAAAATTAAGCAGAACAAAGCTGAAAGCTCAGGCTCTCCATCCTGCAGTGCAACACAGTTGTGCTACAGTTCTGCAGGATATGCCAGATGTATTTAGGACAGTAGCTGGCCTGGGAACCGGGGTAGGTGAGGAGCAGGTGCATCATCCCCTTCTGCTGCCTCTGCTCTGGGGACAGATAAGCTGGGGGTGGTGGGGGGAGAGCAACCTCTTGAACAGGCACAGCAGAAACCCTGAGGGTAAACCGAATCTGTGCTTTGGATCGTTAGGGTAGAGTGTTACAGATTTTTTTCTATAATGCATATTTTGAGATAAATACCAGTTGTAGTGAAGCGTCTGTTAGAAAAGGGTCAAACTGCTGATGTGCCAATTACCATTATAAACCACCACTGGCGAGTGTCCACGCAACCATGTGGAACGTGGCTCACACAAACCAGTTCAATTACGATAAAACAGTCAGATATACATCGGGCTGGATTTAACGGCTGCAAAACTGCCGGGCAATGAACAGGGTTTGCAGCCTTTGACTGACGATGAACTGGCTGCGTAAGCTTTAATTAGCCAGCGACAAGGCAGAATAAGAACAACTGTTTTACTGGTGCACAGTAAATACTTGCTCTCCTGCTTCCCCCATCCCTGAAATTTATTACACACTTGGATGTGTCCACATCTGAGAGCCAGGGAGGCAGACACTGGGGGAGTGAGGAAGAGGCTTTTGCAACCTGACCCCTCAGGAGGAATAGCTGCAGCTAAGCCTTTTACGCTGACACATTTTTCTGAAATATTTATGCCCGACCATCCGCTATTGTTTACCTCATGGTCTCCTCTCCTTGCTCACCCGAGCTGCCTCATCAGACAGCCTCCACTATTTAGGAAGCACAGAAAAAAAGTTAGGAGCCTGAAATTAGAGAAAAACCTTTTTGGCATGCATTGAAGCATCCACTAAGAGAGCTGTGGAGAATTAATTGGGCAGGCAGAAAGGGCTGGAGTGGAGACCAGCAGATGCCCCAGCAGTGTCATGCAAGCATGTAAAGGGCGGACTTCCCCTCGCCTCGGCAGGCCTGACTGCTGTCGATTTAGGTGGGAACTGCTTTTCAGGACCTGTTATTAACCGCCGAGTGGTCTGGTCAGTTGTTTCACACAATCCATGCTGGATGCCTTCCCCTTGCCTGTTTGCAGAAAGGGCAGCCGCAGCCTCAATAGCAGCTACAGCAGCCGCCTGCAGCGGGGACAAAGGGAAAAGCCTCAGAGCAAGCGGCAGAAAGTAGGTTAGCCTGAAAGATGTGAGTGGAAACAGTGCTCTTATAGACATCTTTCTTATAGACTTCTGTATGTTCCCTTTTTGGTGGCTCAGAAGCAGGTGACACCCCTTTGCATCATTTTCAGTGAGGAGGGAGCTGAACTCCCTCCCTTCATGCTCTCCCCTCTGACCTGTCTCATTACTCTAGGAGAATGGGACCCCAAAGAAAGTCAATATGGAAAAAAACCTGTTGGATCCTGATATCGGTCCAACTGCTGGTGGAAGGGTACAGCCTCCCTGAGGTCATAGATTTAGCTGAGAACAGCAGATTTGTCCTTTTCAACAATTTTGCAAGACGAGGTGCTTTTGCCATGGGATTTTTGGTTTCCTTTGGTCAGTTGTTGTGGTTTTTTTACTGTGTCTAGATCCAGCTGCCTGAAGATAACCATGGTTTTGCCAGTGATTTTAGTGTAATAGGAATTTGAGTTTGAAAATGCGGAGTTCACAGGCTATATAAACTATAATATTTTGTACATCTGCTCTAAATCCAGACAGCCAGAGGGCTGAAGGTACATTTCCCCACTGCAAACAGATCTGCTGAAAAGCATGAAATAGATCTTGATTTAAAGGAGAGCCACCATCGCTGAATGTGTGTCGTATCTTAGATGGGGAATGGAAGGAGAATCGTGATCAAACACACTTTATTGACTTTATACCTTCCTTAACAAAGGCAAACTTCTGAAAATGTGCACAGTAGCCATTTTATGAAATATGAAAGCAAGCACTAAATTACCATCCTCAAATCACCCTCAGAAATTTTTTTTTCATTTCTTCCACTATAATTTCCGGGCTGGAGCTCTAGCCATTAATAGCAGCTACATCATTACACTGCTGTGACACTTCAGCAGCACCCTCATCCATTTCAGTCATTGATCCACTAATGTGCGTAGGATGAAAAAGGAAAAGGTCCAGCTCGTTCATCCTCCCCCTCCTTTCTCCTCCTCTCACCAGGTGGCAACCACTCACCCTTTGCTTTAAATCCCTATCAGATTTCAGATGCTCAGTGTTAATTGTCTCAGTACAAGGACTGACCCCAGACAGTGAAACTAAAATTAAAGTAACAGGGCCATAGAAGTGAGTGAAATGCTACAGAAGTGAATGGATCTGCAGCTGCTTCACTTGGCCCACAGTATGCTGACAGCACTGGAAATGACAAGTTAGAGCTGGAGCCATAAAGCACACTTGTCGGCATCAGATTCTTCCTGGAATATGAAGCCAAACCAGGAGAAGAGTAGGAGAAAGGCTAATGAAATTAGGCAATATGTAGATCAAGGTATCTACAAGGTACAGCAAAGTGCTGCTGCAGAAATGGTACTTTAAGTAGCATCAACTGCACAAGTAATTCTGTAGTTCCAGTTGCATATGGAGAAAAAAAAAATCCTTCCTATGGACACCCTTGGTTAATCCATATTGCAACTCTGTGTTTAGATGATTTTCTGAGTTACAGAGATACTGAGCTGAAAGACACACTGCTTATGCTTGTAGCTTGTTGGGCAACCTGTTTTTTTTTTTTTTTTTAAATCTATCCAACTAACCTATAGGCACATTCTTGCTTTCCCTTTTCACTCTTTGCTTGGTACATCTGTTCTTTTGTTCTGCTTTTCCTTATCTTTACATTGCTCATTTTGGGGATCAAAGGATAAAGGAAATAAAAATCCTGTTAGTTTTCAAAGGTCCACACAGCAGTAGATAATTGGTTTCCAATCAAGCCCAGACTGTCTTTGATCTCCAAAGCCCTTGCAAAGAACATTTTGCTAAGACACAAGCATATGTGTTCACTAGCACTACCAGGAGATCTGATTTTGAAAGTCTGCAATTACCTGTGCAATGGCACTTATAAAGATGAGAGGGACTGATAACAATGCTGTGGTTTTATACCATCTTCCATTAAACTTGCATTAATGAGATGTAACTACACCCTTCTGAAGAGAAACTTTCAGTAATATTTCTCTCATGCTATAGTAGCAGAGGTGATGGGTCGTGCAGCAGGGTCAGGAACAGAAATGAGCTTCTTCCAGCTCCCCAGACCACAGTTCAGCTGCGCGACCATCCTTCCTTGCCAGAGATTGCTGCGCATTACCACCCTGGTTCATCCTTCCACCTCCATGCAGCAGTTTATAACCTTTGGCTGTGCTGGTTGAACTGTGTTGCAATGGTCAGTGAAATGTTCTTGTTTATATATGTCTTTCAACAAGAACAAAACATGATGGCTGGGAGCTAAGGGTTCGAACTTTTTTAAACCAGCTTTSCCACCAGAAGAACCGTAATGTGAAACTATACCCTCGTTCATCTTTGCAAGCAGTTAATCTATTCTGTCATGTTGAACCTTAATGCCCTTCACTTTACCTTCCCTGATTCACTAAATGTCTGTCTCTTCTTTCTCCACCCACGCTTAAACCCACCGAAACATGAAAAAGCAAAGTGTGTTCATGCTAGAAAAACATGAGATACTCAGGGTGAAATGACCTATCTTGGGTTTGTAGGAATCTCTCTTTTCCTTTTCCTTTTCCTTTTCCTTTTCCTTTTCCTTTTCCTTTTCCTTTTCCTTTTCCTTTTCCTTTTCCTTTTTTTTCTTTTTCTTTTTAATTTTCTTTTTCTTTTTCTTTTTTTCTTTTTTCCTTTTCCTTTTCCTTTTTCTTTTCCTTTCTCTTTTGCTTTTTCGTTCTCTTTTTCGTTCTCTTTTTCTTTTCCTTTCTTACTCTTCATGCCAGGGCTGGCCAGAAACAACAGATTTTTTTTCATGTATTAAGGCAGAATTATTTTGTGCAATCTGGAGAGGTAGAGCGCACGAGACACACAGGTATATACTTATTTATGCATACCAAAATCTGTAACTGACTCTGCTTCTTTAAATAAACAGTATACATTCATTTAGCTTAAAATAGGATTCCTGTCAAGCTCCTACCCTAGAGCAACTACCAATTGCACTGTCAAAATCACTCTCTGTGGTTCTAAATAAGTTTCTTAATGAAAGAGCAACATTAGCTCTTTAGAACATTTTGTCCCTGAAGGATGCAGCAGCAACAGCCGCTGAATGATTTCTGGCTTAGACATGCTTATAAATGGTAGGAAGCATAATGGTTTAAAACATGAGTATCATCAGCTCCCTGGAAATGCTTCGTAACAGTGATTCAGAGAACCGAGAGACAAATGGATACTAAGAATGGTACCCACTGATGAGTGCTTTGTTTCCCGCATGCACACTGACCCCCTTAAGAATAATTATGGTGTGGGTATGTTGTCACTGAAACAATGTAATAACCGGGGAATGAAATTATTTGGGACCCAATCTAAAGGAAAATATGTTCTGGTAAAATGAAATTTTAATGTCTGCTGGTTGCTGGATTAAATAATGATGAGCATCCGAACGAAATTCTGTGTTTCTATTTTTGCAGTCTGGTCATACCGACTGTCACAGTGGTCATTTTTCATTCTGGTTAAACCTGGAGGCAGTAGCAGAGTAGAATTTGACTTGAGTAGAGATGTCTAGATTCAAACTAAAGAAAAAGAGCTTTTGTTATAAAATGCTTGGTTGGAGGCAGGACTCAGGTGTTCTCTTGTTTCTTTAATAGGGATGATGTGGCTGCACTTGGCTAAAGTCTCCAAATTGGGGCTTCAGCACCATTTAAATGTTGAGGAATGGTATTTACCAACAGCCTCGTGCATATCCCCAGTCTCAGTTCCAGACAGATTTCAGACCAAATGTCACTGTTCTTATGCAGGAAAAGCCCGCAAGCAGCTTTTCCACAGCACAGAAGGTATCGGGATCAAGAACAACAATAAAACAGATGACATTTTTCATCAGAAGATAGAAGTGTCTGTCCCTGCTTTGTCAGAATCTTCTCCCTGGCAGCAGGAGAATGAACTATTCCTGGTGTGTTTGATCCTGTTATTTGCTTTTTTTTTTTAGTTCTAAAATGTATTTGTTACTGTTATGCCCCAAAATTTGTTTATAGGCAAAGAGGAAACACACCTGATATATGAAGCCAAGAATTTATTATAAGTATAGTTGAAATCCTTGCAGTCTGTTCCAAGAGCCACTATCAGCCCAGATCTAATTATTACAGAAAGAAGCAGCTTTGTCTAGGCACAAAAAATTGCAATGCTAATAATAAACTGGTTAAAATTGCTCCTCCTCTGTTCTGCCCCATTTTCTGATGTTACGGCCCCCTTACCCCGCTCCTCGGGGCGCCGTGGTCGGTGCTGCCATTCTGATGGTGGTGGTGGGGCTGCTGCAGCAGGTCATCAGCATCTGGAGTCCTTCGCCAGGAGGACTATGATGTTCGTGGTGATAGTTTTGTCTTCCTCACTCTAAGATCCACTTGGGTTCATTTTAATATGTTTGCTAACCTGTTTTACACCTTTCCTCTTTCTTCATTGTTCTGCAGCTCTGCGTCACATCTGAATTTGCTATGTACAGCACCTTTTAAGTATGCTAGATACTATTTCTTTGTTGTTTTTGTTATCCCTAAACCCGGTTTTGTCCAGCTCCAGGTCTGCGTTTCTTTAACGGACCGTGGGTGAGTTCATCGCGGTGGGGTCTCCAGTGCAAAACATCTGCCCCATCTCTTTTCGCCCCATGCCAGTATTCCTCTGCTCTAATGCTCTCAAGGCCTCAGCCATCATACCAGCCCCATATTTATTTTTCTGTACTGCATCATGTCATTAGAGTGTAGAACTACAGCAGTACCATTGCAATGATAAGCAAAGTAAAAGAAATTAGCCATAGCCACCTGGTCAGAAGAAAAATTGCTGTTACAGCTAAACTGAATTAAAACAAAGCCACAGGCAGGTCCATGAAAGTCAGACAAAGCAAGCCTGACGTGCCTCAGCCCTGAGGCCTTGCAAACTCAGCACAAAACCTGTGGCCTGTTACTAGCAATGGCAATACAATATAACAGGGTTACAGGGCTGCATTATTATTCTGTTGTTAAGTCTCTCATTTGCTTCCCGTCCAACTCAGACACTGTGAATACCCAGCTTCATAGCCCAAGGTAGGGAGCTGCAGGCACGGGGATCAGCCCAACATCAGGAGTTCACTGTTCACCTGCCTTAATGAAAAACAACTCATTAAATACTGCATGCGGGATTGGTGCCTCCTTGGCTGTGTTCATAGAATTTCAGGGAGCCTTTGGGATAAATGGTACTGAATTAATGTAAAGCTATAAATAGATTAATCAGGTGGAATCTTCAGCTGCTGAAATAGTTGAGTTACACAATTATACTGACCTTGGCTCATGATGGTGCAAGTTTTCTTTATCGAATTTCAGTTTCAAGCTGGAGAAGGTCTTTATCTGGCATCTGGGTCAGCTTGCTCTTGAAGTCCATACTTTTGCACTGAAGTAACAAATCATGGGGCCGATGTTGGAGCAATTTCTTAGGGGTTTCTGATAATTGTTCATATAGCTGCTGAGCATAAAAAGTTTCTGTAGAAAACTGAGTCAAGACTAAGAAGTCAAGCGCCTTCCGCCACAGAGTTTAATACCTGAAGAGCTGAAAAGATGAATTGCACCTATACAGCTTGTACTTTAAAAAGCTAAATGAAGTCTATATATGTAATTCCTCTGTGACAGCTTCCTCTATTAATAGGCTAAGTCATCCAGCTGTCACATGGAGAAAAAACTGTATTTGTCACTCAAAACCACAAACCCAACAAAATCGCTCAGATTACTCAGCATCACCTCAGTGTGTGCATAGTAAGCAAACTGCTTAAAAATAACTAAACAATTAGCAGAACAAGACACAGTGATCAGGGGTGAAAAGTAATATGTTCCTTGAAATGGCACCAACTGCTGCATATGCTGGCTGGAATTACTAGCATCACATTATTTACAGTTCCCACACCTTTGCTTCTTTCTGAAATAAAATGAAATAAACAAATAATGGTTTACAGGATAAGTGTGTACACCATAATCCCAAACTATCCATCATAATGTACTTCCACTTTCTACCTCAGAAGTAAAAGATACAGAAACTTTTCGTGTTGCAGCTTTTCCCTCTTAGACAAAACCAGCCAGAACGCTCCTTGTCAGCACCTCACTTGAGAGACATAAACTTGAGAGAGTGGTTTTGCAGCTGTGGTACTGTCCCACTGGTTGAACAGATCACATTTAATCATATCAAGGCATTTATTTTTTCATTATTCTGTTTGGTTGATATTTAGAAACAAAAAGGCAACCCTATTTTAGAAATTTGGCAATCAGAATCATATTAGTAGATTAAATTGACATTTGGAATTAATTATAAAAGGAGAAAAAAAGGGTTTGTGCTCACTCTTGATCTTTTAGAACGTAAAAATAAGGTCTGATAAATCTAGTTTCCTGCATATTTGCCATCTTGGAAACATCAAGGTTTATTGTGATTTGTTGGTTGATATTAAATCAACTCCTTATTTAATGATCCAAGCTGAGATCATGGCTCCAGAGAAGCAGACATTTAATATATACAGCATGAAACTGCTCGCACAATTTTGACGCATGATTTAGGATGCATACTTTAGGAAAAGTAATTTCAGCAGAAAGTCAGGGAACAGCAGAATTCTCAGCTGTTTATGTAAGGTCTTAGTTACCAACAGCAAAGCTGTCTTCTGGCATATGGCTATGAGAGGGTAATACTTCAGTTATCACTGGCTTAAATGTCTATCTTACATGATCCTGACAAGTTTTTGCCTATGTAAGCAAGGCCAAGAGATTTGGGTGACTGAATTTTGATCCCAAATTCTGCAGGCTGTGGTTCCTTAGGAATTTGTGTTTGATTATTTGAACAAAGAAGCACCATCAAAACAATAAAATTTTGAGCAAGCAGAAATATGAAATATATGAAGTATATATTTCATATATATATGAAGTATATATATTTCATATATATACTTCATATATRTATGAAGTGTGTATACATATATATTTCATATATATATGAAGTATGTATTCCATATATATAGGAAATATGATTCTCCTGTCCTTGGCTTATGCTTTACTTCTGCGGTAACGCTGTAAGATCCCCTCTGAGGGTTACAAACTATGCACTTCCCTTGGTCGAAGACACCAGTTGTCCCACACCTGCCTGAGCAGACCCGGCTCCTCTGTCCCTGCGCTGAGCTGGCATCAAATACGGCTGTTGGCAAGCTCAGAACTGTTGCCAGGTCACTACTTGTGCAGATGTGTTCTTTAAATCAGTAGAAGGTGTCTCCTTAAATGTCTGTCTTTTAAACGTGACCAAGCTATGCAGTTTTCTTCAGGCATCATAAGAAACTCATGAACCCAATTTTTTCTTCTCTGATAATTTTCATTCCCATTTTCCTTCTGAAAAGCTTAAAACATTATTGGGAATGCCAAAATGAGTTTGCGAAGCAGAGAGTGAAGACTTCGTATCATTTCTAATGACGGCAAAATTCCCATTGATTTCAGCGTGCTYGGGTTTTCCTTCTGATTCCACATTTGCTACGTAGATAGAATTTCCCGTACAGATCCTGCAGCTGGACCTGGGGGGACAGAAGCAGCCCTGCTTTTTTCTGTATTGTCCTTAACACTCCCTGCCTGCTGAGCTGCACAAACTGCTGACTGCAGAATCCCCAAGGTGAAGGACAAGACAAAAAACATTTTCAGGGATTTGAAAGGAGGGAATTAACAAGGCAGGAGAACGTGAGTCTCAAAAGGCAGGATAAACAATAGAAAGATTTCTTTCCCTTACAGGAAGCTGAAAGGAAAATTGTCTGGAAATATGCACAGTGTTGATGGACATCCTGCTAACAGTAAAAATAGGAGTCTCCGAAAACCTTAGGAAATAAAAATTCATGACCCAAATTAAGAAATACAAACTTGACAGGTGCTTCTTGTTGATGTGGAGATGAGGGAAGTAGAAGTGGGTTTCTCAAGTGAAGGATAATGACGATTCAGAGCACAGGTAATTTGTTTCTTCTCTCCAAGGCAGCTCAGCGTGGGGGGGGGATCCTGGCCCCGCTAATCAAGCTGTACCGCCCGCTGCCTGTAATGGGTGCTGCTTCTGCAAAGAGGTTATTATGTAAGTAAGTCGCATTTTGGAAGGCTGAAAATTGCTTTTCTCAGATTGCAGCAACTTTCCTCATTTACAGGAGACGCTCAAGTGGATCAGTCCATCTCACTGCTTTCTAGCAGAACAAATACAAGTTATTCAGGAGCCGTTAATTAGCTGGGAGTCTGAGGATGTAAATGCATGTTTACTTCATCTCCTCACCGACACAGGCTGGTTTCCTCTTGAAACATTCAATGTTCTGTCCAGTCTGGTTTTAAAAGTGTGAGGTTACAGGCTCCTTCCACTTCTGGTCTAGCAGCATTCGTGGTCGGGAAGTTTTCATTGACAGCATCAGTTTTCCTCAATGACATTACTTCATTCTTAATTGCATTCTGAAAAATTAGGCTCCGTAATTCCTTCAGTCTTGGTGCTTAAGGCTTTCAAATCTTTTTATTGGGAAGTAATGTTCCTCTAACCCTAAACCATAATTTAACTATGCTAAACTTAGTTACCTCTGTTGCCCTCCTCTCTTAAATCAGTTCAATATCTTTTGCTGTTTTCTGCAGAACTTCCTGTAGTCTTGTTGTATGTTATTACTCAGCACAACAACTTACATTTTCGGCTGCATCATCTCTCCAAACTGGAAATGGGATCCTATACGCCTTGAAACTTATTATGCAGATGTCTTGTTTCTCCTGTCCCCAGTGCAAATTTCCAAAGCAGGTTTATACTTACCGCCTAGGGCTCCCTGTGGAGGATACCCTCCCTCTTTTCAACAGTTGTTATTTCAGAGAACTGTTCACTTTAGAATATAATGAGGTTCACCTTTTTTGAAAATGAAGGTGATTAAGAAGAATATGCTTTTCTTCGTGTTCCTACAGCCTAGCACTGTTAACGGGATCCTTCCTTTCACGTGTTTCCATATTTTTCAGTACGTAAAATGTTTTACCAGAGGGAGGGGACACCATACAAACCCCTACTGAATTATGACGCTGTAGAGCAGAAAGGCAAAGCCAGCAAGATGTATCTACTTCATCAGAGTTACGAGACACTGACAAAGTTGTCAGTTCCACAGCGCTATTCTAGCAGATTTTACACCACCAGCAGCATTTATTGTAATAACCAGCAGGAATTTAATGAAACATAGTTCAGAATATATATACCATCCTAGCAAGGGCAATTTAAATAGCCTGGTGAGATATTGCATTCCAAGATGCATCTTTTTATCCTCACAGATCTGCCTCCAAAGGCAATGCCAGCAACCGGTCCAAACTTGTAAAATTTAACTTTTCACACCTTCTTTCTTTTTTGGCATTCCCAAGAAGCTTATGACACCTGAAAACTTTAATCCACCATATGCTTCACTTGTTTCCTAAATTGCTCTTCAGTTCTCTTTCGCAACCTTCAAAGGGAACCTCGGCTGATAAAGGATGTGCCAGGAACATATGGGTTTAGGCTGAAAGGGCTCATGTAAGTTGTGCTAGATTCACTTCTCTGAGCATTAATCCACTTTAATCCAATTGGATCACGTACCAAACCAGCAAAATCCTTGAGGCTTTGACAGCACCAGTTCTGTTAATATTTAAAGGCTAACAAATTCAGTAGATCCTGCGCTACTTGTATCTACATTGAGAGCTTCTACTGAGAATCTGTAAAATGAGTTAATGAAGTAGACACCACACACTGATAATACTCCCGTTTTTTTCCAATAGGATGTAGAGCCCCAAAATCTTGCATCAGAATGCAAGTGCCATAACATTATCATGCTTCAATAATCCAGTCATTTCAAGGATATCAAAGTAAGAGAAAAATACAAGAAGATATAAAATGTGCAATCTTGATACAACTTCCTCACCGCTTGAGGAAGCAGTGTCCCTAAATCTCTAAATGTCTCATGCAGGCACGGCACATAAATGATTTGGGGTGGGAGATGACAATCTCTGAGACCCAAGAGGATGGGGGAAAGATGCTGAGAGCTATGAAAAAAGCTGTCAAGTGTATCATCTTGCTGTAGCGCTCTTCTTGTTAAAGATGCAAGAGCACTTGCAGCTGTTAAATACTGAGAAGGAGAAACAGCTTAACATCCAAGTGTAGCCCTCAGAGGGGGATCTTAGAGAGCAATGAGATTTTTAAAAAGCTGATGAAAACTTGAAGGACACCAAAACTAGATGAGATACTAAGAAAAAATACCCAACAAATACAATTCTAAAATATATAAAACCATATAAAAACCTATGTATAAAAGCCTTCCTCAAAAGCCCTGAAGTAAGAAATGATGCTTACTCACGTACATGACATTTGTACCCAATTCAATAAACTAATGTTGTGACTGATGCACTCTGCACTCAAATGCAATAGAAAACCAAGGTCTTGACCAGCTGCAGTCTTGAAAGATATTAGGGCTCTCGGGAAGAGCAGACGTTAATCTGTGTTCAGGATGACTCCATCCTGGCCATTTCCCTTAGCTTCCAATTTTCATGGGCAAGAGTATGCTGATTCACTCCGAGCCCTGCACAGCATAGTACAGTACAGTACAGGAAACAGGTTTATTCCAGAAGATGCTGCAGTGACAGACTCAAAATAAATGAAAGGACTTCAGGATGTAATAAAAATAAATGACAGGGCTTCAGGATCAAAGGCATGATGTAAAATGTTAAAACATTTTCTATCCCAAGGTCATCCAAACAAGACRTATTATGATTCCGTAATAATAGAAGCAGTCGCTTCATTGAAATTAATTTATTTTCAGAATATCCCTTTTAATCCTCCATGCATTTTTTAGCACAAAAAGTTGGATTTTATCACAACCTCCTTCATAAAACTTAATATTGTATGTCTGGTAATGTGGCTGTTTTGACAATTCCTCATTGGAAATCCCACACCTGTGAAACCTTGGCAACACTGTCAGTAAGTGACCTACACAAAGTTTAATAGAAAAATTTTACTGAATATCCTCTGTTTAATGTAAACAAGGCAGGAGGCAAAACAAGGAGTATATATTTTATATAGTTACACTATTTTACAGGGCACAGAAAGTATTGAGGATCATGGTTTGAAAACCCTGTATGATACGCAATATCAGATATGGATTTTCCATGTAGCTCCAAGTCTACTASATAATCCTTCGATTTTACCTAGCACTTCGGTTTAGTACTTCTTTTAGCAAGCCAGATAGCAATAATAAAATGTCATGTGTGAAATTACACAGCAAGTTATGGTAGAAATTACCATGCATTTACAAAGCCATTCCACGATTACTTGTGCCCTGTAAAATCAAGTGCGACAATCTTTACACTAATCGTAGTGTAAGCAAGCTCGGGATTCTGGTCCTTATATATATATATGTATATATATACATAGGTGATGTCAACCAGACTCAAGCTGTGTATCAAATCACAGCTTTTATATTGCACAAACAAATACATAGTAAGAACATTACACAGACGGGATATGAATACCAGGAATATTACAGTCATATGAGAAACTAAGGACAAACTTGTTCTACCAGAGCTAGCACATGGCTTATTACAAAGTTTTCTATATCCGAGTCTAAATCAAATACATACTATAAACGGAAAAAAAGTAAAAAATGTGTCTATCTACACATATGTGCATCAGGGTTAAAACGTGGTTTGGATCTGCTTTTTGAAATCAAAAATTATTCTAGTATTACCTCTCAAGTATTTCAATCTAATACTAGAGGCCGTATTTTCTAAGGTGATAAGCACTTGCATTTCCCACTGACATCTGGAGGATCTGCATATGCTGTGAACTTCAGGCCATATATTTTCTCAGGTGTCCATCTCTGGGTAATAAATAACCACATACAAACACACGCACACAGAAACAAAATGGGCACCTCAACGACATGCATAGATTGGAAAGGTGAAAACATGGACCTGAATTAACTTCTTTTTTTTTTTTTGGAAAAAAAAGTGCATGAAAAATATCACCACAAAAAATAATTAAACAAGTTCCATCTCTTAAGGAGGATTAAATCACTTTTACAAAAATAAAGGTCATTGTCATCATGTATGGCAATTAAGGGTTTSTAGGCAGCACTCACAAAAGCAGTTTAGGCGAAAGCAACTTCAAGGATTGCTTCAATTCTATCAGGATGGATCCATGTCTTATAAATTTATCAACTAAATAACATTTGGTTTGCAAGAACATCACCAATRTTGCTGGAGACCAAACAATTATATCCTGAATTTAAGAGCGCTTATAGTTAGATCTACTTATTTGTCTCATGGACAAGCATGAAGGAATTGTGTTTGCAGCTCAGTAGACTGTTTTGCATTAAAATGCCACAGAGGTTGCAGCAGTCCTTCCAGAAGCTGACTGATACAATTCCTTACAGTGTAATGAGCTCAGGTATCAGTGAAAACAACAACAACAACAGAGGTGATGTAAATGCTTTCATTTGAGATCAGGCATCCCTTGAATGGCTTTATAAATTGTTGTATTACTTGGAATGCTCTTGCAAGTTTTGTTTAACATTTCTCTCACTTTCATTTATAGCAGTATTATCACTTCCAGTTTCCACTGAAATTGGGACATTAGAAGTATTCTGGAACATACACTTAAAAAAAATAAATAATGAAAATAGAAAATTTGAGGAAAAAGTAATTAAGCTCAAGCAAAACCAACAAAGACCCGAATTCAGTAAAGCATCAGCATTTGTGCTCAACAGCTTAACTTTGTTCATGTAAGAGACTGTGATTTAGGAATAAAATTCTTGAAATTAAGCTTATGTTTAACTGCTTTGCTGAATTGGGACCTTATTTATAACAAATGTATGTATTAAACATCACTCTGCGTAGACATCTACTTGTTCTAAACTATGTGTCAGGTATGTTACATTAACGAAGCTTCTAATATGGACTGACCGCAATACATATCAATAAAAATTATTTGCTACTTTCAAGGTATGTTTCTGAAGAACAAAAATGAAAGAAGTGTCATTTTTTTAAACTTTGTCCTACTATGCTACTTTGACCTGAAAACACTTTGGGGCTAAATTCAGCAAAAAAAAGCAGCTGAGGAAGTAAAACATGCTTTTGTTTGCCAGATAAATGCAATGCTCTGTACAAAAGCTTCCCAGCATAGGCAGCCACTGAATACAGGTTTTACCTGCCAAAATGTTTCCCTGGTTCCAGACTGCTCTCTCCAGCTGAACCTGTACTGGAAGCTTTTACAGCAGGACCCTCTTCACTGTTGCGACAAGAATAAATTTAGCCTATTAACTGTGACACTGTTCTAATTAACCTGCTAACTTAAAAGGCCTTTCAACATCCAGGTTCCATAAATATTAAAAAAAAAAGACCTCAAAGGCATGGATTCAGAGCAGAATCTGATTCTAGGTACAGTCATGTAAACCCAGAAAAATTCTAGTGACTGAGTAAATTAGTCCGTATTTGCGTATGAGCAATCACATCTGAAACGGGCATTAGCTGTGCAAACAGGATAGTAGGAAAGACAAATAAAGAAATACAATGTAAACACAAGGAGCTAACCTCTACCTTGCCTGCCTATGCTATTACGTTCATAGGAGGGGAAAGAGGTACTACACGCCTGTGCGGAGTGCAGGACAGGTCTCTCATCCAAGTCACTCAGTGTGACTTGAAGGTTAAAGCACAGCCACCCGAACCTGCCAGTGCATACGTGGCAGTGAGCAGCAAGAACTGTCTGAAGTGCAGGCTGCCATCATGCCAGAGAAACAGAAGCAAAGCATGCTGAAGTCCGAATGGCCCTCCACTTGCAATGCAAATGCCTGGCCTGGCTGATAGTATCCATATTGAAAAGATTCACTGAGAGACGTTTCTGCATCCCAGCACTATGAAAAGCAGGCGTAAATTTTGGTCCCATATATGGTATCAACACTTTAACTGAATTGGCATCAATCTTTTGCTGGGCACTACTGCTATGGTTAGATAAGCAATAAAAACATTTCTAAAAATGACAGAATGTTTATGCTGCCAATTTTCAAGGCACAAAAGATTCTTAAACCAATTCAGGCTAAATACCAATTTAAAAGAAATTAAAAATACTGTTTCAGCAACAACTACTAATGACCTATCATTAACTTCCCTGTAAAGGTGACATGAGTCGAGCAACTAGAGTTCACATGCAAAAACCTAAAGCAAATCTAGTTACACAGATAACCTGAAGAGCAATCACTTGGAATGACAGAGACAAACATGCTAGAAACATGTACACTTCAGATATATTTGTTATGGATGTGATGCTGAATCAGGATTAATTCCATTAGTATTGATTTTATACTGATGTATCTCTTGGAGTAATCCATTGGGGAATCAAGCTCAGAGTTGTCTTTAAGATTCACCAAAACAAAAATGATCCCTCATTAATATATCCCACTGTATATGGATTGGTGGATTTTTTGAACCTCTCTTCATTTTTAATAATATACATTTCAACTATAGTTGTGATWTCCTTTTACATATCCAACTGAAAAGAAAAAGAAGACATAAAAATGTTATAAAATTAATTTGCTTTTTAAAAGTAATATGGTCACAAAAAGCGAATTGGCGCATGTGAGCCCCAGAACATACAAAAGACCCAACTCTCTAAACATTGTCATTATAACAGAATAACCAAGGTCTGATGTCTGTGGTTCTTCATGCAGCTTTTGCAGCTCTTCACACAGTGGCTAGAAATGCTATGTATTGGTTTCTCCCAAAATGCCTTCAATCATATTCTAGGTCCATTTGAATCCCTCTCTCTTGCAATGTCAACATCTGGTGAAAGGAACTTGTCTTCCAATTCTGCCAAATGTCAACTCCTGACACTTTGCCAGGAGGCACCACCTCTTCTGATCTGGGTGTTGTCAATAGTCTTTTCGAMTGAAACAGGCTAGGTGGTTTTACAGCCTGGCTACTCATCAAGGCTGCTTATGGTGTAGATGAGGCATGATACTTCACAAATGCAATTGCTGCCAGCTCTTTGCAGAATTCTTCCAGCACAATCACGCCCTCTAGTAACGTCATGTGGTCAATGCTGAGAAAGAGAAAAAAAATCAGCAGGGAATCGGGACTAGCACACACCAAAACCAGCCGTGGTCTTGGAGAATATAAATGTATTTACTCACATGGGCCCTTCCGGCTCCAAGCCCAGCAGGCGTTTTCTGACCAGCAGAAGTTTGGGAGTGAAATCTGGGATGCGCTGGATTCTAACCATGAGGTCCCCAACGACCTGTAAAGCACAATGCCATCAACACACAAAATTAACACCTTTGCAGAGTGCCTGGCAGCAAGGTTAAATGACAGCCTTCAGTGCCCAGGATGCAGACCCACTTCAGCATCCTCACAGGCTCACAAAACATGCAGAGCACCTGTTCTGCCCTCAAAAAGGGTGAGTGGGCRCAGAAAGTAAAGAGATACAAAAGGACAGGAACTCTTGAGCCTTAGTTGCTGTTGCCACAAATGGCATTACTTAATTATGTCAATGATTAATTTGTCTTAGTAAATGTTGATGCAGGCAATTGACGAGTAAATTCCTGGGTTTAGGGAAAGCACAAGGGGAAAGAGTGAAGATTATATTTTGAAATGGGGAGGGCTGCTGGGAAAAAGGGAGCTAAGCCCTCCATTAGTACTGGGCAAGCACCATTAACAGGCTCCAGACCAGCTTAGTAACAGCTGGTGTGTGGGGTAGGCAAGGGATCTCTGACCGAGAAGACTGCAGTGTGCCAGGYGCCTGGCCAGCACTTCTGGGATGCAGGTCTGGCAGGAAGAGATGGAATCAGAGAGGGAAAGGAAGGGAACTTTTGATAAATCCAGGACTTCACTGTCAAGAACAGCCTTCATCAGAAAAAAAAGAGGATGAGCAGAGGTATTCATCCAGACACAGGATATTCAGGAGTGTCCTTTGCTTGTGTGTGAATCAAAGCCATCTCTTTCCCATCCAGGTGCAAACCTGTACTGGGCCTGTTCTTACAGCACTACCTGACGTTGCCTGCAAGTGACAACAATGTGACCTAGTCCAGTTTAAAGCAACATCATTGCCAGAGGGGATGTTTTGATCTATACAATGAAACTAAGCAAACAATTTTGAAGACATGAGGACACAGAAATACATTTTCCAATGTTTTTGGTGGAAAATCCAAAATCTTGATTCAAATCAAGAGCATAAGTATCTACTTTCAGCGAGAAGCCATTTGCCAACTTAAAACTAGCCAGCAACTACTAGCAGCAACTACAAAGTTACTAAATATATCACTGCTGTATAGCCATATGTAAATATTAACTGTGTGTTTACTCACCCTGACAATAACAGAGAAGAGAGACCTGCAGCCAGAAGCTAGGTTTACATAAGGATCCAAAAGGTATTCATGTATATGAGGATGGGGAAACAAGGACAGTTTGGACAACACTGACGTAACTTGTAAATTTACATCATAGGGCTGCAAAAAAAGGAAAACACAGTGCTTAGTTATTTTCATGCTGGCTTCTTTTCATTCAGCCAGTGTTTACTTAAGTAGTAGAACCTTATATACAGGGTTATGAATAAATAAAGATAAAAAGTTAGATTAGAAGACAGGCCCAAAACCTCTGCTTTCTACAACAGGAGTGATGTGAATATGACAGTTAGGTATTAGATGTTATTATCTGTGTAACTGCTACAACCACTTGAAGCTTTTACACACTTGTTTATTGTAGGATAAGTCCTCTTCCTGTAAAACACTTTTTCAGCTCAGTAGCTAAACAAATAGCATAGAATCAGCCTAGATTAAACATCTGCTTGCTTCTCCTGGATAACTGTAAAGTATATGAGCTCAGGAAATTGAGAGAGACAAATCCATGTTTACAGCTAATAAGATATTTCTCTTCTTCTGCTTTATTTTTTCTTGGAAAGAACCATTGCAGAAGGCCTGGTCAGCTTGTGGCAGCATGCTACGGGAGATGAGACAATCCTAGGCTGAGAAAACAGCATGAAATTCTGAGCTTCTTCTCTACCTCTTTTCCCCAAATCAACTAAATGGGAGAGACAACACTGTCAGATACTGGAAGACGCTAATCAGCCATAAGGGAAAAAAAAGCACCTAACTTTCTAGGAAAAAAATAGTGCCTAGCTTAAAGGATTTTACCATTCCAGCGAGAAACTCATTTCCATAAAATGGAAGCTTCTTTATGTTCCAAGTACTTTTTTTTCCATCTTTGATTTTCTCATCACAGTGAAAACAAGCTGACATTTTAATTCAACCCAAAATTTGCAAACTAGTGGAATTTCCTTCCATCTATTCAGTGGTGGAACAGACTACGTTGACAAGAGATGGACAGACATTCCCTTGGTACACACCTATGCCAGTCTGAAGACGTTACCAACACCCAGATGGTTTAACTTAACCTTGTTGATTTTACCTGCAGTGGATTACAGGGCTCTCATTCAATCTCTTTGACTGCATATTGGCAGTAACATCCTCAGTGACATAATCACATCTAGAAGAGGATGATTTCATGGCCTCAAATTATCATCTCTAAGCTCTCAAGTTAGCATCCCACTGAGGAATCAGAGAACAGATTCTCCACTTTTCCAGACTGTAAGATTTGGAAGAATTCCGCTTGAGATTAAGACAGATATATTTAGATATGTCTACATGTCTAAGCTCACATTAGCCTACTCAACAGAGATCTGACACTTGATACACTTGCCTACACACAAGCGTCTCGTGCCATCTCAGATGCTCAAGAGTATCTGCTGGTCTCTTGACAGTTCCACAGAGGATGGATCCTGCAAGATCTGTGTTATAACCGCAAGCTTGTGGGAATATCTTGGGCATCAAAAAAATGGCAACAGRTACCTCAGTTCAGGCAACTGAGTCRAGCTTTCAGTCAATACCGTCAAGGAAGCTGAGATGGTGATTCACTTCGCACTAAATGAGTTACCTACTTGCTTTTCAGTCCAACAGCTCCAGAAACTACCRGGGCTTTTCTGACAAAATTTCCACTGACTAGATGTGGACACCTAACTAATATTTAGGTAGCTTATTACTGAATTCATTACCACACACTGTTGCATTGCATCTTATAGATCTTCTGAAGTGAAAGCACATATTTCTCCCAGTCAGTAGCAGTTATTTCTGTATTTGATATTCTAGCAATAGATTCATCCCAATCTTCTAACAAATGAAGCTTTCAGACCCTGGACCAGGGATGTTATAGGTAAAAGAGATCACTACATTTTGAGTTATTGTGGAAAAGTTACTCTGCAGACAGACACACAAACTCCTTCCATAAATCCATTCCACTGTCTACCTAGCTGAACTGTAGGAGAAGGTCTTTAGAGTTGTCTGAGTCAGTCAATTCATTAGGAAGCTTTGAAGCCATGAGCATTATCTGGTGTTCACAAGAAGAGAAGGAAACAAAGTAGTAACACGTGCTGCATTGTTCAGACAGATTGCTGTTGCGATTTGAACTAACTGAGAGCATTAAGGAAAGCTGCTTCTTCACACAGAGCTTTTATTTCTGTCCATATGTCAGCAGACTCAGTAAGACAGCCTTATATCAGATAACATCCTAAAAAATTTCTCTATAACTAAAAAGGTTAAAACCAGCAAAATCTGCAGTTCAGGAAATTCTTACAAAATTCTTAGGAAACAGTCAGTTCCATAGAAATGTATAATACTAACAGGAGGAAGGAGGTACTGTCTAGCAGATGAGGTACTGGATTTGAACAGCCTTGAAACAAGTTCCTTCACCTATGTGCCTCAGCTATCTTCTGTCAGAAACTAGGTAATGATACCTACCACCTCTGCAAAGTTTTCTGATATCTACTGATAAAAACTGATAAAAACACAAGAACTACCTATAGTATTGTGACAAAGCAAAAAAGACATTAAACATAATCTGTAAGAAGTACTGTGTCCCCACTAAAGGCTTTTCAACATTTTTCACTTTGTCTGGACATTAGCACCCATTATGTCAAATTTATCATTGACAGGACCCAGGTTTTGTTTTGTGTTTTGGTTTTTTTTTCTATGTGATTTATGTCTTTCACTGTGAATAACCCCTAGGAATTTCAGTTTGGTTTTTAGGACAGGGTTTTGGTACGATATAATAATTTACCCCTTCTGTCTGATTCAGGCAGTTCCTTTTAATTCTTCTGGAGTCAAGAACCATTTTTGAAACCACAGATCGTAACACCTTGCCTGACTAACCCAAATGTGCGTCATGCTGACAAGTAGTATATCAAAATGAGCACTGTGCTTCCATGCCAGATGCTACTTTTGTTGYAATCGTATGCATGTGACACCCAGGTGCTTCTCGGGGGATGTAACTTGGGTTCTTTACTTTTTGTAATTTATGTGTCATTGCTCAGACAAGGTTTTCATATGCATGAGGCTTGTTTTTCCTAAGAGCTGATGATGCCCAGTTTTCTTCACGACTCTAATCTATAACCATTTCAGCTAGTGAAGTGTGCAGAACATGTTTACTGGAAGCAAAACCCTGAGAATACGCTATATATCAATGGAAGTATTTGGCTTTTTTTTCTGACTTCTGAATTATACAAGTTGGTACTCTCAAACATCCTTCTCCCCTGAACACTCACAGAGCTGACCTAGAGGCTGCTACTGGCTTCCTGACATGTTTCCTATGCATCTATATGTTCAAATGGGTCTTGTCCTGCTTATGACCAGGAAATCTGGCACTACCACAGCTAATTGTTTATTCTGTAGATAGCTCCACATGCAAAACAGAAAAGAATTGTACAAACTTCTGAAACTGGTATTACTGTAGCAACTCCAGCTGGTATTACAGGGAGGGTAATCTAGACTTTCAGGGCTTATTTTCACTGGCAAGAAAAGTTATCATCTTCTTGATCTGAAGCAGCAGCGTTGACTTGACTAACTTAAGTCCAGAGTTTAGAGAAGGCAAAGAAACATGAAGTTTTCACACAGGGCAACCTCCTTTTCACCTCCCTGAGCCTTCACTTCGCTTCTCCCTAGAAAGACTAGGTCATGCAGGCTGGCTAAATACAGAAACAAATACACATCAGGAAAATTCACTTTCTTTAAAGTCCTTTGTACTAATCTGGGTCTGACATGTCACACCATCTTTTCAGAACAAGGAGCCAGTCAGATCATATCTCATTTGTTTGCCCTTGGCAGCTATACTTTTATTATTTGAAGATAATCAAACAGGAAAAAAACCTACTTTGTTTTTTACACTTTACATTTTTTTTTTTTTACATTGCAGATGGAAAAGGATACCTTCTAGAAACTGTCCATGCACTGATAACAGTTTTTTCTAACTGTGAAAAAATGGGGAAACGTTAGCAATGATACAGTAAGTTCTTTTTATCTTACACAGTGATGTAAACTGCTTCCAGAACATGACTTCAGATTGAAGTTCACTGAAATGTGGCAGAAAGGAACTGTACAGTATTGTATTTACTGAAAAATGTACATGCTTTCTAAGTGCAAATGCTAGAAAACGAAAACAGAATCAGTGATGCTAGTATTGAAGGATTCCTAAGATACTATCTTACCCTCTTCTTTTACGTACAGGATATTCTTTTCTTATTCATTAATTTAAATTACATTTCTGGTCAAGAAAACATTTGGTACACAAAAAAGTGGGTAACAAAGATAAGAGAGTTTTTGTTCTCTACTTTTGTTGAGAATGCTCATCACTCTAACATCCTGCAATCTACAGAGACCTGCACCAAGGACATGGGACATTACACAATAATATGATGCTATAATAGACATCTGAGTGATGGGAATCCATGGGACCTTGGAGATCAGCCCTTTGGTAGTGATGAAAGTCTCAGAAATGGAATTCATAACCTGCTTTTCCTTACCTGATCAAGAATCCTGCCCATTCTTTCAAACAGGACTTTCAAGAAATGTCCTTCAAAAAATGATGCTTCTAAATTGCACTTTTCCAAAGATCTGGGAGATCCAGGCCACTCCCACCGTAAGCAGATGACACAATAATCCCGGAACTAGAAAAAAGTAGTGAGGAAAACAGATTCAAACCTCCATGGAAACCATTTCTTTTCTTTTAATAGTCCATATGCCTTAAAACCATAATCTGTAGCTACATGAAAAATCTAAGCCCAAAAAGAACAGTCATTCTAAAATAAACATGATCAGTTTCTATGCAGGCACCTCATTTTCTTCTTRACATTCATGCTGTTAGGGTAGTTTCAAAAACACAATGAGTGGAGAACAGAGCTCCCAAAAAGCAGCTGGGGCCAAAACACAAAGCAAAGCCAACAATACGCATCCTCATCAGGGTTCTTCTAAAGCAGGAATTGCATTCATATACATTCTTGTTGTCAGTACGTTACCACACTTTCACTGTATTATGTGTAGCTTATCTTGCTATCCAATCTATATTGCTCCCTAATTCCCAGGACAGGAACAGCACGTGTACATGCAGGAGATACAAATGAAGAAAGTACTTCAGGGCTTCCTCTTCCCGCTCTTTGTTTCCTATCACCCCAAACAGTCTTTCTTAACCTTTGCCTATGCCTGTGATTTGCTGTGGGCTGCCTGATGTGTCATTTTCAAGGAATTATACCTTGAAAAGAGCATAGGTTATAGCAGTGAAAATAAGGAACACTGGAATAAACAGTAGCAAGAGAGACAAAACAGACTCAGAAATTCTCCACTGCATGTAGCTTACCTACTTGTGCAGGCTTCCAGGAATAGAAATACGGAAGCAGAACAGCTATTTGGATGTAATAACAGCAATAGGCAGGGCTATTCTTAGGGGGGAAATATTTTAAGAGTACCCGTTATCATTGTCAGGAAGTGACAGAAACTAATTCTGTTCTCTAATAACTCCCAGAATACTCTTTTTCCCAAGGCATGAAAGAAATACAAAGATGATATGTGTTTTCTGGCATCCAAGAATAGAACATAGGGGAATTTTACATCAACCTTTGTTTCCTTATTCTCTGTTTTCTATTCCCTTTCTTTTCAGGAGAGACTACAGATAAAACAATATAATAAATACAGAAGTCCAAGCTTTCCATCTTAAACTGCTGATATCATAATTCAGAAGTTATGGAATTTTTGAAGTACCTACTAAATATAGCGCTCTCAGTTACTCCACTCCTTTGCATAAATTTTTCTATTCTAGAAGATTCACAGGGCTTCAACAAGAAAGCTGCAAATAAACAGTGATTGTCCTCTGACCAAGGAAACTTTAGATTATGTTTGTAAAAACAAAACCCGCATTTATTTCAAAACAGTAAATCAGAAAGCTTTCCCTGCCTACCAAAACTCCCAACTTCAAACCTGAATGCCTTAGGCTGTGCATTCCCTGTGATGAGCCTTTATTTTTAAAGTCCCAGATTGCATAACTCCTATGCAGCATTTTAATTTCCCTTTAGTCCTTTCAAACAGCTTGGCAGGCAATTCTCCAAGAGAATGCAGATAAATGCAAAAGCAAATTAAGAATCTATCTGCAGTTCAGATTTTCTCTCAGTGTATTTGTTATATGAATATTAATGCATTTAATGTCATCCATTATCCCCACTGGAGTAATACAAGGTGGATTCACCATCAAAAGATCTCCAAAGGTAAGTTTTCATTAGAAAATAAAAATTTAATTTTCCCATCTTCCACTACCAAAAGATGCATTTAGTAGGAATATTTATAGAACCATTTGTATATTCTCATAAGCATTTCAAATGCTCAAGGACTAAGGAAGACTTCACTGACTTACTTGTCTGTGGGCATCTCTGAGGTAAGTATCATAACCTGTACCCTCCACATGGTATGATGACTTAGCTTCATCAGGTACAAGACAGAGAAAACTAAAGAGAAAAAAAGTACATTAATGAATACCTATAATCCACAGAGCACCAGATCAATACTTTCTCATCATCTGTAACACTGTACACAATACTGAATTGTCTGGCCAATTAATCCACAGATTCTACCATAACATTATGTGAAGAACAGAGAATACAAAATCTATTTAAGCGCGACTATTCTAACTACTGTTCGTAATAACAAGATACATACTTCAGAACTTTTGTATCTAGCACTGGAGGTAAAAACCTCAGTGGAAGCATTTTCTGAGAATTAGCAGACAGAATGGAGATGAAAAGGAATATTCATAACCAGGTCAAGTATTTGCTAAAAGTCAGACTCCATCTTACTAGAGCATATGGAAAATTTACTGGAGAATAAATGAGCCAAAAGAGAAGGAGAGTTACAGTTAAAATTCTTCTTAAGCTACTGCATAGACAGTTTTATTTACCATAGTTTGTTGTGGTAAAAAATGAACATCTAAGAACATACCAGAATATTTGCATATAAATGTCCCAGTTACAAATATCATTGCCTTTGCCAGGTATGTAGCGCAAATACTACATGTCCTTTTTACTTCACCAATATCTCACCTAAAAAGCATCAGGAAATTCTGACTATTATTAGAGAGGAACTGTCTTTAAAAAATAAATATAGAAAACTAAAATTTCTGCACAGCAAAATAAAACTCAGTCTTTGGACCCTGTTTCCAAATTTCAGTTTTCTCCACACCCCAAGAACTGCTGGAGGCTCCTGTAAGATTTATATGCAGAAATATGTAGTAGCTGACTTTTTGTATGGAGTTCATCTTATCTGAAAAAATACAAATTTGCAAAACACTGCAAATCCTGAAAACGTTTCTATTCACTGATGGAGATTACACAAGGTGAATTTAGGAGAGTGTTCTCTGCGTCTTTGCTCCAAACCATGTCCACCATAAACTATATATAGCAGTACTGCAGGAAAGAGGGCAAGAAGCGACTATGGCATTCTATGCTGACTGTCCTCAGGCTGTTTGCTTCCTTTGGCTAACACCTTTGATTATTTCTGGATAAGTAGATAGGTCAGCACTGAAATACGAGCGCTGCTTTGCTACCATGTATTAAGAGAGCAAACAGCATTTGTCCTAATATTAGTTGCTAAGAGAATTACCATCACTAAGTTGCTTAGAGCAGAGCCTGTCCTCTTTGTGATATCCTACTTGCAGTACATCTAACATGCACAAAGGTATGTTACAGGTGACAGAGATGCCCCTTGATTTTCAGGGAACAGCACATTATCTCTAGCATGGCAATTATTTACTTTTATATATGTGTTTAAGGAGCTTTAGGAAGTTTGAGGGTTTTTTTCCCCTAAAACGTTTATGGCAAGACTCCCCAGACTTCTCCAGGAAGGTCAAGTCCTGTAACAGCAGTTTAAGTATAGCAAATATTTTTGAGAAAATGAAGTTTTATAATCAATAAGGCTTTCATGATGAATTCTGAGTATCCAACTAGACTATCAGCTGTAAAGTTGTTCTATTTTTCTCATTTATGTTGAATTATTTTTACTTACTGTAAGCTAATCTTTCAGGACTAGCTTTCTGATAAAATGCCACATAATTTCCTTCTGTGGAGTCATTTTACCAGCTGGCACAGAATAACATCCATTACAGAGTACATTTGATTTGCACAGTATGTGCAGACACCCACACATTCAGAGATTTCTTTAAGTGTTTGTTTCAACTTACCTATTTACAATTTTATGAACTTCAGTCTTCCCATCATTTTTTGGATGTTCTGGACTGACAGGTGGAGAAGCACTGAGCCACTCCTGAGTTGACAACGTGTTATCTGGAGACAGATCAGTAAATAACGGATCTTCCTCTAGGTCTCTGTGAGATTGTATTAGACAAAAACATAATCATTCACAGAATGTTATGGAAGGCAGGAAAATCTCTGGGTCAAAAGGCATGCTTTCTATTTTTCTTCTCTGAACAACTAAAACATCCTAAAAACTAGGATGTTTTCCAGAACACTATCATATACACACTTTTTACCTAATTAATATGCAGAAATACCAACCTTTACAAATACCCAACAAACTTTGTTCTAAAGAAAAATTGTAACTTCTTGATCTGAACAACAGAGTAGACATTTTTGACTCGTACAAAATCACTGCATTAAATCACTTAAACTCTTTAGCCACATTTTTTACAAGAGAGAGTTATACTCCAGGAAATCATTAGATTATTTTAGATGACTCAGAAATATCTAAATTAAGATGCCTAAAATAGCTGGTGTGACGAGTCCTTACCCCTCCATCAGTAAAAAAAGGAGTTACAAGAGTTACGAAGGGTATTTAAAAGGATTTTATGTAAAGTGTCCCAGAAAAGTTCTTCCACCAAGAAATGATTCAAGAACATAAACATAAGCAAGACACCTAAGTGACTGACTTCAAGAATAATCTCACTGAAAACAATACAAATATGCACAGACTTAAGCTAGGTAGATGCGTAAGTAAATTGATATATGAAGACCTTTGAGTGCCTATTGTTCTGGAAAGAGGCTTTTGGTAATTTTAGCTTTTCTGTTACTCTTCTAAAAATTTCCATAAGTTGCTGATATAATAATTTCTGCATCACTTTATGGATACGGATTAATACATAGAGCACTCAAAGTGCTATCTATGTTCACTTACTGAAAAAAACCCCTGTTTTGTTCTAAAAATAAGGATCCAAAGTTAGCTGTTGTGAAAACTTCCCTTAAAAAAGAAACTTACACTGCTCCTGCAATCTGTCCATTCTCTACCACGTCTTTATCTTCTTGACAGAGAGGCTTGTATTCCATATAGTTTCTTTCTTCTAAATTTCTCAGAACCAAATTATAAAGAATGTGCTCATTGGGTTTTTGCAAAAGGTGCTCAAACATTCGTAAAGTCATTATGCTGATCTGCAACATAAAAAGTAATAATTCAATAAACAGATGCACCGCTGCCTTATGCTTTTTGCCTTATATCTAGTTCGTACATCCTAGAACATTGCAATTACTTATTTACATTATGGAAGGATGCAAAAATCCTAAGAAAAATTAGGAAATTGTTATGCTGAATGTGGTATAAACATGGATGAAGAGTTCACACACATTTGAAAATCAATATGTGGATGTATTTTTTTCCTGTAAAACAAAAATTGTTCTAAAATCTGCCAAAATAACAATACAAAGAACATCCAGAGAACTTACAACTTAGCTTTCCATATTACAATCAGATCCATGCTGGAAGATGGTTATCATTGTGCAAGTGAGACACAGAACAGGACTTAAAGTTAGTAATAAATACCCACAATAAAACAAAGTAATACTGGGATATTGTGACTAGAACTGTAGGCTAAGATTTTTACATGGAGATATTACATAGGCTTTTAAAAGGAGACTGACTTTAAGCAATACAGAGACAGTTTTTAAACACAGCTTTAGAGTGCTTAGTTTTGCAAAGATCAACTAATTTATACAGATAACTATTTTGACAGGGTGAGCAGGTAAGCATACTGAAAAAAATGGATATGTGAAGGCATAGATTTGTATTTCAGGCAAGCTTGGTTTTTATTTGAAAAAGTAGAGGGTGGAGGTTGTTTCACGGAAAAAATGAAACAAGCAGCTCCTGAGGAGGGATTTTACTGAAGTAAATTAATTTAACAACGTTTACTGTGTGTAAAGTGCTTAAAGTTATTATATCATCTTTTAATTGGCATTGTGTATATTCTCTGACCACAGTTACTTTATATAAAAATTAGTAAGTTTTTAACTATACCTTATGTGACAACATGACAGAATTGACACAATGTGGAAAATAACAGCGATGCAACATATAACAAAGCACGAATTAAAATGCAATTACAGAAACCGATTTTGCCCTATCTTACAGATGAGCAAGCCCAACTAAATATGCATAGGGAGCAAGCAAATTTAGCAAAGAAACTTTATTAATGGGAACAATGTGCTAGCTGGAGAAAACAGCTTGACTTTCATTTTCTAAAGGGAATTTGTAGGGCTGGCAGTCAGAACTCTTTTCCTTGGCAAAAAAAGTTAGCTGACACAAATATGAAAAGACCTCACAATGGCATTTTTACAGACTCTATGCAAGACAGAACTGGCCAGCAGACATTATTATATCATTACCACTTCTCACCTCGTCAGAAATATGATCACAGTGTTCGATTAACCTGTGTCGCAACGGATGTCTGTTGATGTCTATCAAAGTTTCTGGCTCTCTGTGTTCTCCAAGTATAAAATAAACTATTTCCTGCAGCAGGACATCTGAAGTCACTTGACGCACAATGCGATGCAATAGTGCAGTTGATGTGAGGATTCCGATCTCTGAACTGAACAAAAAATTTCATGTCAGATATGTAGTGGATTTCAGCTGAAAAAAAATCAGCTTGATTCAGATTCTATTCTGCTGTGTCTTGTAGGATGCTACTCACGTTTGCATCAGCTGGGGTTCCATAACATCAATGAAAAATCGTTCCCGCACAGCTTTTGCCATAGCAACAGCAGCAGTCTGAAACAAAAGTACAAAATGGTATGTCTCAAACTCAAAAGCTAAGAAACAACTGGAACTACTTATTTGCTGAATATATTTGTATCATCTGTAAACATGTCAAACCTTTTGTGCTTCTTTGATGAGTTGATCACAGTAGTCAAACCATGAAAGAAACGAAATCAACGCTCTTTTCCCTGGAAAAGCAGATGCATCTTCTTTGTGGCTATAGGAATCCAAACTAGAGAACACAGGAAAAAATACTTATTTAGTCTACAAGTAATTGAACAATCTTGGACTTTATTCTTCCTGAACTTAACAGAATAATTAATGATCTACTTGCAATGAAGTGAACATTAAAATAGCTTTTCTGCCAGTCTCTACTAATCTGGCAGTGCTATTATTACACAGGTTTTCAGTGGCATGCTAAAGGATATCTAGTATGTACAGCAGAAGAACTCTTGTGAGTCAGAAGGGAAAACTGATCACCTAGCCTGTTCTCCCGGGAAACACAGACCACAGAAACTGAATCAATAACTCCTGTAGTCAGAGAACCATAAAATGAAGGCAATTGTTCTTCTCTACTCTGTAAGCGACCTCAATCAAGTCCACCAAAACCACAGTGTATACCTGAACTAGACTGTATCTTTCAGAAAAAAACATGTATCCCAATTTAAAGGCTCTACGGAATAACAAATTCACCATTTTCTTTGGTAAAGCAGTCCAATAATTATTTATCCCACTATTCAAAGTTGTGGTTTTTTCCCTTCTAACTTCAAACTCCAACCACCAGAAATTTTGGTCATTATTTTGCATATACCTACTTTTTGTCTCAGTACTAACAGATCACAAGCAATTCATAATAATGAAGGCAGAGTGGGGAAGAGAAATGTTTTGAGAATCTAACACGCAAGCAGTTAGGATAACAGGCATGTATTTTTTGCTTCATGCTGATCAGTTATGCAGTAACTCTTTCCTTCTTCTTTTTTACTGCAAAAATTTTGCAACAGCAGCCTGTTTTCAAAAAGACACCCTTCCTGCCCCCTGCAGCAGCTTACAGTGTTCACTGTGTACAGTGAAAAGTTCATGTTTCCTAAATCCTTAACATCTGAACAAGAAAATAATTTGTACCTGATACTGCAGCTATACCACTACAAATTGCTAACGTAATTCAGTGGAAAAACCTGCCCCCTGAGGAATCTCTGCAAGGGACTGGCAGCCAAACCTGGCCCCATGTCAGAAATCACGCGTACATTGCACGCCCAAAGTCGTACCACTATGCTGCAGCTGGGATCTCAGCTCTGCTCTTGATACTTTAGCATGGGGGTGTGGATATTTTCTATATCTTATCTACCTACAGAAAATTAGTTTCAGGGAGGGGTGTAAAGTCACCTTGGGTATTAAATACAAAAATAAAATTCTTACCCCCAGTTAATTGCCTCCACTGTTTCAATGTCTAAGGGATCCAGTGACTGAGGCAGGGCTTTGTAGAGGGTGGCCAGCCTGTCTGTCAACAATTCACATAAACAAGTGCTTTGAGTCAGGCACTTGGCAGCTGCTGGTTCTGGCAAACTCACCAAAAGCATGAGGCCTTCACAGGCCTTCACTGCTATCCGGCCGTCCTGGCAGAAGGGCATGGAAGAATTAATCAGAGGGTGAATGAAGCTCACTTGAAATCAAGAAGTAAACATCTCCCAAATAAAACCTCTCCATTCCCCCACAGTGAGTGAATGCCTTTATTTTTGTTGCCTTTCCAGTGATTACAATTTATTTCTACTGAATCTGGATAGTACAAAATAAAGAATCTCACCTGAATCCATGTCAAATACTAAAAGTGCAACTGCAACCTTCAGGTTGACAGAACTAGTGCTGTAGGTCAGCTTAAGACCAAGATATTAGACAATGTAAACTATCACTTAACAATAACAAGGTACATCGGTAGATTCGGTTTTCTGCTCTCAACACTGCTGTAGCAATTACAGGCTTACCCAACCCTCCTCTAAGTTTTCTGAAAGAATCTGAGTATGAATTCGAGGACGGAGCTGGGTAAGACATACAGCAGTTGTTTTCGAAAGAAATCAAACCCCTAGAGATAGCCCAGTGCCTTTACAAAAAAAGCGGGTTTGGTAAAGTCAGTACAATTGAAAGTATTTTTTAAAATATTCTCTTGTGGTATATTTAACCTAATGATTATCCTATGTAGCTTGTCTGTGAAGCATGCATCCTATACAAATTGCTCCAAAACCACCTACGTTACCATCAACAAACTTAATACTAATTTTCTAAAATAATATTTTTACAATCTGAATTGGCAAAGAAAATTGCCAATTTTCAAAAACTGTCTGCAAAAGAAACCTCATTTTACTTTTTATAGTTAAAATACAGTGTGTACATACATGTATATTCACTCCCTCTGCCCACTTCACACAGCATCCAAACTATTTCATTTTATCACATTAAACAGAACAAAAAAAAAAAACTCACGGGACTTTTAGTGAGGTTTAGTAGAGAATTCACTAAATTATAGTCTTGATTTGGACGAACAGCGGAGGACTCGGGTGATGATGTGACATTTAGCTCATCCAGACTGAAAGAGAGATCATCCGCCTGTTGTGGGAGGTCATCTTCCTTCTCCATTTGCTCTGCTCCAGCAGCACCAGGTATTTCTTCAGGCTGAATGGGCTGTCCCATGTCTGTTGTCAAAGAGTCTTGGCCTTTTAGCATGTCTTCTGTGATTACACTTGCTGATCCTTTGGAAGCCATTGCTTTTAACTTACTCTGCAAAGCATTTTGTTGGAATTACATGGTTGAAATTACTGTTCATCCTGAAGCAGAAATTTACTAAAAGCAAATTTTTTACATCAGCATTTGAAGTAGTTCTCTACAAGGCTGGATACAGTAACCATGTAGAATGTAATGGGCTGCGGGAGCATGGCAGTTTTCAAACCTAGAACATTTTTTAATCGGCTTAAATTTCTCTTAAGCCCTGTACCATTTTGCTTCAAGGCTGAATATGCCGTTTACAAAGAGATGGCATCTTTGTCTCTCTACCACCAAAGGCACATATTCACTCRATTTGCCCACTGTTTGATAGAAGTTTTTCATTTACCTTATGAGTGCACCTTTAGACCTTAGCACATATTATAAAACATCCCTTTCTAGGTCAAGGCCTCAAATTCATCTAATATCTGAAACACTATTTCCAGTTGGAGTCATACAATTAAACTCATTCTAAACTTCTTGAGATTTTATCTCAACAGGAAAGGGAAAAAAACATCTTTTATGACAACAGAGTACTCTCAAGTTGTGTTTCTCATGATGAAAACATTGAGTAGATAGAATGGACAGAAGATACTAGAAGTTAGCATTGGGCACTGGAGACTGTAACAGATCACAGAAAACCTTCTCGGAAGCTACAAATCATCTCTACTTAGCCTGAAAGAAAGCAACCCATCTGTCTTCCCATAAATCTGTCTCCAGCACACAAAAAGACATTTAAATTTGTGCTCTGTGATACCAAGAAGAAACTCACAGCAAGGCAAGAATTCAGTGTTCTTCTGGCACAAGCACAGGTGAATAATACTTTATTAGAATCATAAATTAGACTTCAGCACAAGACATTTTTTCAAGTGAGTACAGTAGTGAGATAATAAATCCAAACGATTTCCCTCCTCTATGATAACACCAAAATTACTACAAATATATCTCAAGCATTAATAATTTAAAACAGTAACCATTTGGGGTTAATGGCGTTTAGTACATACAAACCAGCAGGGACTAACTACATTACAGTCTCAGGCAGCAAACTAGAGAACTGCTGTGAATGCTTGCTTGATTGATGGGCATTCTTTGTGGAGAATTTGTACTGAATGTTGCGATACACTCATATAACCAATTCCCTGGAGAGGCAAGCCAGTGGTAAAAGCAGCACACTGCATGCTATAACATAGGTATGATTTTTGACTACAGTAGAAAAATTACTCCTTCAACATATGGGGTTTCTTTACAGTGTGAAATGCATAAGGCTGCGAAGCAACCAAAATGTGTCTGTCTGAACCATGTCTGTCTATCCCTAAATCTTCTAAAGTCCTCCAGTATCCTCCCATATATTTTATCAATACACGGGAATACTTGAATCACAACGATGAGCCTGGCACATAAAGCAGAACTAAAGGCTGGAACTGCATGTCAATCCTGGATTATACACTGTTGCTGGCACTACTCAAGTAGCAGGCAGGGTTGCCAAAGAGAAAAGCTACTTTTTTCAAAAATTAGATATATTTCGTAAAATACTTATTTTATCTTACACCAGCCTATTGCCTCATGCCTGGACTCTTCTGTCATTTGAAAGGCCATAGTTTGTTTAGCTAAGGCATCGATGAGAAGACCTAACATATGTAAATGTATAAATGCCCCTAGAAATTTGTCCATAGCTCATTACTCTTACATTGGCAGGTGACACAAAGCAGTCTGTACATTGAACAACACATAGGCAGAGTTTTTGCATGTATTTAAGCTTCCTGTTGTCTAATCATGCAATTCTGCAGCTTAGCTGCTCACCTGCCTCCTGTAAAGGTGCAAAACAGGATCCTGAATGACCTAATAGAAAAGGTTACATAAAACACATATTCAATGCTTTCTAGACAAAGTACTCCTCTAAGTGAATTCAGCATCAACAGAGAGCAGACAATATAAAAATACATTTTTATATTTTCGTGATATGTAACTATCAGAGTTTCAAAATCTGTGGTGGATGATGCCATGTCTAAGTTCAGATGGATTTAAAAACAATTTTGTGAAAAAATCAAGTGATATCACAACTAATGAGAATCTCTACTTAATTCATGGTGAGAAATATAAAGCTGGTAATTTGTAATGAAAGTGAATAGTGAAACTACTGTTAATTTTATAAAATGAACGTACAACTTTTTAACGGACTCTATATTAGAACTTGTTTAAGGTCTCAAGAGCAGAAATCGAAACACAGAGAATCAAGTGTTCCTTTGCATGGAACAATCAGTTGCAAGGAGTATCTTGCATAAGATGGGATGAGATGAGATGGGGCAACTAAGGAATACACGAATAAAGAAAAACATGAGGTAAGAAGTTTAGCATAAAATAATGACTGAGATAGAGGTGGTAAGTCAAACATTCCTATGTATGTTCTTTCTCTCTACACAAGAACAAGGAAAACTCAGTTTAAAGAAAAGAATAAATTAAAGCCAAAATAAAATTAGTATATGGATTTTAAAGGTTTAAAAAAGTAGAATGCAGTTCTTCCAGTTCTTATTTCCACAACAAAAGTAACTTGCCCAAGAGATACAGTTATGCCATATAGCCTTATTGGTTAAGCAATATAGGTGAAATATTTTACTAAAATACAAACAGGATTCTATCAACAAACTATTTGATATGGAATCATACAAAGGAAATCCTGGGTTTGTACATACTCATTTTTTTATGTTCATAAAATACTGTAGAAACTGATCAGGAAAAGTCAAAGAAGGAAGCAAAACAAGATACAGATACAGACAGACTGCTTTGGAGAGACGTATCTGCATTTCAGTTTATATGTGTTGGAGATTTGAGAGATAAATGCCACACAGAATTCTGTACATTTACCCTTCCATGCATTTGAAAGTCAGAAACAGCTATCAAGTCACAACAATAGCACCTCTAAGAGGCATAGATGTGAACAACCAGAATATTCTATTCTAATAAAGGACAATTCTGCACCCCAAATACCTTATCTGGAAACAACTACCAGAAGCTGTAAAGACATATGGCTTAGACTATGACATTTAGAATAATGTTGTGAAGGAAACAGGAGATACAAGAAATATACTTCAGCTTGCCTGAACTCTATAGCCAGCATTTTGTGAAACTAGAGATCTCTCTGAAATGTGGAATCATCTGGTTTTCCATGTACGATTTTTAATGTTGTAATCTTGCTATTTTGGGGAAGAACACTAATGTCTGACAAAACACTTGTGGTTCTTATGATCGGGGTTCTCAGGTTTGATTTCAAGGGCATTATTTGAGTATAACAGTCATTCAGAGGGTTCTTTTCAAATCATACAACTTACATAAACGATGTTAAAAGTAATCCTGGTTTGGACTTCTACTATATTCTGCATGTAATATATCTAGTAGTTTGCTTCTGAGTGCTTCTAATGTTTAAACACTAACTTTTTAATCCTTACACCATTTCTACTGCTTGTCCAACTACAGTGGATACAATGGCAATCAGGGTGGTATTTAATTAAGGTAAAAATAAACTCAAGATGGATTCTTTACTACTGACTTATAAGTGATATTCATATACTCAATGGAAAATAATGTATCTTCGCAGTTTAACAGCCTCTTGTTTGCGGAAAGCTTGTAAAATATTCCTGGAGGATACTATATCTACTTCTTTTCACCTATGTATCACGTGCTGAATAGATAATGTGTCACCATAGGAAACATCAAAGTGGGAGCAGGAGGCATTTCTAAATGGACTTTTATAAATTAAACTTTTATACGCTCCTTCTAAATGGGAACAGAAAGTCAGTCTAGAAATTCTTTCTCCTCCCACTCTGATTTCATCAATACCACATGTTAAGTTTGAAGAGGGAGTAAAGATATTTGGCTTTCCTACAGATAGAAAATAATGTCATATTGTAGATTGTGAGCTGGCACTGCAGCTAGACCATATGTGCCACTACCAAATAAGGGCCCAATCCTGCAGAACACTCAGCAACTTGCAAGGTTTCCATGCCCCATGCAATCTGTCCCTTAGTCTTTACTGGGCTGAAGACAAAACAACACAAGAAATCCAAGGTCTCCCTCACAGAGTGTTCTACGTTACAATTCATATCCTTACTCTAAAGGCACTTTCACTACAAAGGATAAGGACCTCAGGCAGGTATATTTGTGAGCCCTGAATAAAATTCTAGTAAAAATAAGCAGATGTATCTGGAAGCAAAAAAAAAAACCCCAAACTTATAGTATCACAGGAAAAAGACCACAGAGTGAATGAAAACTAAGCTATGAAGCACAATGTGATACCTCCAGTTCTCTATTAGATTTTGTCTGACACAGTAAATACACCTGGAAAATTTGGATTTGATTTACTCACCTCAAGGAAAAAGTTGACCAGGTATGGATCCTGTTTCAGCTTTGCACATACTATACAGAGAAACTGAATTTCTTCATTTTCTGTTGGTGTTGCCAGAACTTCACCACACAGCCTGATTAATTTCTGTCACATAAAGAAAAGTGAACAATTAAGACAGGGAGTAAGTTAGAGCTTTTTCTAGAATGATGGACTGAATTCTTTTTCTATATACATACTACAATGATGTATGATTATTGACTTGAACATTTGCTCTAGATTTAGATTGCTATGAACAAGATTTCTTTATAACTTATGACTTGCATTGCAGTGGCAGTTCAAGGCTCTAATCATCAATACATTAAAACTGATACTGCACTTGAGCAGTTTCTTTAACTCACTCGACAATAGAAGAATTAAAGATACCATTAGCTACAGCAGAATTAGAGAAACTTGTCATACAAAAATACAGTTTACTTAAAATTTGAACAGTACCTGCACTGGCCTATGCACATTTATGTGGGGAAGAAGAGGTTGTCGTATTCTTCCAAGAAGTTTTGTATAAAAAGCCAAAACTTGCTGTTTCATTCCTGGAGGACACTGAAACAAAACCAGATGAACAATAACAAAAATATAACAAATGCAGAGAGAAACACAGATGCAAATTTGTCACTCAAAATGGCTAATTAAACTGCAATAATTTATCCAAAAGTATTTTTTAAAAAATCATCATCTGTTAACACATTACTTYTATCGATATTAACAGAGATCAACAAAAAATGTTGCATCTCATTACTGCTTTCTTTTTCAAATTATTCATACTTTCAGTTAATTGCTCTAGTGAAGACTTCTACCAATCTTTCCAGGAAATATTCCCTATCAATACAGTGATAAGGGGAAATTAACTCTGAATTAATTGGCTACAGGTAAGCTGTCTTTTATGGTACTGTGCCACAAAATCCAGCAATTCAGTGCATCAGTACATACAAATATATGATGATAAACTATAAACATCTTAATGTCTACAAAAGGTTTTTTAAATTCATGAGCAACTAACCTTAGACAGATAAAGTGTTTCTAAATGCACAGATGTTCCAGGACAAGAGAAAGCTGTTGTTTTCCCTGAGATTCAACAGAATATAAATCACAAATGTCTGCGGAACATCCAGACCCATGTTCTACTGTCCCTAATGCACCATATCACACGAAAGTACTTTCCTACCTCCATGAGATCTGATGGCTCGTGGTCCTTTACGTACCTTTGTTTCTAGCTAAATCCCCCCTGACTCTAACGTGTTCTACCATGTTAATAAATGCTATTATTCCATAGGTTAATTTTAACCCACATCATTTCCCTCATCTGGTTCACTGCACAGGTGAAGGGAGCATGAGTGGCAACAGCCAGGAATGACAACTGCCTAACCTGGTTCTCCTTCCAAGGTAATTATCCCTAGATTATTAATCCCTAATTATCACTGAGTTGTCAAGCAATCCGTTGAAAAGAATGGCAAAATGTGTACCATTAGGGTGCATCTACAATAATGTAATAAGTCTAAGTGATTGCTGTGAAGGGATATTATTCTTTTTGCAACAGATCTTTGCAACATCTTGCAAGCACTGAACTGTGTGTTTACTTCAAATGTATCAACTCACAAGTGGCAAAGTATAAAGACAGGCTGTACAAGAATTGCTTGTACAGGCATATTCGCATGCATGCAAAATGACTTCTCTCAACTCTTAGAAACATACTACTAATTACCCGCTTCACATATGTCTCCRTTTCATCTTGGTTTCTTGACAAAGTTTATAGATTACTGAACGAGCTGTATTTCTGAGCAAGTATTTTCAATACATCAGGTATCTCAGCCTGATAGTAGGACAGCTGGTATAGTAACAGGAATTGTAGAGGTCTGGTCCTTCCAGAGCAAGGAACATCTCAGTCTCAGCTGGTACCCTACATTGTCTATATATGTAAAATCGAGCAGATTAAAAACTCACGAAAACGTGTAAAAGGCTGACTGAGAATGAAACCATGGAGAGCTCCATTTATCCTTGGAACAGCACACACCATGCTTTCCTAACTGCATCTGTACCATGATACAAAAAGTTCTAGCACAAGGGCTGCCAAGTTAAAGCACCCCGTGATCCATCCAACCCCATACATTTCAGCTCATRAGTCTGCTAAGAAAGATATCAACAAGAATGCACCAAGACCATGAAGCTAATTTCACTTGTGCCACAAACCAGACATGAGAAGAACCAGACAACATTGCCAAGGGCTGCATTCATACCAAAGACTCGGATGTGAAAGCTGTCTGGGGATCAGCTTAAATTAATGCTTTCTGACATGGAAGTCTTTCTGGGCAATAACTCATCACATTCAGAAAAATTAAACAAAATTTGTATTTAATACAGCACTTTTCAACCAAGAATTTCCCAACACTTAACAAAGGAGAGAAAGGGATAATACTGTCTTGTAGAAGCCAGAAAAATTCTAGACTGAACAAAAATGTTTCTCCTACTTCTAGCTTCACAGTCAATATTATCAGAGTGGTAAGTAACACATCTCAGGGTTCTGCCTAGTCAACATCTCACTGGTTGTCTCACTTTGATCACACTTATAAGACTGTTATTTGTAATACGTTGGTAACATAAGCTAACAGCTATTTGCTGGAGTTCACTGTCCCACACTACCATCTACTGTAGAACTTCAGTCCCTATTACAACTAGGACCTCACACAAAAGATAATCTGCTCTGCTGAGAAGTACATACATCAGCTTTTCCTAGCGTGTAGAGTGTCTCCAAAATCTTGTGATGTAGCAAATATTCCATACATGGTCCTGTTTCGCCTGATTCCCTCTCATTTTCTTCTTGAACTAGAATATCCAACATCTGTTCCAGGTGAGAAGGAATGTTGGTATCAGTCACAGGAGCTTTGTCATCTAAATAGAAGAGATGTGCAATTAAGAATGATTAAAATATTGTCCTCACTTTTCTTAAGTTCAGTTCCAAATTTAAGATTTAAAAACATGACCACTCATTTAAAGAATCTTATATATAGTATTTAAGTTTTTTAACATGTCTTAAATCGAATTTTCAGAACTGTATCTGGAAATGTAAACTGGAATATGCATTAGGCAGATATCTAATCTTGCAATAGGGAAAAGGTGAAATGCCAAATTTCAAAACATGCATTAATTACACAGTCAAAAAGGAAAACTTTTACAGCCAGAAACCAAGCTTAGGGAGAGAAAGGTTCAACTCTCAATCTTCCGGTTAGTATCCACCCTGTCTTGATAACTTCCTCTTTGACTCTTCACATAGTATTTTGAAATCTATAAACAGCCTCCAAGATCAGCTTAATTTGGAGCTGATCAGTTCCTTTACAAACTAGATAACTAAACAAATGGTTTTTCTAATGATAACAACAAAGGAAGCCCAAACTCTATGCTGTTTATTCTTCAGAAGTTTTTAGATTTGTCTTTTATACTTTCTGCATTAAGATAGCATTATGTTAAACTTTATGAAGGAAAGAGTAAGACTCTGATTTCATTACACTAAAGTCATGAAACTGTTGTGGATTTATGCCACTGGCACTGGGAGCTGGCATTAACATGTTGTAGAGCACGTCCACACGTGGAGATTCTCCTTTTTATTTTTTTCAGCTAAATTCTGCTTGAACAAATATCCCGCTAGGGAAATGGATACTACTTCTTACGCAATAATCTAAAAATAACTGTCACTTGCATGCAAATGGCAACAAGATCACAAAGGAAAACTGCCATATCAGAGTGATTTTGGTCTCTACCACAACCTCCAGTTAGCCTAGAGTGTTTTGCTTGAGTTTCCTAGGCATAATTCTGCTCCCACTGCAGAGGACAGAAATATATCCACTGAGTGGAAACTTATTTTTCACAAGACCTTTGAAAGTCTGGGAGAAAGGTCAGTTTTTATTCTGCACCACATAATCGCAGGTATCAGTTTTCCCCTACAACCCTGTCATTTCTACCTTAGGAAACGTCACATAGCGTTCCAAAAGATGGGTATTTAGAACCAAGGGTCGAGTTTCAGCCTGTAAGGGTAAATATTGATATAAACAAGATCACCAGTCCCAGACACAAACACAGATTCAGTAGCCACTCTAGCAGAAATGCAGAACTAAAAAGCTTGAGGAAAGCATGGTAACATTCACTTTTAAAACTTAATAGTTTAATAATGAGGACTAAAAATTAAAAATTTAAACGTTGTATAACTGTTGTAGGAAACCAGGGAAAAGTTTAAGAAAAAGCAACTACAGACATATTTCATCAGAATATCCATTTTTTAGAAGAGCAGAATAAGGTCTGGATAAGTTTCAACAAATGCATTCTAAATCTGCTCACAAATTCACTTTTCAGAGCTATGTTATCAAAATACCTTTCATGGAGRCGAGACACTAAAGAAAAATACCTAATACTGAGCACACAGAATTCAGATGTGTCTGGTAAAATCTATGACCACAAAATTATTTTTGTTAAAATCTTGGAAAGAAAAAGAAAATCCCTGATGCAAAACAATAAAAAGGTTAACAGCAGGGACTACATTTCTGTAGTTGTCTGTTTAGATTAAACAGAATAGGTGAAGACAGAAATTGGGTCGGACGTGAAAAGGTACAATTCTCTACATGGTACTCGGGAAAGAAGACCTTCCCTCGACCGTTTTTCATGCCTACTTTTTAAGGGATGAATGGAGGTATACAATATTTTTAATTACTAATTATTATTGTTGGTATTTTGATAAAAGACATGACTCATTTTAGTATTTCTTAATCTTTAATTTTTAACAACCCTGAAATTGGGAATTCTAGTTTTCACAATAGAGACAAACCCAGGACATTTTCTTCTTTTACCTGACGTCTCTATGTAGTAATGGGTGATTGCTTTCCAGTGGTAAACGAAATCTTCTTGTAATGGAATGGAAGGTGCGAGCTATGGGGAAAAAAAACCCAACAAACAAAAAACAGTTAGGAATGAAATAAACATATTTCCTCAGAGATTAAATTGAATTTTATCTTATACTTGGAAGTAAACCGCTGCAGACTAGTGCTACAATTCCTACTCTGTGCTCTTTTACCTTTAACAAGGACTACATACATTATTCATGGCATGAGCCCCATGTCATACTGCCTAGCTTGTGAACATCAGTAATAATCTCTATTTGAAGCAATGAAAGCAATTGCTCATACAGCAAAGCAACACTAGAAACGTATGTTCTAATTGTTTAGATCTCAGAGTTTTGTCCTGTAGGAAAAAATTGTGTTCTTTCACATCTGTTCTTGATGCCATCTTCCCTTTCTGTATGCTCTGTTCTCCTCTCTCCCTCTGCTCCCTTAAAAATACCGATTAGCTGCTTCATACAGTTTCTGCCATGCCTTTTTTTCCTACTAACCACAACTTTTAAAAGATCTTTGTTTCATTTTTTTGCACATCAGGCCCACCTCCACAGCTTGACAGGTTGTTCTTTTTTTTAACAAATACATTTCTTATTTCATTTCTGAAAGAAAAGGAAGTTTCTTCTTTTCTGGAGGAATTTGGGATGGCCGGTTGGGCGTGACTGGCATCCGGGAATAACATGCTGCATGAATGAAATGCAGCCTCCCACCCAGCCAACATCAGTACTGCTCCTTCCTCACCGAGCTTGAGAACTGAGTGCCCTGCAGCCCATTACACCACAGGCACAAACAACTGCTACACCACAGGCGGCATGTGAAAAAAGGACCACGATCATTTTACCACTCTGCTCTCCGAAGTGAGAGTTGAGGCAAACACTGAATTTGTGACCACAATATAGAATGTTCAGAGCTGGTAAAATCAGGAATCCTATAGGGAAAACCCCCACCACTCAACAGATCCTATGAGGGTCTGTTGTTACTGAGGCCTAATCCTACTTGCTTGAGGCTTTTTTTTGACAATCAAGTCCTCAAGTCATTCTTTTATAGGCAATCCTGAAATAAAGGATTATCACTTGACATGATGTTAGCAATGAGACCTGTGGGCAAACAGAAAGGATCCCGCGTATAAGTTGGTGTGTCCATTTTGGAAGGATAAGGAGTTGAACCATCCCGACAAGCTATGGAGTCCAGTCCTTCACAGAACCACAGAGTGGCTGAGGCTGGAAGGGACCACTGGAGGTCATCTGGTACAAGCCCCCTGCTCAAGCACAGCCACCTAGAGCCGGTTGCCCAGGACCACGTCCAGACGGCTTTTGAATATCTCAAAGGATGGAGATTCCACAACCTCTCTGGGAACAAGTGCCAGGGCTCAGTCACCCTCACAGTGAAAAAGTTTTCCCCCCAGAAGCTACAAATACCACATTTGAGATTAATAAGTCTGAATTCCTCTAGTGTCTCCTCGTAGGGCCTAAAAAGTGCTGAGTTGCCTCAGCTCTTGGACAAACAGAAGCACAGGGCTCAAACGTCTGTATACTCTTCACTGGGTAGTGCTGGTCCCTGAAAAAGCCTTGGAAGTTTTCCACGTCAGTGTTTTCTTTTCCTTGAATTTAATGACACTTACATTTATCTTGATAAAGACGCAAAGCCCAGTATATGAACAGCATGCCCTGCCATGATAAGAAAGTGGAACGCTAATTGTTAATGACCCTTTGCACATAGGACTTTGAAATGCAAGACTTTAAAAAAAGTAGTGGTGCTTGGTAACTATCTACACCTGCATCCTGTGTGGAAATGTGCCCTCACAAATGGCAACTAGGAAATCAAACTTACATTGCTTATCCATTCCCTGACAGCCTGTGGACTCATTAAGTCTTCCATATTTCCACGGCTGGGCACTGAGAGTAGCACTTTAGCACACCAGCTACCACAAAATAAATATCAGGACACCACACACTGGACAAAACTAGTTAATTTTACTATGAAGTTTACCAGGTTCTTGAAATTCAGAAGAATAACTGAACTGAAGACTGAGGACACGGTATTTTGTATCATGCTTCGTATGTCACACTTGCTGCTGTAGATGTGTATTTCAAGCTATGTAATGATCATTTTGCATCTTTCTGTAATAAAACTATACCGAAAACTCAACTCTGGCTAAGGAATGGCACAGAGACTGCTTCTGAGGAATACCAGGCCTTTCAGACCACTCTATTTCCAAAGTAACACATGATAGGTAACATTAAAGATTTATCCTTGACTGATGTGATTTTCCTCTCCACTTCTAGCCTCATCTGCCTCGAGATGAATTTAGTGCCTCTGAGCAGTGCCAGGAAAAGGATTTCACTTCTCAGCACTGTCAGTAATTTATCCACCGCAGGAGAGAACTGTGGATACAGACATTCTTCCTCCCAACAAATGCCTCCAGAGATTCCTCGCAGAGGTGAAAAGGTAATTCAGGGACAGGTCCTGCCCTTTTTAATTAAAATACTCAGTGATTTCACAGTCTTCTCTGATCAAGGACTGCAAGACAGAGATACCAAACAGAGATACTGTTAGCATGTGTGTGCACCTATGCATGTGTGTACACGCACGCCTATTGGGAATATACGATCAACCTTGCCACCAACTGGACCTGGTGATACAGAGCTGTGGCGGCTTCGCCTGTGTTGGGCTACCAGACTCAGCAACTCCTAACAATACAGAAATATTGTATTTCTTTACTTGTTCAGTTAAAGTATCCCCACCCCCAAATACTCCCACCCCCAAATTCCTCTTCCCACCGCAGGTGGACCTAGTATAAATCTGCTTTTTACAGCACAGCTATTCCAGGGAATATTTAACAGAGATGTAACTTCAGCAATGCTATGTATTATTCTGAGCGAAGTGTTTTACTGACAAAAAATAAAAAAAACCCCAACCCTCTTAACTTAGTTATTCAGACACAAAATTGAGGTAAAGACCAAGACTAAGATACCAGCTTATACACAAACAAAGCCCAGCATTAGAAAGCATTAGAAAAATGTAAGCTCCCAAACACTTGGTTGACATGCTTCAACCCTACTAGGACAGGTAATTCTAGGATGAAGTTGTAGTTTCTATTTTAGGATGAATTATTAGCTACCAGCTGAGATGAAATATATGTCACAGTTGCCAATCTTAATAATCACTCTTTTGCAAAAGTACACATACTTGTATAAAGATTCTGAAGCAAAACAAAATTCATTGTGAAGGCCATTAATTCCTGCTACTTGTCTAATTTGAAGGAATTACCTTAAAAGTGCAGTTATTTCTCACAGTTATATTAATTCATTTTGATGTAATTACATATGTTCTTACTAATTTTGAGCTATCGACTCCTAATCTCAAAGTGAAGTTCTCTTCCTTTGGGGAAAAAAACCCAACATCTTAAAGATTGCAGTGTAGGTGTTGGTATATCAAATAGCCAAAACTCACTGAACACTACTAAAAACCAGCCCATTTGAGCAGACATTGATTAGCTCTTCCATCTGGTCCCCAGCTCCAGCAGTCGAGCTTCCTGGGAGTGAGCGAGTACGTGTTCTCATTTACGAGCTAAACTTAACACATGCTGCCTTACCATTCTGGTGACAATACGTTACTAATGATCGAACTTCACCCCTTCCAGGAAAAGTGCTGTTCTTGGGAGAATTATAGATCTTTGACCAGAACTACAGTCTGCTCATTATAAAATCTGTCCAAAATATAATTCCACGCTGTTTTCAAAAGTATATAGAATTTGTGTTTAGGCAGGAAAAAAAATAACATAAAGAGCAAAGAAACCTATAAATATTCAGTATTTAACAGCAATTCCTTTGTGCATTTAAAAATTATTGTCATATTTTTTGTGTAAGCTTTTCAGAAGTGCAATTCAATACTGAAAAGAATGGAAACAACTGAAGCTGGCGATATCCTGCAATATCTTTTGGACAAGTTCACAAAGTAAAGAAAACACTGTATAAAAAAATAACAGGTACTGTCTGGTCAGAAAAAGAAAGCGGAAACTGGGTCAAAGAGAAAGCAAGGGGAAGTGCATGGACACTCCCCTGACTAAAACACGGAAAACTACAGCAGTCACTTGATGTTTTTCTTCACTCTTACTACTTTACTAGTGTGAAGGTTTGCCCTGAGGGAAAATCTGAAAAAGGACTAATGCTTGAAGGTTTACTTTATTTCTTCAGCTGGTGAATGAACAGAGTTTATAATGATCACTGCTTTCAAGTACAAAATTAAGACTTGCACATGCTTGCAAGCCATGCATTAAATTTTGTCATCATAATTTATTAATAGCAGCACAATATTAAAACAATCAGTAACATGAGGTCACTACATCAAATAAGGTGGGTTCAAGAAGAATAAATCTTGTTCTGAGCAGTTATGCAGTTAATGATTTTGGAGCAGTACCTGTAGCAAGTGACTCAGTTTCTTTCAAAGCTCAGTTTTGCCTCAAAACATGAACAGAAAAGAAGCTACTTAAGAGCACGTTAAGGCACCAGTGTAAGAGATACAGTGGAATAACAGGTTGGTAGAGAGGGGTCCCAAAAATGTGCAGCAGACACCAAAATCTAAATTCACTCCCAGATACCAAGAGAGTGATACAAATAATCTTGTTTGACAGCAAATTGCTAAATTCAAAACAACTAAAATCATATTTTTCCTGTTCAAGGTACACAGCTCAAAAACATCCTTTTGAGTTCACTATTAAGATGAAACATTTCTGAAAGCCCAAATCAAACACTAACAAAAGTCCTTTGAACACCAAGTGACCACTTTACAGACAAGCTATTTTGTCTAGGGAAACATGAGTGAAGAGCACAAGATAAGAGAAAAAATAAGTCTAACTTGCTGCTTTGTTATTGTAYGCTACATTTTGTATGTTGCTAAGACTGTAGCACTCCTGGAATACGTTTGGGATAAAAGTATATCAGAAATGCATGGCAAAGAGAAAACATCCTGGGTACAAGCCATATATCAGCTATCACAGATTCATTGATATTAACCCCATAAAGCAACAACATTTCTATTCTGCCCTGAAGTAAGGTAACAGAACAAAGACTGCAGTCCCCTCCACCATTCTCACCAACCCACCCAACCCAACATAAGGATGCTCTGTCGGGACAATACCACAGTGGTGCTTGCTCATCTGGATGCTGCAGAGAAATCCAGAAAGCGCAAAAATATCTAAAATACTGGCAGGACTGACATATGTTAAGAGGTGGCAAAAATCAGGATTCAGTTGTAATGAAAATCAGTAATATGATTTCACAAACTTGGACAATTTAGGCAGAAAAGACTGAAAGTTTTGAGTTATTCAAGGTAAGAAAAAGTCTTAATAAAAAGCAACTGGTCCCTTATGTCTGCCTCATCACAGTCCTGTCATGAAGGCAGACAATTAAAGAGCAGTACACTCACAACAAGTGAAAGGCAAATACTCTTATGTGTATCAGACTGTCAACCTTTGGAACACCTCGTCATAGTTCAGAGAGATGGCATATTGAGGGTAAGATAGCAATGATTATCTAATAACATAGGAACTCTTACTATTTAAATGCATCTCTCTAAAGTCTGCAGGCCTGCGGGCGCTGAGGCAGGACAGGAACATTATATAAGTGATGTGCAGGAGAAACAACAGGGGAGAAGGGCTACCCAAACAATTCTGATTTAAAGTAGTCCTACCAGTGAAAGCTAAGCCTAGGCACTTCAAGTGTATTTAAGTGTCCGGCTCAGCTGAAAACTGTTCAGCTGCAACTGAATTCCTCTGGGAGGTAGGCACCCAAAACCTTTGAGAATTTGTATCTTAGTTACCAGTTCTGTTGCTGATATTCAGGGCTGAAACAGAGTCCATTTGAGGCTGCACAAGCTATACTTCTCCGCAGCAATAACAGCAAGTAAAAATGATGCTCTGAATTCTCTAGGTTCTGAAAACAGCAGGCAGCATTAAGGTGGACTTATCTAATATTTAGGATTTACACCAGTTTTCATTTTCAGAGTAGCAAAGCTAAGTAGCCCACATACTTTTATTAAAGAGAGAACGAAACAATGATTTAAAGTCACATACAGCCCCAAAATGGTTAAAAGTTTCTATTTCTCAGTTCTGTCTTTGAATCAGTGGGTCAAACTTCCTAGATAAAGTAAGAAACATTCTTAATATCCTCTTGCTTTTGTGATGTGATTCCATGTTTCATTCCTAGCATGTGGTGCTCAGTATTTGTCACAACCCTGTAAATGCAATTTAGTGCAGTATTTATTATCAGGAGATCCATCACAGTGGTGTTAGCAGGATGAGGCAATTCTAAAAGGGACACCAGAGTTGAGCAAGGACATATAGCATGTTGTTTGACAACAGTCACTTGCAAAATGATGCTATCAATCTGTTTCTGGGTTTTTTTTGGTTTTTTAATTAAAAAAGATCGTCTAGTCCCTACTATCTCTACTTTTCCCCTTTTCCATTCAACTCATTCATTTTTCCTGGTTTTTTATGGATCTCAAATAAATGCAGTTCTTTTTATTTTTTGTACACATCAATAATGTAAACGTTCTTCTAGGAATAACTTTTATTAGATATCTTGAACTGGTAGGCCTGAAAGAACAACTTCTCCTCCACTCCTGCATCTCTCAGTCATCCACTCTTACTCAAAATGTGGCACAGCTCACCATAACAAGATTTCTTTAGTCAGGCAGCCACTAATTTCTGTTTCTCGTCCAACGGAAGCACTGTCTCTTGAAGGCATTCATATGTGGTCATAGACAGGTTTCAAATAAGTCGTTTCATCATTATTTAAAACATTTCTTTCCAATTGCCACTCTACCACTAAAAGAGCAAACTAGGAACCTGCAATTAATTAATACATGCTTAACTTTAAAACCTGAATAGTCCTACTAAAGACTGCAGAACTACAGGCACACATAAAGTCAAGCATATGCTTAAGTCTTTGCAGCATCGAGGCATACATTAATGCACAAAGGGTGCCTCTCACAAGAGGTAGGATTTGGTGTGCAGGCTCTTTTTTCAACCATTTGAACCATTTCCCTTCAACACTTTCCGCCTTCACTTCCAGCAGCATTTCACTGCCAGTTTTTAGCACCTAACCAAAGATGCACCTCTTCAACCTCAGTCTCGTAGGTGTCTTGGCTTACTCAGAAAGGTGCTGAAAGCCAGAGACGTTACTACCAGTACCCCACCTCACCGAAAAGCAAACAAAAATAAATCGAGAGGACAGTAAACGACTCCTGATAAGCAGGCAGCCGAATGCGGCCTACAGAAATGGCAGCTTCAGAAATAGGCCCTGCTGCTTTCCTCTCCCCAGCGCGGCGATGGGCACGGATGTGTGCGGCTCCATGATGAAATCCAACTGGACATACACAACCCCAGGTCCCCTCGGCCCCCCTTTCCACCCTACCCAATTAAAAAAGAAACCAGGGGTGAAAACGTCGGTTTGGAAGTGACAACATCACACAAAAGCACCGGAGACGGCGACTGTTGTCTGCTGGCCACGACAAGAAGAAAATCCTGAGGAGTTTCCTGAATTCGCCTCCTTTCTTACTTCTTTCGCAGAAAGCAGCCGGCACGGCCGGGCCGGGCCGGGCCGGGTAAGGGCTGCCCTCACGCCCGGCGCGGGGCACCGGGGCCTACCAGGAAGGCACGTTACCGGCGGTGACAGCCCGGAGCCTGCTCCCGCTGGCCGAGGGGGCTGTGCTGGGGCCGCCGGGCCCGCCGCGCAGCCCCGGGCAGCAGCCGCTCCCTCCTCTCCCGGCACCTCCGGCTCTCGACAGCCCCGGCCGGCTGCGGCCCGCGCTAGGGCAATTCGCTCCCTTCCCGGGCACCGCGCGGGGCCCGCCGCCGGCCGCGGCCCGCCCGGGCTGCTCGGCCTCCGCCTCCCTGCCCCGCGGCAGGGGCGAGCCGGGATCGGCAGGGCCGCGGCTGCCGGCGGATATGCCGGCTCGGCGGGGCCCCTCGCCGCCAGCCCTGCCCCGGCAGCAGGCCCCGGGGGRCCGGGGAGGCGGCTGTGAAGGGGCGCCGCGCTTAGGGAGCGGGCCGAGACCCCCGCCCCGCGCCGCTCCTGCCCGCGGGGCCCGCTCGGCGGCTAGGCCCGGCTTGCATCCCCGGCGCGGCGTGGCCGGGCCCGCCGGCGGCCTTACCGCCTCCACGGCGTGCTGCAGGATGGAGGTGAACTTGGAGAACATCCTGTCCCGCGACTGGAGCAGCCGCTGCCGGGAGGACCGCGAGAGCTCCTCGATCCGCCGCCGCCGCTCCAGGGTGAGGGCTGCATGCGGGGGCCTGGCCGCGGGGATCGGGCGGGCGGGCGGCCGCCGGCTCTGCCTCTCGCTCCCCGGCGGACACCGTGGCACTGACACCGCCGGGCTGCGGCGCCGGCTGCCGAGGCTCCGGGTGTCCGCCCCGGCACGGCCTGCAGGGGCCGCCACCCCCCGCACGCAGACAGCCGCGCCGCGGGGAGGCCCGGCCGGGCGGCCCGGCCCGGGGCCCGTGGGCCTGGGCAGCCGAGAGCGCCGTCCTCCCTCCCGGGCGGGGCCGCCGCTGGCCGTGCCCCTGGCATTGTCGATCGAACCGGGCCGCTTGTGCCCAGGGCAGGGTCCTTCTGCCGGCCCCCAGGGTGCGGGCAGTGTGGGACGCTGCCAGGGGTGGGCGCGGGCAGCGAGGTCTGGGTGCCCCGAGCCAGCCCCACGCCTCTGCGGGCAGCTCCCGGGCAGGGGGGCGAGGGGGAAGGGGCGCCCACCACCGCTGTCTCCGTGCCCAGAGGCCTACCATCAGGCTCCGACAAAGGCCTCTGGGTCTACACGTGCCGCTCTGCTTCGTGAGGGCTGGGAGACCACCGCCTCCACCCGCACCGGCCAGCATGGCGCTGATAAGGAGCTGTCCTGGCGTGGGTGGCCGAAGGCCTGGCTTGCTGTCTGCTGGGACAGTTGGGATCTGTCACCATCTGCAGGGACTGTGAGGTCCTCAGGGAAACATTGAAATGCCCGGCCCTCCACAAAGCAGCGTAAGGGTGATAAGCTCAGAAAGTCGGTGATATCTTGTTGCTGCTGGGTGAGAGGCCGGTGGGGCCGGTGGCGTGGTCCTGGCTGACTGCGGTCCTTCTAGGGCTTGCAGTGTACCACAGCATGAGAGGGCTTGTGGCAGTGCACGTTACCTGTTTCACTGCTGGGTTTTTTTCCCCAGAGCTTTGAAGGAGACAATGGGGGCTTTACTTCACCTCCAAGCCAAATACTTCAGAGAAAAAGATCATCCCTGCCATTTTCCCATGCCGCAGGAAAAGCAGAGGTAAGGTGGGGTGAGCAGAGGTTATAGATGTAGCTGGTGGGCGGTGTGATGTTTTGGGAACAGCTGCAATTCATGGGATAGTGTTTGGGCGCTGGGCAAATGGAAGTAGGGGAACAGGATTGATTTGGCACTGGGGGAGCAGAGTGAAATGTTGGGAAGGTGACAGACCAGTATGGGAAAGGGAAGAGAACGTGTACTACCAAATGGAGAAAAACTTTCTCATTAATTTTTGGAGATGAATGAACATCAACTTCCTCACATGCTAGGAGCAAGCAGAGAGAGACGAATCAAAAGACAGGACAAAACTACTATTTAATTGCTGTGTTTTAAATTATGTCATCTGGGAGGTCTGACTATGACTGTTGATCTTGCGATGAAGTCTTACTAATGATTCTGCTGTACTGGTTGTTGTTACTACCTCCATGCTTTGCAGGCATGGACAGCTACAGTCCAAGTACTGTATGGAAGTAAATACTAGTTGTATGCGGACACCTTTGCTGAAGCGGCTAAGGAACAGAGCTAGCTATTTCCTTCTCAAAATCCAGACATATCAAATAACATAAATTTAAAAGGTAATTATGTTTTTTTAAAAAAATCTGCTTATTGTGGGTTCGTCAAGTTATATTCTATAGATGTTCTTAGGAAATGTAAATTTTCTATGTGGGTAGTCATATGATGAAACATATGTACCATCTCTGCATTTAGGTAATTATTAACTGGATGAATGCTGCATTTGGAAGGTGCCTATCTTCTATGATTTAACATAAAAAGTTCTATTAGACTTTTAAAGTGTGCTCTAGGAGGTAAACCCTTCTTCAGATGAATTTAAATGGTGTCTACTATAGTTTTGCAATACATCCAGATTATTATTAATTTTTATGTATATTTTTATATGTAAATACTTATATTTATTTTTATTTAAATTAGTATTTTTATATTATAAGTACAGTTCAGGGGCTACATCCAGCCTACTTACATGGTTTGTATTGCAGGTTTATATTGCTTTCATTAAAAAAAGAAAAACAAATGACGAGTTGTAGGTTTGAATGCAAACATGTTGTCAGCAAGTGGGCTGAGTAGTGGTACAGCTTTTCTCCCATCAATGTGAGGGTGTTTACCATGTTAATGGGCACCTTCCCATTCTGTCACCATAGATAGCGTTTTGGAGCCTGCATCGTTTCTGAAGAAAATGTGGATTTAAGGCACACGTGCTTGATTAAGGTGTCTAAGAGAACATGGTAATTTAAAATGCTCTTTGCAATCCATTTGTTTTTGCAAAAATGTCTTTTGGGTGTGCCTGGGCCTTCCCATTTCTGAGCAGCAGGATGAATAAAGAAAGAGTAAGGTATCATGAAGATATAAAAGGAGACAGTTTTATAACAGTGAGAGTATTCCTAAGTGTACTGCACAATTTATGAAATCATAAGTCACCTCTTCACAGTGAGGTAAAGCTCTTCTAATGCTTGAGGACCTCTTATTATTCTAAGAGTGCCTGATGTATATAAAAACATTTTTTTTTAAACAGAACATTTCCTTGTGGTTGGAATTAAGGTTTTGGTTGTAAAAGTGACTTATTAGGACTCCTCAATATGAAATGCCCTGCAGTAAAGGAAACAAAGAAAATATCACAATTATATGATTATCCCTAAGCCTATTAAACAAATTGAATCTCTGCAAATAACCCTGCATTTACTTACCAATATATTGAGCTTCAATTTGTAGCCATACTGCAGAATCCAGCCTGTGGTGTTTATACGTGTTGCAAATTGTAGATACCGGTTTTTTATGCTCTTTTAAAGTAGTCTCAAATTTCTCAAGTATATGGAGGTATTTCTCACTGCTGGGAATATTAGATAAATACTGGCAGACCAGTAGTAATGCAAATCGCTGGAAACTAATGGAAAAATTATTTCACCAGTGTCAGTGCAAAAGAACTCAGCTGAGGTTACATTCTGTTTGGATACTTCTTGTTCTCATTGGAGATGATTCAACTGGAGATGACCCAGTTATGGACAGGCTACCAGTCATGTCATATGCAACAATACATCTTCACCTGCAACAATACATCTTCACCTGCTCATGCTTGATGTTGTTTCCACTGAAATAAACACAAGTATTACTACCTATTTTAATACTCTTGAGAGCAGAGTTCTGCTGGTTTGGGGTTGGTTTTTTTTTGGCAAGGTAGTTCCTTTTTAGGGGTGGCACATGCAGTGAGTTAGTGTTTTGCTTGAATGTGAGTTAAGACACAGCTTGAAAGCGAGGCTATTTTAATTGATAGAGCTTATGGGAACTTTTCTCCTTCTTACAAATTAATGAAATTGTCTAGATTAAATCAATTTAAATGGAGTGAGACAGTGAGATAATGTGCTAGCCTTTCTATCTGAAAATCTCTCTGCTGTTTAGATTGATGGCACCAGGCCAGTCTCTAATGGATGGATTTGTCTACATTACAGAAGAACTTCCTGCAGCCTGGACTTCTGCATCAGAGAGGTTGAGGATTTGGAAGGTACATTTTTGTACCCCAGAATGAAAACATGCTAGTAGAGCTATGCATAGTATCTGTTTATATTCTGTGCAGGAATTTATTGTGTTTATAATAACCAGATTGACATCTATGTCTTCAGTGACTGCTTGGATGAAATAAAGAATGAAGTGTTAGTGGCTCAGCATGATCTCTGCTTTTGAGGAGGGCTAAAGAGATGTTTAGAATCATCTTCATACCTTTCTGATTCTGGGCTTTATTATAGAAACCAAGCATTCTGTGCATTGGATACCGAAGAGCATGCAGTGGGATTGAAGTCCAAACTATGCTTCTCCCAAGTTTAATCAGTGTCTTATATGTAGTATCATACGTGCTTCTGTTCGCTGTCATTTTCCATCATGAATTTTCTGGTTGTCTGTGCTCTCAGCTGCGTGCAGCACCTCCCTCCTTGCTGATTCGCTACTAGCACCATGTAATCAGCTCATGCAGTATTTCTTTAAATTTTCAGGCATTTCCTGGTCTGTGCATCCTGCTTCATATCTGCACGTCTACTCCTTCTGCAGAGACATTCATTTGTCTTCTGACGGGTTACAAACTTCCTAGTCATTAATCTATTGTCTAATTGCTTACCTGTCACATCTGCAAGTGTCTTTTTATGCCATCACTCATGGCTACTGTGGAAGACACAATACTGGGCTGGATGGACAAATATGCATGCCCAGTAGGCTATTTCTTATGTTCGTACTTCAGGTACACTGTGTGTACCTACCCTGCTTTAGCTTTGGGTTGTAAAGGAGACCACAATGAGGTCAGAAGTACATGTTGTCAGTGAAATGAGACATTTATTTTCCAAACACATCATGTTTTCCTCAAATGTTTCTATTCCTCTGGAAGAGTTATAATCCAAGCTTTCCTCTATAAGTAAATGTATGAATGTTCTGCCATACATGGTATCTGCAAGTGTTAGCATATAATAAATTATTGAAACCAGATAAAATACTCTCAAATATGATCAGTCAGAGCTTAGCCAATTTCACTGAAGTCTGCAGGTTAGCAAGACCACAAGTTTATTTGTTTGCATGGTAGTGGAAGCTTGAAGCAAAGAGATTAAGGATAAACTTCTGGGTTTATGCTATATTGCAACTGTAATGACTGCAAGAGTCTGAATGTGGTATAAATAGACATAAAACTGGATTTTGCCCAAACTATTGGAAACAAATAATTGAGTGGTCCAGCTGCTATAAATTGGGTCCCTCAATCATTTGTCTGTGTACTTGCAGAGAGGGAAGTCTAGCAACCAGAATCTGCATGTATTTCTGGGGAGAATTTTGGTGCTTAGTCTTGACCCTACTAAGAGATTTCTGAGTAATTTTCAGATCAGCTCTGACTGCATTGTTTGTTTTCTAATGCATAATAAGATTTCATTGTTACTTACATTTTTGGATTTAGGGCTATAATCTGTTAATCCCTAAAATGTCATCAGATAATCTGTTTAATCATAAGCAAAAGCTGATCTTGATAGTCAATATGTGTTATGCAAAATAGTTCAGGCACACTGTAGTAGTACTATGCAAGTATAGAAACTTTCAGATCTCTCTTTCGCATTAGTCCACAATTAAAAGTAGGTTTTTGTCAGAGTTTCAATTGAGGTATCTTTGTCCTGAAGCATAATTGAAATCTTTCATGGAGTCTGATATTAAATTTTGGCATTGTAAAATGTCTTAATTTTGAAGCAAGTGTCTAAAATATTTATGATGCGAGGTACTCGGTAGTGGCTTCATGATTAATTTTAAATTACTGATAGCACAGTCATCTAGAAAGGCCCAAATACTAGTGTCACAATGCTCTCCAGTGTTCACTATCCATAGAGTTACATGACAAAAGTCCAGTGATGTTCTTCAGTATATTGTTACACCAGGAAGGTGGCCAGTAACTCCTAGGAGTTCCGTGCATGGCTTCTTGGTAGGAACCTGCTCTCACCAGGAGAGGGCACAGATGACCTGGTTTCATCTGTAGGACACAAAGCAGCAAGGTTCAGAGAGTATCCCTCGTAGCTATTTTTTGGGTAAAAAAATAACCCTATGTATCGTGTGTAGAGTGAATTAGTATACCAACTAGTAATGTTACCTCTGGGCTTAACTGCTGCATGTTACTTGGCTTGTAAAAGCTGTGGTTGCTACACATGACAGCCCATCATCTTAGCAGTTCATTTGTCCCACTTGGTTCTCAAATGATGTTATTTGAAGCTACAGGACTGGTTTGAGTTTACGAAGACATTGACTTACCCCTGTGGCTATCACATCCCACCTGATATTTGCATCTTTGCAACAACTAAACCCCAATGAATTTAGGAAGGGTCTTGTGTTTCAAGACTTGCCCTTCTTGACAACCTAACTGAATTCTTGTGTGGTTCCCAAAGAGGTGAGAGTGACCATGTACATCACCATTGCATTATTTTACCTATAGGTGAGGTTAGAGGGAGCCATCTGAACACTTCCAGTTAGAATTTCATGCTCAGAAGCTATCCTCTGAGCCAAACTGCATTTCCAGAAAAAGTATGTACAACTTGATCCTTCATAATTCTTTCTGAGTCATCAGCCCTGTAGGAACGAGCGTCTGCACTTGGATGAAGCCTTTAAGGAACTGAGTTGGAGGCACTACTGACAACACGCAAAGAAAATGAAGTCTGTAGTAGACCCAGGGTCATCCAGAAATATTTCTGTTGCTCATTGCTGTTCTTTTGCTTCAGGCTACTTTGGACTAGTTTGACATTCAGTCCTTATGTTGTGAAATGCTGAAGTAAGCAGACCTGTGTTTGTAATATGCTTAATATAATGGAACCTGTTCCTGATTAGATCTTGGAGTGGTGCTGTAATGCAGTGTCCTTGATTCCTGCCTGGCAGCTCATGTGCCAAGTGAAGTGTTTCCATCCATTTAGTTTCTCTGGTTTTATGTTCAGAAGCTGTTATTCCCAGTCTTGGGTCTCCTGGGAATTCCCAGGTGGTGTCATATTGAGCTGTTATTTGTACCTGGAGTGCTTGACTGCTGCAACCAGACATGTGCAGTCTGCATTTCCTTCTTCCTCTYCAGCAGTAACAACCAGGCAGCAGAAAGCCAATTGTTATATTTGGTATTACATGTACAGGATACGTTGAAATTCTGTGTTCAGACGTAGAAATCTTGTACTAGCGTTAATCAGTTTCCATGAGCTGTTGCAGAACAATTCATCCCAGTGCTAAATCGTAGCCCGCAGAGGGCAGCCTGACCTCGTGTTTTACTCCAGCAATGCGCTCAACTGGAGAATTCAGTCATCTGCTGGCATCTCTATTCAGTGTGACTTGCTGTGGAATAAACAACTGAATGTTGTGGAGAATTAGCATCAGCCCTAAACTCAAACAGATTCAAAAGTGGACCAAAAAAAATAATCACTTGACTAAATTAAGGCTTCTGGTATTTTTTTTTAAACATATTAAAAGAAAAAAATTGCATGAGAAAACTCAGCTAGACCTGAGCTTTAAATATCTCACATGTACAACAGATAAGTTTATTAGTAGACGTCAATAGGCAAGAGAAAGAAAATATCCAGAGTATGTGTACCTGAACGTACTGGACAAGACTAACAGGAGAAGAAAAGTGTTTTTCTTTTTTTCCAAATCTCTTCAGGAATCTTTCAAGATTAGAGTTACTGTTACCTTGACTGTAAGACTGTGCCTTTGGCTGGTTGGCCCATGTTCTTTCCCAAGTGTGTTCTGAGTCCTTATGAAACAGCCATCACAATTTCAAGGAGATTTTGTCTAAGAGGATGTGTCTACACACAGGCATGTACCTTAGCTGTAAAACTGATCAGTGCCAGGTTTGGGACTAGGGGTTGCTATCTTGACTTAGTATGACAAGGAACAAAGCATTCAGTTCCTGAAAAAGAGCCAGTACTCTGTGTCTCTCAAATCAAATGGCATCTACCAGCTAATTAAGGCATGATCTTGATGTGCTCTGAAGGGAGGCCTGTCCACTTCTATACTTCTCAGCCAGAGGGCCCCGCAATACAGCGTTCAGAGTAGAAAATAAGTATAAAGAAAATAGCATTTGAGGAATTAAGACAGCCTCAGCAATGTCTGAATTCCAGGAGTACGAGAAGAAACCTGAATATCTCTTATGATCAGATGTCAAATTACTCACTGATGTACTTTACCATTGATTTAGATAATAAATTTCTTTGGTCCCAAACTTTCTACCCCACATAAGCATGGCTGTTCACAGCAGACTGTATACGCTTCTCAGAGTTTGGCTCATTGTAATTGCAACTACAGGTGAATTTTTGCTTCTGATTCCTAAAACTTTCTCCATGTATAGGAGCGCTGAGAGATTTTGACTCTGGTTTATTCATAATATTCTTTGCTATTCTTGCAATGTTATTCATAAACATCTTTGCTAATGTGAACTTTGACCAAGGAAATATCTGTGACGTTTTACATTGATAGCATGATGTAAAAGTTTCTCTACGTAAAAATGCTTGCACTTTTAACCAACTCTGATTGCATAATTTAATTCAGTTTGGCCACAGCAAATTCTTTAGGGTAAAGGGTAAAGTAGGGCACACAGTGAGATAATGCCCTTACTTGATGCAGATCTAAAAACTCTAATTTATAATTAACAACAAAGGCGGTTTATGGGATTGTCTCTGTATCTCCTGTAGGCATGCACTGAATACAAAATTCAAAGAAAAAATGATTTAGAGTCAAGATTCACAGCTCTTGTTCGTGGTACATACTTCATATGTGAGTCTGTGAGAACCTGATGCAAAATCTGATTAAGTTTCTGACTCTGAGCTCTTTGTTGGGATCTTCCTAATAAGGATACACACATAGGGGTGATGCTGAAGTTCTTCATCAGTAAATGCTGGCCAACATTTAGCTGATCTTTCCAAACCTGACTCTCAGAAACTAATTTGTCATTTTGGCCCTTGTGCCCTAAGTTCCCACAGGGATGTTAGCCATTTTGGTCCAAAGCAACATAGGCTAGATATTAACAGGCTTATTTGGGGGCTTTTCCTTAGCTGCCAGGATCGCCAATATTTCTTGGTTATATAAAACCTATAGCATGTATGTGATAGCATGATCTTACATGATCTGTGTATAAAATGTTGGTTTCTTGAGTCTAGTAGTCAGTACTGACTGAGGGTAACATAGGTTCAATATTCTATTTTTTGTCATAAAAGTGCATATACCACAGACAACATGCAGGGTCGGATAACATGCAGAGGATTAAGAAAATTGGTTCTACACAATGAAAAAAATAAGGAAGATGACTTTGGGCTTTGTCTTGCTCAGAGAAACTTTCTAACTTCTCTATTTTTTTCTTTTTTTTTGTTTGATGGTTGAGTCTCTTTAAATACGTATATTTGTGATATTTCGAAAAAACCCCTTCAGTAAAACATTTCTAATAATATTTGGTGTGAGTAATTTGGAGCTCAATTCTCCTTTGAAAGACATAAATGGGAACTTTTCTCAAAAGAGATTAGTGGGAGCTGGCCTTTAAGCTCACTGAAATCAGTGAAAGGCCATGTATTTTTGTGAATTTGCTGTTCACTACTGACTAATTGCAGATTGTAGTAAGAGTCTTAAATTGAAAGTAAGAGAGCTGTCTTGCTTTCATGTCATTCATGTCACAGAGAACTGTTTATTGTGAGCTTATTAAAATTCTGATTAAATCATAAGACTTAGCAATGCTGTAGATTTTGTTCCTCTCTAGTATGACTGCTATAGATCTGATTTCCCTAAGAAAGGAGCCAGTGGAGTTATGGTGGAACATGTGATAAAACTTGTAGAAAAACCCTGTAGTTTCTGTCATTCTTCAGCATCCCAATTTCAGTTCAGTGAAATACAGTTAAATAGATTATTCAGGCCAGTCCTGGCCATCTTTGCTCTTTGCCTTGCCCACAGAAGTTGTTCTTTGAAGCCTACTTCTGTAAGAATTTGTCTTTTGTTCCAAAAAAACCCCTAACTTTTGTCACAATGATCTGACTTCAAGAGGAAACATACTGTGTTGTGCAAAGATGGGTATGTTCTGACTGATGAGTTATCTGCATCAGACAAAGATGTAATGCTGACTTCTACCTGCTTTTTCATCCATGCTAAGTCATTCTCCCCTGATTTTAATGGAAAAAAAAAGATTTACGTACAACTGATGGGATCTTAATTATTTTTAAAACTACTATCCTACTTTCGTATGTGACAAACTGGTTCAAAAGTGATGAGGGACAAACAGTGAGATTATAAACCTCATTTTCCTGGGAATCGATGCTAAAAATATCAATAGTTTATTTCTTCTTCTTGAGGGAATGGGGAGAGGGTAGGGAGAAGGGCAGGGACTGTAGGGACTGGTACCAGCAAATTGTTAGAAAGCCAAAGCACAAAACTTGCAGTGATGTATTACACATATACAGCATATTACAAAGATGGTACAGTGTCCGACGTTAGGTGTCTGAGTCTTGGTCCAAAAGCAACTGAAAAGCAAAGGGAGAGATTCTTACCCATGTTGCTGTGCAGATCATGAGTGGGACAATGTATTGGCTGTAAGAGTTCAGTAAAAATGATGAATGTTTTCACATTTCAAACTTATGAATCTAGCCTTCAGTGGGTTAGCTAGACATTATCATTCTTTTAAGAGTTTTCTGTTTGTCTAAACCCAGTTTACTTAATGGAAGGAAAATTGAATTTTCTTTTATGTATTCACACAGTGGCTAAGTGACAGCAAGGTATGCTGCACAGAGAATACAGTCCAATATTTAGGATACTTTTCTTCGAAGATGCAGGTTCTATTCTTTGCTCTGACATAGATTTTCTCTGTGACCTTGGACAACATACTTAGCTCCTCAAGGGCATTTAGGCATCTGAAAATACCAATAGGGGATTTGAAAACACCTATTGTTTGGTAAAATATATTAATCTGTTTGGGCATCTCTAAAAAATCCTGAGGTGCTTGTTTGCATCTCTTAAAGCCCAAATACCTTTAAAAAATGACCTTAGTGGATCTTTTTCCACTATCTGTGTTAGAAGCCTAGGCTGTCTGTACAGTCAATAGGAAAATGTAGGAGGTAGGATCCTGCTTCCCACTTGACTAATTCAGAAGCCTCAGGTAGATGCCTGAAATAAAACAATGTCAATCACTGCTCCTTAATGGACTTCTAAAGTAGTCAGGAAATGGCTCAGCCAATCAAACAGCTCAACAGCTTGCTGCTGCTCAAAAGGATCATCTCTTTTCCCTCTAATGGTTCCTCCTCACCCCTTTCTGGCTGTGCAGTTCTGCACATGCTTCCTGTCAGCTCCGGTGTTTATCTGAGCCTTTGGTTTCTTTCTCTATTCTTCTGTGTCCTTATCTGGCAGAAAGCTAACCCAGTGCAAGAAAGTGAGCAATTCTTTGCTAATTAATGAGCTGAAGTAGTTCCTTGAGGATCAAATCAGTGATGATGGTGCTGCAGTGAGGGAAGCAGGAGCAGATGGGTTGGAGTGAATAAGAGAAGAGGGAGCGCATAGGAGGGTATGTGACCACCCCTTGCAGAAGCAGCAGTGAATTGGATTGGCTTGTCCATCTTCTCTGACTCAGCATCTCTTACCTAAGTATCTGAGGTCTTAATCTGTAAAATAGTAATAATAGTGTCTCACTTCTCTGTACCTCCATTTTCCACCCTCTTCAGCTCCCTTCCACATTCCCTAGATATTGGCAGGATCTGAGACAGCAACTGCAGAGGCTGATTCAGCTGCACACATGCAGATTGCCTGACTGGTACTTGTGGCTAATGAAGACGTGCCATCCAGAACTGGTAACTGTTGAGTTCCCACTGCAACTTTTGTCCTTCATTTTAATTTCTCTTCTTAAGTGCTAATTGCTACAAAACTTGTAGGGATGTAGATGTCTTTCTGAATTATACCTTTTTATATATACCTTATATTTTTATGTATACCTTATACTTGAATTGAAATTCTCCATATCCAAATCTGAAAATTCTTGGAGGGGACTTGATGGACAGACAGGAAGATAAAACTCTGTCAGCCTCAATTCCTCTGGAAACCCAGCTAAAAAGCTCTTTTTAATAAATGAGTGCTGTATCTGATCCATTTTAGCATTCTCTGACCAACATGTCTGTTGAACTTCTTTGCCTTAGAGACCTTACACAGTGAATGGAATAAATTCTTTGTGTTCTATAGAAGCCCAAGTTAGAAATGCCTTTCCCTTCCTACTTCCTAGCAGTATAAAGAAAGGAAGTTTCATTAAAAAGCTAATTTCTGCATGTTCCTGAAACTTCTTTTTAAAGCCATCTATTAAGTATCACACAGGAGAACCCTTGATAGTGCTAGTCACAAACTCACCGAAGGAAGTGCATAGGAAATGACTCAATTAAAAATACAAAATGCTGTCATACTACATTGACTGAGGAAAACCTGTGCTTTTTTGGACAAGAAGGAAATGTTGAGTTGTTTGCAAGTGGAAAATTCTACTCGTTTCAGAAAAGAGGACAGGGAAAGGAACTGTTTTTTAAGTGGATGTCAGATCACCAACTAAGGATAATGCCATAGGACTTGGGAAGGAGAAGAACTTGAGATTTATTTCATTCCTGCTGCAGGATTCAGAAACATTTGCAATGGGCAAGAAAACAGAATGACATAAGGAGTATGATTGAATTGAAGTGTGGGGAACACTGGGGTAATCGATGGCAAATAGAGCCGAATGTGACTAAAAGTCATTGCTCCATGCGAGCACGAACACGAATTCAGACAGATGTGCCGATTCATTTTTTGTGCATATATCACCCGATGAGAAGGCACGTGTGCGCTATCCATTCTGCTGCTGCTTCCATGCTTTCTTACACATATGCATTCCCTACTCAGTTGGCACAATGGGGAAGGTGAGCGGCATAAAAGCACTGCCAGAGGGTTGGTCTGATAGAGCAGATATGCTGGCTAGGCTGCACTTTCAAACGGCAGTGGGAATGTATGATACATCTGTTACTGGCATCCATTTCTGCTCTGTGGACACACTGTGATGCAATCTTTGCCACCTCTCTTAGATATGAAGATTTTGGTAATTGGTTTCTTTGATGGAAAAATTGTGTAGGCTTCTTGCTAGTATGAAGATATATTGTGTATGGCAGAGCAGGGTGGAGGAGTGTGATTCAGTCTCTCCTGTCATTTAGTTTGCTGGCTCCTCACTGAACATTACAGATTGCGCTTTCTGTTTCTTACTTCATAGTTGCCCATTCTGAAATTGCTAAGAGTCTACTCTAATGTTATAATTTCACTATTCTGATGTGGTCTTCTAACCTGTTTTTCTTGATAAACTAAATCGTTGTTTTGCTTAACTCTTGCCAGGATCTAATAAACTGGTGGCATAGGGGTTTTCTTTTTAGTGTGGCTTGGGAGTATTTGGCTTTGTTAGATTGGAAGCTAGGCTACCGTGGGGAGGGGTGTCCACTAGATTCTGATCTTGTTCTTCGGTGCTTTGCGGTTGGTTGCTTGCTGCTTTTATTCAGGTGCCAGGAGGAAGCCGAGTACTCTTTGCTGTACGTTAATGCCAAGATTGTTTTGCAGACAACATTGCTATAATTTTTATGTTGATATAGTATTTGCATACAGATATGCAGGTGTATAGTTGCTATGCTCTGTTGCTGTCCGGTGGGTGAATTTCAAGTTGAGCCACAGACTTCAGTGTCAGGTGATAAACGAGCTGAACTGCTGTCGAACAGCACTGTCGGTGATTTTAGAAGACGACCCGTCTGTCCAGCACTTTAAGGAGCAGAAGGTCTGGCGGTGCTTTTTCTAGCGTTGCTTTTGCCGCCCGTGTGACTCTCCCCGAGCGCATCGCCGTGCGACCAGACCCGCACTGCACGCCCAGCCTGTCACACTTCCCTACAGCCGTACCCCCAGCGAATATCGCCTTATTCCCCTGCCCGCCCCCCGCCCCCGCCGGGCGCCGCTTCCAGCGCCCAGTCACGCCTCACGGGAGCCGCGGCGGCCGCGGCCCCTCCGCCCTGCCCCCGCCCCGGCAGGCCGGTCCGCGGCGGCAGACACGCACACCCACGCACACCCCCACACCCCCACGCACACGCACCGCAGGGAGGCCCCCGGC
>JAYKAV010003043.1:2987418-3012133 GCA_035582835.1 Phoebastria nigripes | reverse complement strand
CCGCCGCCGCTCCGCGGCTCCTCGCCCGCCCGAGCCATGTCTGCCAGAGGTGGGTCTCTGCCGCGCCGGGGTCCGCGTCCCTGCCGGCGACTTGGGCGCGGGCGGAGGAGCCGCGCTTGACCTTGCGCGCCTTGCCGTGCTGCAGTGCCCCGCTCGCTGCGCTTGGGCGGAGGTTGCGCGGGCGATTTCGGAGCAGGGGGAGGCGAGGAGATTTCCCCCCGCCGGCCGTCGCCTGCCCGGTACCATTTTGCAGCTCGGCCGTGGAAGGGGCTCCGGCGCGGGCTGCAGCAGGGCTTGGCGCCGCAGAGCATCCTTCGGGGACGGGCAGCCAGCCGCGCCGGCCGGGCGAGGCGCGGGGACCCCGCTTCGCCTTTGCCCAGCGGCCGGGGGGCGGCGGGGGGCGGCTGTGGGAGCGCAGGGCGGGCGGCGGCTTGGTGCGTTTTAAATGATGATGGGAGTGTATCTATGCGGAGAAAGGAATATGGTGGTGAGGGTGGGTTTAGGGTCAGAACTCGGTGGTTATTACTGCTTAGGAAATATTAACTGGTTGGTACTGGTGTGTCTGCTGAGCGCTAGTGAGGCGTCTGGCTTGTTCTGTCATTTGTAAAGCAAGTGCTCCTGTTAGGGTGTGGTGCTAAATCCAATCGTCAGATTATACCTCTGGTGGACATTTGCATCTGGCTTGAAATTAACGTTTTGAAGTTTTACTTCAAATTTGCATTTCTTTTAATAATGGCCTAAACTCGAATAGCCTTTGTCCTTTGCATGCGTTTGTGCGTAGGGTCTGACTGTGTCTTTGGTAATTCTGGGCTGGAGATGAACAGATCGACCCCCATTGACTGCAGATCCTGTCTTGTCCCAAACTTCTGCTTCTCATTTGAGAAACTGATGCAGGTGTGGCCCAAAGACTGGTGCTTTAGTTGTTTTATTATAGTAAGTACCAATTAAAGAACTGGAGGTATAAAGTTAAGCATTTTCTGAACATTGTCATAACAAAGCAGAAATACTTGAAAGCATCTCCTGAAGAGAGGAAATTATCTGTGCAATAATGACAAGTAAAAACACTCCCCGGTTATGTCTGAATTAAAAAATACTTTGTCAAAATTATGTATTACAAATTAACAAATCCCTGAATGTAAGGATACATCTTATTTGTTCATCCCTTTATTTCTCTGCATCTTCATGTATTAAATACTGCTAAGCATGGACCAGCTCTTTCATTTGCTTGGGTTCATGTTGACATCCAAATGAGCTTCATGCACATGGAAGGCATCGTGTGACTGCTGAAAGGTTGTCAGCATTTTGTGGTTAATTCCATATTCCAAAAGCATCACACCCATTTTAGATATAAATAATAAATGGTGTTAGAGCAGCATAATTTTTCGTGGCACAGTATTATTCTTGCTTTAGGAAGAAATGGACCGTATAGGTCTCCAAAGAATCTATTTCTGGAAGAACACTAAGTATATTAGCATCAGTGCTGTGCTAAGGCTGCATTAGTACTTGTGGGGAAAATCCAGCAAAGCTTTATAACATGGATTAGATTTGTTGTCTTCAAAGGGGTACCTGGATTTGAGGAGCAACAGAAAAACTTTGCAATTTTAGCTCTGCAGATGACTCCCCAAAACTGAACCGTACAGAATGGGAAGCCAGGCAGCGTTTCCACTGGCCATATTCCCTTTTCCTCCCCCCACCATCCCTCTTTCCTATTCATCTGCACAACACATGATGTTTGATGCCTGCTTGGTTCTGCTGGAGAGCTGCCTGGAGAAGAAGGGTGAATCCTTTCTCAGCCTCTCCCCTGCCATCTAGTTTTTTCAGAGTAATTAATTGGGGAGAGAGAGAGTCCATAGCACTTTAGGAAAATAGTGAATAAGATTCATCAAAGAGGTGTAAGATATTAATTTTTATCAATATCTGCTTTTCACTTTTAACAAATGGACTTAGTTGGAAAATAAGCGTGTCTGTGTGAGTAGAGTTATTCAGTACTGTCCAAAGGCTATTTGTGTATAAAGCAGTATAGACCRTTGTTATTATTAGCCATTTTAAACACTACTGCTGTTAAAATCTTACATATGAACTTACTTTTACACACTTTTGTGGTATGATGGGTCTTAATGAGGTTACTCATGAGAATGTAGCTCAAATAAGAAGTAAGTCTTTGAGGGGTTAGGGCCTCGTTCAGGTATCAGATAGGGACCCTTTGCTTATGAAGGCGGATTACCTCATGCATATGCAGTCTTATTAAAACCACTGTATCATTAGGGTCTGCATGCTCAGCGAATATTGGTTGTTAATATTTTATGTTGTGTTAGCTGTCCAAAAGGTGATCATTATTATTCTGAAGGCATCAGACACTTGGAGCTGTCTGCTTGTTGATTACATACCAAGCATAACAAGAACAGCAAAAGAGTTAAACATTCACCTGTGCCATTTTTATTACTAAACTGCACAAGATATTCAAGGGATAGTAAAAAACATCATAATATTTTCAGTGTTCAATCTGTGCAGCTCTCTATTCATCTCTTTTGCTCCAGGAGGCAGCATGGTCTAGTGAACTGACTGCAACAGATGACAGAAGAAACTCCTGAAATCCAGCAGTACCTCTGTACTTTTGGACGGTTCCTTTCAACTCTTCTGCTCTAGTTCCCTCTTGTTATTTAACCAAAACTACCCATATAGTCAGTGACATTATGACAGATTGTAAGTCAATACATAAAGTATAACTAATAACACAAATTCATGTAATTTTGCCTTAAATGGAACTCTGGATGAAGAGTTTTATGCTTCCCTACTTATACAATGGAAATAACGGTAGCTAACTTTTTCAGTGGGGTTGCTGTGAGGACTAATGGCTCACCCGTGCTTTAAGATGAATTTTCTGAAGTTTTCCTTTATTTTCTCCACCCTTCACAGACTAGGTTGTTGCAGTCCTTCACACCTGTCCCTCACGTCTCGCTGTTATGAAAGTGTAAGGTCTCTTAACATTCTTCCACCACTTTCCTCATAGTACAGCTCTAGCAGATGTTTTGACCAAATGCCAGATGAAGCAGCATAGACRTGTATTCCCAGAAGCTTGAACAAATAATCATTTTGAAAATCTGGTAATTGAACTGGGAGCTGAAACGAACTTTGAAAGTCCCTTTTCACTTCCCTGTCAAGTTGGAGTTCTTCCCAGGGCGCTCTCACGATCTGTTCTGCAGCTTGTTGGGATCAGTGGAGAGCTGCCGTTGACGTCAGTCRGGCTTTTCAATTTTGCAGTTTGCAAAAGGCTTCATATTCTGCTTTCAGCTGTTGTTAAGTAGTTGTTATTAGGACTCATACATGACTGAATTTGGGTGTTGGAGTAAGCCTTATAGATTGTTGCTTACCTAAGGGCTTGTTTGCAAAGAGCTGTAAATTCTCTGGATGAAAGACATTTTTCTAAAGCCAAGTATAACTGTGACCTACTTGTGCATGTTATCTAAACTGCTTAAAAACTGTCAAAACTACTTGTTATCATGAAGGTCTAAGGTAATGGGAAAATGGCTATTTTTAACTGTTAAGATCTTCAGTTATGCTAGAGCAAACAGGCACAAATGGTAGTGTTTGGTATGGTCAAATACGAAGATCTTTGCTAAAATTTTTTTCTAAATGTTGGAAGAATTAGCATGAGCTGTATTTACTCCAGTAGGCAACTTCTTCAGGAAAACAAAGGCAGGTAAAATAGGAGGTTTATCAATAGTGGTGTCTTTTCAGTCTTTTTTGTGCCATAACAAAAATCAGTGAATTTTGACAGAAGCCAGTGTTAAAGAAATATTATTGCTGTCTAATATTAACAGGTTGTACTGTGCCGCTCTGATGCTGCAAGTGTGGGTGTTGTAGAGAAGTTAATTACATTTTTTAGCCTACTCAGTAGTCAAAGTAGTAGGGTTGTTTAGCTTAAGAATTTATTTTATACTACAATCCTTGTCTTATCCTGTTTGATTTTCTAACAAATGTAGATCAAACACTTCTCGTTTCAAACAAATAAATCACTGTAACACTGGTGTGAGGGAGGTTTTGTCCTCATTTTACAGGTGAGACAGGAACTGAAATGATTTTTTTCTTTTCCCTGAGTTTCAGAGCCAGGTCAGGGGGAACAACAGGGGAATTTTTGCCTTCTGGGCCTCTTCTCGGGCTCCTCATTTGTTCTTACACAAGTTGATAATAGATTTCTAACAGAAGGTGATAAACTTCAGCTCATTATGTATTGCTCTGGTAACAGTTCTTTCTTCATCTGCACTGTGCACATCACTTGATTGATCTGTCTCACAGTTGTGAACTTTTGTGTGAGGAAATCACAGATTTTTCAATGAGAAATTTACATACTAAATCTTGAGCTCCTACATATTCCACCAGTAATCTTTATTTTTCTTTTCCAAATTTTCTCGTCCTCCTCAGATAGCTGTAGATATGGCTGCTCTTGCTGGCAGCGATGGTTTTGATTGAGGTCTATGCTGACTGGTTTAAAAACTAGCTGCTGAGAGATTCTGGTCAATGTTTTATTACGGTCTGTGATTTTCACAGTAATATTGCTCCTATCTAAAGACACCAGCCACTTAAGAGGTGGCAATATTGTCGTGCCATATCCTTTCTGAAATCTATTGCTGTGTTTTTCTACTTGTTGTCAGAGGTATTTCTTTCAGGCATGTAATAACCTCCCTAATTTGTGGTGTGACTACTATGTGGCTATCACCACAACACTCTCAGGCTGAGCGACCTAGAGATTGGGGCAGTGTGAGCTGGCTGGACATTTCCTTAATTTTAGAAGTTGAGAATTTTAGCATGTTTCAAGTAGTTAATTATTGTAGCTTCGAATGCTTCCAGTCCTAGTGATACCATTTGCCTTGGTATAATGCTCCATAGCCTGAAGGAGCACGTTTCTGGCAGGATTCAGTGCTCTGCAGTATTACCTGAGACAGAGCTGTCCGTGCAGTCATGCCGACACAGCTGTTTCCCACTTTGAATACCTATGCAGTGCTGAATTTGGAACTGGCTCTGGAGGTTTTTCTCTCCTCAGCTTTTGTCCTGAATTTCTTCTGTACTGATTTCTTGCTGTTACTTAATCCTATCTGTACTTTCTGTTTATTTCTTCCAAATACATGTAATGACTTAGCTTTTTTTCTCCAGTTACTCGTTTTAGGGCTTGAACCTCAATATAGCGGCTTAAGTAGCTCAGGATCAGCACCTGGATTGTCACTGCAAGCTATACTTACTTATCTGTACATGAGAATCAGTAGCTGCAGCCAAATCTTTAGGCCTGGTAGAGCTTTTGTTTTGATGGGGAAGAAGAATATTTTACTGAGGTATGTGACTTAAACAGTAGTATCTCTTTTAAGCTGCTCCTTTTTAAGTTTTGCCTCTTCGTCCCATCTTTTTTTCCCCTCAACAAAGCTTAGTCTGTGCTGTTTAACTTTTGTGATTAATGAAAATTAGTCCTGAATGCATGGAAAAAGTTGCATAGACTAATGGCAACAACAAGAGGAAACTGGGACAATGAGGTAGAATCTATTTTAGATGCATGGCTTTGAAAGGCACAGAAGGAAAATAAGCATCAGCTTATGGATGGAAAAGCCAGCAAAATTGCTTTTAGTGAAGAACATCAGAACCTCATGTGTTTTGCAGTCTCTGAAAACAATCTTTTGGGGATTTCTTTTTTTTTTTTCTTTTAATAGGTTTGAATTGAATATTTTTAATTATTTTCAATCTAATCTGTTAGTAATTGAAAATGAAAACCGCACATGGTTAGTTCATGTGACTGGTATAGTATTTCTTAGTTTTGCAGTGTAAAGCCAGAAACACACAGTGGAAAGCAGACTTTGTTCTGTAAGTTCCGAGACCAGCAAGTAGCCCCTAATTTTTTTGTCACATACTGTTTAGGCTACGATGTCTTTATAAGTAAGTGTTGTTCTTCATTAAAACCCAAAGAAAACACCTAGACATTAGACAGTAATTACAGAGAAAAACTCTGAGACACACATTTTTTTAAATGCTCAGCCCTTATTGTGGCATGTTTTTAGAAAGAACTTCATTTTTAAAAGCTCAAATCCAAGTAAGAGTCCCAATCCTGTAAACATTATTGAGCATTGCATTCGGTATGTTTACCAGTCCCATATGTTATGTAGGGAAATCCTTAATTTGTAAACAAGGTTGGGCCAGACAGGCTTCAGCAAGATACACCTGTGATGGAGGAGTCTTATGCTCTCCTTTTCCCATTCGTAAGCCAGAATTAGCGCTTTGGTGACTCAGTTTGTTTCATGTAAACCATGAAATGTGGCCACATCCACAATGCAGTGCCTGCTGTTTACGTACACACATTGGAGACTTAAACTTAGTGTGGTGCTGATTGTGTAGAGCTTTAGCAAGAGCTAAATATGAGCTACCTGTCTGAGTACCTGCCCAATTTCTTGTGTGGAATTTGCAGCCTGTGTTGACTTCTGTGCTGTTGCAAACAGTTTGTTGTGGCCAGTCTCAGCAAACTCAGTTGTGGTGATGAGTATGGTGTAATTACACAGCCTTGGAGTTACTTCCTCATGGCTAGAAGAGATTGCATGCACTTCATGTTTGTTGAAAACTATTAATCTGTTCATCTGAGCTCTACATTTTGAAGTGGAAGGAGGATCTGTTGTCATCACTGTAAAAAAGACTGATGTGTAAAAAAGTATGATGAGCCAGAGTGTTTTGTGGCACTAGTATTCTCTCTGCCTCCAGAGAGGAGGTGCTGGGGTTTTCCTGCTGTGCTGGTAGGATTACTGAGAGACACCTGCTCTGTGCAGCTGTGACTGAGGGGCACTCTGGACAGAAGCATGAAATAGGAAACATCCAGAAGACAATGGGCTCCAAGGTGAGGCAAAAGGTACTTTTTTTCCCCTGTGGTATATTTACAGTTTCAACTTACAGGGGGGTGAAAGAAAAACATCCAAGTCAGTCAGCAGATTGTGAGGTTCTCGCTCCCTGAAGACCGTAGACCTGCGCTTAGCTCTTTTTGGAGCTTGCTGAAAACTGCAGTACATGTTGCTGGTCATTGACAAAGCCAACGATGTCTTTTTCTGTTTCATGGTCATAGACGTTTTCTTGGTAACTTATTGGCGTGGCACTTAGTAGTGATCCTTTTGGACCCTTTAGGTCAGAGAAGTGAGTGGCCTTACCACAGTGGACTTTCTGAGGACATTGTGACAAGAAGTTTTGGTTTACTGCTTCCTTACTAATAAAGATGGTTTATTCTATTTCTGGAACTGCACAAACAGATCATGTATTGACATAGAGATGGATACATTTTAATCCAAAGTGCAAAGTTGGAACAATTTCTGTAACATTTTCTTAGTATTTATCATTCCCTTTGCTATACCTGGAACCTTAACTTAGTAGTTTTTAATGTGCTTTTAACTACTGTTTCCTCCAGTGTAAGTCTTGTGTGAGTACGGACTGTGGGATTTCACTCAGTGAAAAAATTCTGCTTTAATTACTGTTATTATAAAGCTGATTTTGTTTCTATCACATCATGCTCATATGAGGCATCTTTGATCAACAGATAAGTCAGCAAAACTGCTGTTCAAATTACAGTTTCCTTTTAACTAGTGATGAAAGCTTTCAGTTTATTTTTGGCATTAGAAAGTCTGGGAGACAACCAGGTTAGATAAGAGCTGAAACCTAGTTAATGATAAAGGAACATAGTTAAGAGAGTATAATAACAGCTCTGAAAAAGATGTTCCAGCTCTAACTCTCTGTGACCCTACACATACAGAAAATGCAAAACAGTTTATGCCAAAGTAGTGGCTTTCTCTGCTCTCCTAGGTTGCCACTTCTGTTGATCTACATTTGTGGAAGAGTTGGCTTCAATAAAGACTGTGTAAGGTGAATGAATTTCATAGAATTAGGGTGTAAAAGAAGAGATGGATTTAAGACTTGCTGTTTCACCGAAGATAATAGTAAATACTTTGTTCAGTGGAACTTGAGCCTATGGTCAATAGACAATGTGGAAATCAATGGTTTTCTCCGAATGAAAACCAAAAGGAGAAAAACGCTTTTTTCTTGAATGAAGAAAGTGAAGCACAAATCTAAGCACCTTTAAAATTAGTTTAGTTGCAAAAGGAATTGTGCTGAGTATTACCATGAAGTAATATTTTATGCCTATTAATGAAAGTCGACATAACGTAAGTATACTAATTTTCTCTGCCRAGGACTTTATTCCAGTCGGAAGGGTATGTACATGCATGAACAGGCTGTGCCRAGGTGTGTGTGAATGTCTCTGTTCCACAAAGGAACTCTGCAGGTGTCTTGAGTGGTTTATAATGTGCAGAGCTGTAAGACCTATTATCTTTCACTGGAATTGTGCCCAGTTTTATTTTTTTATTCTTAGTTTCACCTGTTCTCATGAATATCTTCTGCATATGAATGTAGCTACACAAGACAGGATTTGAATGTTTCTATGGCCTTCTGCTGCTGTTGTATAATTTTCTCTTTTATTGTCCTAGTAAGCCAATAAAACAATTAAATGATAATCAGACAATCCACTAGAAACCTGTGGCATATGTAAATAACAACAAAACTTATTGCAAGAAGACAATATTGTTATATAATAATGTGGTTATCCAAAACTGTTTATTCTGCTTCCTGAGCTGGAGATAATCCCAAAATTATCCAGTCCAGACTTTGATCTAAGGAAGAAGAATAAAACTTTGATCATTGTTGAATTGGCAGCAGCTATAAAAAGCCTATGTCATATTTGTCTCTTAATAACACTGGCTAAATCCAAAATAACTGATAAAAGAATTTGATGATTGCAGCTTAGGGATGCTTTCTGACTTGACCTGAAGTAATCTCTGTCCAAAAATGTCTATAAATATTTTTTTCTATTTTCTGTTGCCAGATGTTTTGATATTTGAGATGAACAACAAAAATTTTGTGTTTACTTAGATGTGCAATGCACATTTGGAGTCTAGTGTTTCAGAGAAAGAGGCTCTGGTTAACTGATTATGTTCATAAATAATATAATTAATTTACAATAAAATTCTGATGCCATTGTCTTGTTTTATATCTTTCTGAAAATGTCATTTAAAATTTAAAAATTTTAAATGGCTGATGTCTATGACTGTATTATAGTTAGCACAGTGATACCATATTTYTTGCAATGCTTGCAACATAGTAAATATTTTACTACACCTTTGTGTAGGAAACACCACTTGTGACGTTCTTCCTTTAGAGCTGCAGCTGGACAGTGGTAAATTTTTCTAGGTTTAATATTTTAAAACTTAAAGGAGAATGTAAAAAAGAAAAAAGCCATCTAACCTTTTTTTTCATCATAAATTGAGTTTTTTGAAAATTTCAGAATTGTATGGGTCAACAAAGCTCACAGACTTGTCAAGTTTCTTTGGTACTTTTGAATTTCTACCCATAACACATTCAATAAAGAAAATGGCTGAAAACTTAGACTCAAATGGCAGTTGATTTTAGGATCTTTAATGTATTTTGTATATCTAGATATAACATGACCTCAGTCCCTAGGTAATGCAGGGGTTTTTCAAATCTGTGTGGCAGGGATGTTGAGAGGTTCATGTAATGTTTGGTATAGTGTTTCAAGAGTAAAGTGCCATGAAAGGACATCTTGTTCTTCCTTCGGCCAGGCTGGCATGGCATGTGCATTCGGCTTGTTCTGTACAGTTTGTGGTGGTGCAAAAGTTAAGCAGGGCAAGATTCAACCTTTCCTTTCTTTTGCTGTGAGTGTTCCTGCTGTCTGGCTCCCTGCTTGGTGTAGATAATCTGCAGATCTGAAGTTTTCTTTAATACCACTGGTCTTGTGTTTTGGGCAGTAAATCCTATTGAGTTAAACATGTTCAAAATTTAGGTTTGGGAGATTTTGTAACTTTTTGCAATAGCAATTTCCCTCTCTTTCTCTTGTCCTCTGGTGACAGCTTTTGTGGATACCGGGAGTTCTCATTTTTCCTTTCTGCAAGGCACGCAGGCCAAGCAGACCAGTACTATAAGATGCACTTCATTCTCTGTCCAATTGTTGCCACTCTGTATTTATCAAAAGCAAAAAGACTATGTGCCTGAAGGGGGATTAAGAATCCTACCATCTTGCTATTTATGATGCTCAGGAGGTATTTTACTAAAGGTTGTTGGTGCTGCTGCCCGAGGGAATGGCTGAGAGAGGGTAGGTCAGGAGGCAGCCAGCTGAAACTAATGAGTACTATGGCTGGAATTGCAGGGAAGGGGTGACCCCAGCAAAGACCCCTTTGGTGGTTGTGTGTGTGTGTATGAAGGTGCATGTGTACACATAAACAGATTTGGCGTCTATGTATAGAAAACAACTAAAGAAACTATAATCACCTGTGCTCGTGCAGCCACTTGAAAGAGGGGAGGAGATTAATTCATGCTCTGTTCCACACAATTCCTATTCCTGAAAGATTATCGGAGTTATGTGGAATGGTTTTTATATGATACTCCGTTTCCATAGCTGAACCCTCCCTCCAAATGTACAGGTCCAGCAAGATCTGTATGTTGCTAATACAGATTATGACTCAGTTTTCTAAGGAAGCAAGGTCAAGATTGAGCCTTGTTCTGCCCTTGTTAAATTTGCCTCCTACACTTTCCTCTGGAGACTGAGAAGTCATGAGAGGAGTGCATGAAGGAGATGGTGAGTGAGAGCTGTAGAGTGGAAGAGGAATAGAAGGGCACCTGAGAACGGTGAGCAAAAGAGACATATTTAAAGTAGAGCGAGGCAAGAGAGTGTGCGTGGAAATCCTTCTTCAAGCTGTTACGGAAGCAGAACTGACACAGACCAGAACTGGCCCTGAACCTAAAAAAGATTAAAAGAGATGGGAGTAGAGAACATTTGGAGAGTTGCAGAAGGAGTTATAAGTGTTCTGATGTCAAAAAGCTTTTTGTCTTTATTTCTTTGTTTTTTGGACACCCCAAGAGCCTAGCAGTCAGTCAAGGGGAGTGTGTGCTGGAGTAACTGTCCTTACAATTGCTGCAAATATTTTTGTGATTTTCTGAAGGGAGCGGAGGGAAGTACTGGTTAGTAATCGCCTGAGGAAAAACTCTTAGCTGCCTAAAACCTCTGAATGCTTCACAGACTGATCTAGGAGCTGGTGCTCTGCCAGATCCTATTTTTAAACAATTAGGTTTCTCTCCCAACTTTATGAAGTTACGCTTCTCTAGCAATATCACACAAGCATAGGGCCTGGAAAGGGAGGGGGGAGCACATGGGCAAGCATATGACTTTTGAGGTGAGAAATATAAAACTAAGTTTGGTGCCGTATTTCCATGTTTGCATAGCAAAGAGCTAATCTTCAGTGAGACTGAACAGCTCCAGCCCTGGTGTTTCCATCCTGCTGAGTTACACAGTCCGTGTTACTACTTAAAAGTAGAATCTGCTGTTTTCCTTGAATACATAGTTAATTCTTTCCTACTAATACTTTCTTTGCACTGCAAGATGATGTTTCAAACAGAAGTATTAGGAGATTTCCTAGGGCAATTGGGAACCCCATCAGCTCAGGCATGTAAAGAAACTAGAAAGCATAATGCCAACAGAAGTCCTGTGTTAACTCACTGGGAATGCATTAATTCTGAGATCAGCTACAATGTCCTTTTGATTTCTGACATGTCTAAAGAGCCCCACAGATGCAGCCAGAACTGATCAAAGTGTTTTCGTGAATGTAACAAGTAGTTTTTCTATTTGCAAAATACACTTCATGTAAATGAAATTGGGAAGACAGAACAGAAAATAAAGTCCACAGGAATCACTGCTGCTGCCTAAACACTAGTAATGCTATTAACAGTTCCAAACTTAATAGTTTTAGTCAGAATATATATATCTTCCTTCATGCTGGCAGGAAAGCTCAGTTTACTTAGTGTGTTCTCATTTTCTGATTTCCAGCAATAAATGTTGTATCAAAAGTCTGGCCAATGGACCACAAAAGAGTTAGAGTGTCTGAGATTTTTCCAAGTTCTAGGATAAAAAAATGATGTTTTGACACCAATAAGGGAGAGTGTTGCTCCATTTAAAATTCATGTTAGTGTGCCTGCTCAGAATTTCTTTCAAGTGTGGAGTTCTTAGTAAAGCATTCATTGATGTTTCTTCCCCAGCCTGTATTCCAGAAACAATACTCATCATGGACTGAAATAGTTCTTGACTACTATTAAGTTTCATTTTCTGCCTCACCCTCCTTAATTTCTGTAATGCAAAATAACCCAGTAGTAGGAAATCTTTAATTCAGCTTTTCATTCTGTCCAACATTATTTACTGCTAATATTTATGGGTTCTGTAAGCATGCTACTCTTAATATTAATAGTTCATCTTGGGAGCACAAATGTTTAGCATCAAATTCATTTTCCACTAGGAATTGGAAGTTAAAAACCTTTCTAAAATGGTTATTTTCCTGTTTTATATGTCTTGAAAATGTGAGGCAGTACTGTTGGTTACACTTGAGCGTAGTATTCTGCAGTATCAGAGGGTGAGACAGACACAGCAATTTGATCTTTCATAAGTGCTTCAAAAATAATCAGCATGCCTTTTATTTCTGATCTATTTCTTGCCTGAATGACTGTTCAGAAACTGCAGAGGGCAAAGAATATATTGACAAAAAGTCTTTTTTGGTAGCGGAGCTCTTGGAAGACAAGCTATACTCTCTTGTGTTGTGTAAATCTAGAATAACTGTGAAGGCCAGCGGAATAATTCCAGAATTGTGCTAGTCAGAGAGATGAATTGGTCAGATTTTTAGTCATGATATGAAGTAGAGGAGGACATTGAGCAGAGGAATGGTTGTAGAGACAGTTCATCCTGCCTTGAGGCAGGAAGAGGCGCACAGCTTTTTCAAATCCCTTTCACCATTAGCATTTTGTAACTTACAGGGTTCTGTGCTATGGGACATACGGGTTTATTCATCTGTGTTCAGTCTGAACCCCTGTTTTGGAGACTTTCTTCAAAACAAGTTTTTTTGCATGTTCATTAGTATATGAGAGCAGCACAGAGAGCCTCAACAATATATTGTTATTTAGAAATTTAGTTGATAATGAAGATAGTTATACTTTGGCATGTATAAAAGAATGTTAATGGTATACAGTGATTCGTAAGCTACATGAARCTGAATAAGCATTCCCCCCCATTTGAAAGTATGAAAGTAGGCATTGTGGTCTTTGGGGAATCGTTCATCCTGGMGGTTACAAGAGTCTAGGTAAAATCTGTATTTCATCCACAATCTGCTTTATCTGATCTAGGACATGCTAGATAACATGCTATCCTAGAAGGAAGGTGTGAAAATTACTTTTAGCTGTTTCTAGAGTGTTATGACTGATGTCAGATGTAGGTTAGGGCAGGGAAGAGAAGTTGTGTAAAACTGGAAATTGATCCTACTCTTAATGAGTTCCAGTTCTGTATATTAATCAAAATATTGCTGTCCCTCCCTCCCTCTCTCCCTTCCTTCCTCCGGGCTAAACTCTGCACTGAACTGAGTAGCTCTGTTGAATTCTCTTGCCATCCTGGCAACCGCATTGGAAAACTGCTGGAAACATGAGGAAGTCTACAAATTGTACGTGCATGTGTATAGATGGTTTTATTCAGTTATTCATGGTCAGCTCTGCTGATCATGATTTCTGGGTTAGCTGATCCACAGGCAAGTACCCATTTTTTTTGCCTAGTGCATAGTTTGCCTTCTAGTCATGCCTTATCTTCTCTAAAGAAAGAGCAGTATCTGAATATAGTTGTTATTTAGTTTTAATACCTCTTTGGAATAGCTTGTGTGCCAGTAGGGGCATGGAGGTCTTACCCCTAATCTAGAGCATGGTGGCTTTCTGTCCTGGAGGACATAAACACTGTCAGCAGGATGAAGAGAGCTGAGATGTTGTTCAGTTAGCTAGGGGCAGAGATTTATTGCATGTTTTCATGACCTTTGCATCTTTTCATTACCTTTTACAAGGTAAATACCTTGTAGAAGTGAGCTACAAAAGGGAAGGCAGTGTGTTGCGTTATGTTTTCTGATGCTGAATTCATGCTCCCTCTTTGATTTCTTCTGTATCTTTTTTTTTTTTTTTTTTTTTTTTTTTTTTTTTTTTTTTTTTTTTTAAGCAGAGATTTGGCAATTGCTGTTTTTCAATTTGACGTTTGGCCATCTGGAGCTGAGCAGAGCTTTAGTCACACGCTAGCTCTGTTAAGTGGAGCAATGTAGGATCTAGGGGCCACTCTAAAGTAAGCACAGTGGAATTAGCAAAGTTACATCAGGATTGGACCAAGCCTTTCAGCTGGCCGTTCGCTATGCAGGTTACTGAGAAATTTCATCTTGTTTTCTCAGCTCTGAGGGAGCTTTGTGTGAGCATGCCTGGGATGCTTGGGGTAAATTGCTGGACAAGTAAATGGAAACTAGTCAAATAATTTCCGGTACTTTGTTTCTATCCAGGTTAAAACAAATAAGAAGTACTTCTCTCTTGGTAATGCTCTGTAGGGCACTTGGGACCTGCTAATGGCCCAGAGCTAGTGCTTACAGAGCCTATATTTTTAGGCTGTGTTTAGGGTGCATCTTATTCCCTAGATATCTCTCCAAGCCCTGCATTGCTGTAGCTCTCTGCCCCAGCTTTTACAGAAGGGATGGCTCCAAAAGCAGAAGAGAGTGAATACAGCATTATTAGGTGGTTGAATGATTTACTGCTGGTTTGTGTGTTGACTTCAATTGTGTACTGGGTACAGGGGATGGTATTGGATTCAGTGGACAAGTTCCCTTATATAACAATATCTGTATTTCCTTGAAAATGAGGTTGTCAACACCCTTATGGGCAAAAGTGTATATTCCACAAACATTATTATTGGTGAGGTTTCCTCCTCCCATGATGGTGATGTCCAGCTTCCTTCTGGGTCACATGAACAGCCCATAACTGCTTTTTGTACCTCCCGTAACAAGGCAGCCATGGGCCTGTGTCTCCAATCTGCTAACTTTAAAGAAGCTTGTATTCTTCTCCCTTTTATATTAGGAACCTGAAACCTTTGATATCAATTCTGTGTTTCAGGTGTATCTCCCTATGAGACAGAACGTTACTTTCATGACACGTTCCCTCTACTTATAAGTTGGCCTTGTGAGTGTGTTGTTAGGACCAGAAAGAGATTGTCGTGGTTTCCTGAAGGCAGAGCGTGGTTAGAAGACTGGAAATGGTTCCACGTACAGGAGTGTGAACTATATTGCTGTTGCTGAAGTCCAGGTATGCAGGAATCAAAGCCTTCTGTTGCTCCTGTGTACAGATCAGGGGTGTGATTGTAACTTGCCATATGACATGACATAACATCTTTAATTGAGATAGTTTGGGTAACAGTACAAGGGAAGTCACAGTGGCTCGAGTTCTAGGAAAGAACCTGTATGTTTTGTGAATAGGCTGAGCTGAAATCCGTATCACTGTGACTTAATTGTTGTTAGTTCCCAAGCTTCATATGAGTTTGGGTATGGGTACTGCTGCCGTGGTTATGCTTTTGATGTGGTTTTAGGCAAACCCCTGAGATTCATTTCAGAATTCCTCTACCCTTTTTGGTTGCATTCTTGCAAATTTCTACCCAGTATGCTGCCCAGCCTGTCACTGAATTTTTTCTCCATGTGTGGCACAGCTGGACAGAATGAAAACCAGCAGGATTATAAATGTTTATAGCTTCAGGTGTTATCTTTATTTTGTCAACATGTAGTCTAGCTAACACCTGGTGACTTCCTTTCCTCTTGGCCTTTGGTTTCTCTGCTGAAGAAAGCTGCTCACAAACAGCTGTGTTGGTCCATTTTACAAAGCTTTGAGGATTAATGATTTTAATGCATAATACAGTAGAGGAACTTCGTTAAATCAGTGCTCCCTCATTTGGTGATCAAGCTCTTTAATAATTAAAATGATTGCCCATAGTGGTTTTCTGCCTTTCCTGATGTCCAGAAAAGCAGTTCTAGACTTGACACAAGTGCTTCTATTCTTGTGCAGATGAGCTGGGGGCTGAGCCTAACCACTGCCATACGGTGGGGTCAGGACCTTTGAACAGCTCTGAGAAATGTTCAGGCAGATTGTAGAAGCTGATCTGCAAAATCACCTCACCTGTATTTACAAGATTTTCAGATTTGGTATAGGAGAAATGGTTAAGAAGTGCAAATTATGGGAGATGAAGTATAGCCCACATACAGAATCACTCAGTGAGAAAACATGCTTACACTTGTGCTAGTGTTAGTGAAGAAGTTCATTGTAAAATATCTGGTTAGCAGGCATTTCCTGAGACTTACACGCAGCATCATAAATTTTATTGCTGGAAGTCAGGCTAGGTGATGGTAGATGCCTTAAAATCAGTGAATTGTGAAATGAAAATAATTTGAGACAGCAGTCATGGAACACATTTTGAGCATGACCTCTCACCATCATAGCCATCAGCTGGCACCTATAAGCTGGTCTTTTCCTTTGAGTGCAGTGTCATGCCAACCCGGTGAACAGAACTGCCTGTTGAGGACGTGGGACAAATGAGGTGGCTCAAGGCCTTGTCTGGCAACATTTACTCGTGGTCCAAACTCAGACTGGAGTTTGTGGTGTGAAGTGGTGTGCATCACTAGATTTTTGGGATTTTATTTCAGAAACATTTATTACTTAGTTCTGTCCACTTCCTAAGTGGGCCTGAATTTGTGGTTTACTAAGCAAGTATGTAATTTAAAATAGTTGGGTCTTTATAGCAAGTCATTGTTGTTAGTGCGTTTAACAAGATTCAGAGCACTGCAATTAGGAAGTTTTGTGTCTGTAAGTGTTACCACTGATGTCATTCAGAGCTGACCCTAGTTCTGTGATGCTCCACTGCTAAGTACAGGCTAACTCAGACTTTCCTCACTGCTACAGCTTCTCTCCTACTGTGTGATTCAACATACCAGGTGTCAATGGTTAGCATGATCCATGACGGCAGGTGCAGGTCATGGTGTAGGAGAGGATATATAAGATGAGGCTGTTATATCCAAGGGGGTTAGAAAGCACAGATGATAGCATAACCTAGTAATGCTGTGTTGTTCCTTCTCTGTTGTCTAGTCCAGCATGCTAAGCATGTCTCCCATTACCTAATCCAGAGTGGTGCTGTCTTATTTGTGCAAGAAAAACGTTAATGATATTTGGAATAGGCTTAAATAGGATTTAAGTGTCATGCAGATGTGGGCTAATCCTTTGCCTGGGGTTGTAGTCAGCTTTTTATGCAAACAGTTAGCCTTTTTGCTCAAATGTAGATAGGTACAAAAATCAACAGTTTTGAATTACAAATACAAGTTTTTTTAAGTCCACTTGGTAGCTTAGGGAGTGTCACAGTATCTCTAACGCACTGTCCTGAAAAGATGTAACAGACATTTACTACAGTATTTCATGATGCAAATCTATTTCTAGTTAGGTGTCATGTGATTATAGGGCAAAAGAGAGAAGGGTTTTTTTTTTCTTTGAACAGGGTAAGTTAAAAGATGATTAAATCAAGTTTTCCAGCTTTGCTGCTTTAAAAGAAAATATCATTAGGAAAATCTCTGTAAATGTATTTTTGCTCTTACCCGCCCAGTCATAAATTGATATACCAGATGATCACCTTGGAGGAAAAAAAGTACAGGATAACTTACAACCAGAGGCTTGTATTGAGGCTACATTAGGGAGCAAAATAGAGCAGGTTTAAAGCTGTGTTTGGACGACCTTCAAATCCCATCTGCGGATTTCTTTTTAGCTTCAAGTTTCAAATGTCAGCTGCAAGTAGATCATGGCACCAGAAACACTTAGGCAATAAAAGATCAAGGATGTCCTCTCTTTGCATTTGTTTTAGAGGAGAGAGAACTGTGTGCCTCATTAGGAACTACTGTCTGTGGGTAGACCGATGTCTCTGGGAGGAATTGGGAAATCTTGCACACTGGGTTGATGCATTAATCAAGGGTGAAAATGGGAATATCTCCACTAGGTAAAACAAAAACATTAAAAATCCACTGTATTAACATATTATAACATACTGTCTCAGTCTGGTGTTTGGGTTTTATGCCATGAGGCATGAATATCCATGGCTAAGGGCTATAAAGATTTAGAGACTGTGGATGTTGGGGGAAGAAAGCCAAAACACTACTAGGGTATAGTTAAGTATATTTAGCCAGCATTATGATCTCTTGCCTCCTTGAACTACAGAATTTACCAACAAATCCAAAAGGCAGGCTGAAGGGAGAAATCTTCCCCCATCTCCCGTTTTAGTTGTGGACTTCCCTCTGGTGCTTTCATTGCTTACGTGAAAGAAATGGGGATAAAGGGGAAGTATACGCAAGCCACTGTTATTCTAGAAGCAAAAGCTTAGGTCAGAGGTTTCTGTCAGCCAGGATGATCCTTGAGTCCAGTAAAAAAAACCTGAGCCTTAGCTGCCTCCAAGAGGCATTTGGCAGAACTGAAGGGTTGCTCAGAGAACTAAGAAGCTGCTCTGAAGTGCTGTAAAAGCTTCAGGAGCTTTAATTGTTACCACTGATGTCATTCAAGCCTGATTCCCACTGGAACTTCCTCTGTGTTAATTATGGTCCTGAGGATGATAACTTGGCAAACGCAGCTGCAGCGTTGCTGTTGCATCAGTTAATTAATCATCCAGGCTGGATTGGAGAGAAGATGTGTTTCTTTACTCTCATAAACAGCTGTAGAGAAGTGGAAAGGTTTTGATGACTGAAAGTCCCTTTTCAGCTGTATTAGAGTGTGAGGGCTGCGGGATCCTAATACTAGTGTGCAGTTCTCGTATGTTCATGTTTTCAAAGGCATGGTGGTGCTTTTTCCCAAAAAAGAAATACGAAACACATCAAACTCTACAAAAGCAGGTCATCTTCGACTCCTCAGTACAGCTATAAGGAAAAACTTTATGAATGAAATTAATCCGGCTTTAATAACTTTTAAAAATAACTTTCATAGGTGAAGGAGACAGATCATATTAGGAGTAAATTGAAGATACCCGGAGTGGTTTTCTTAGGCAAATGTAGAGAGATTATTTCTGGGATGGCTTTGGGAATAGTTTGCATGCTCCGGTGATGTTGATTTCACTGTAGGGTTATTAGTCTTTCCTTAGTGCCGCTTGCTGACCTGCTGCTTGAAACAATACAAACATCTGAAGAATACAGCTCACAGGATTCCCTAGCAAAGCCTAAGCTGTAAGAACGTGGCCTTTGAAGTGACCTCTGCCAGTTTGCCCCTGCAATGATCTGACCGTCTCTTTATCTGGTCCTGTTAATCATAAGGGATATTTATGGAATTTGTTGTCTGAAGTGCAAGCTGTAGCATCTGAATGTTATTTCAGCTAAACTTTGAAACTAATGAGATGGCATGTATTTACATTGCTGAACTGGGTCACTCTTTTTCTTTGTGAAATTTGATTCTGAATATGCTTGGGAGCAGAAGTAACACTTTTCTAACACCATTATTTAGTTGTTTAGGCAGATAAAAGCCTCAAGCTGCTTTGTGTAACGTGCCTCACAGATCCTCATGTTGGCTTTTTCTAAGGCAAAAATAACTTCCAGAAATGTCAATAGAGGTGAGAAATTATTATTTTGGAGCTTGTAAATTAAACTAACTGCACTGAAGACATGTTCTTCCTATGTGGTGACAGGAAACAGTGATAAATATGATGACATATTCATAGTGATAAAGATAGCCTACAATCTGTAATTATCTTCTTCCTGGTTTGTTAATTAACTGATTTCCATGGCATTTTTGCAGGGAGGGGAGGGATGTGTATTATTAGTAGGGCATTGCAGATTTGGGGTTTTGTCCAGTGATTTTTCAGGACAGACTTGGGGCTAAAATAGTGGTCTACATTGTCTGTCCTTGGGAGCACACCTGAGTCTGGAGTGACCTTCCTGGTGTTACCTGGGAAAACCTCTTGCTGTGCACTGTACTTGGAGTATTTCCCAAGGTGTACTTAATCATGCTACAGATGACCTGCCTTTGTGGTGATAAATTAAAATAAAAAATGACCTGGCATCCTGCCTTGTAGGGTGCTGCTGAGGTATCTGCTAGAAGGGCCCTGCTATCTGCTGTTGCAAAACCGGTATGATTTGTAGGAGACGTGTATTAAGTTCAGGCTTCCAAAAAGATGTTAGGGAGAGCTGGTGCTACATTTTGGCAGCCCCTTGTAATCCAGAACTAACTCAGGAATGATCCGTTTGCAACTGTATTGCTTTAGATGTGACTTTCCTTTGAAACAGTAAGTGTAATTTCAGTGTTTTAAGGTGGACAAGATCAAGATCAAGATATTAAAAATAAAAAAAATTATGAATTTCCAAACCATTGTCCCTTCTTTGACACTGATCTGATCTTTGAAGGCAGTGATTTTCTCAGTACTATCTTTTGTTTGCTTGTTTGTTTGTTTGCATCCAGTTTAGGTCAAATGCAGTGAAATTGTACTTTATGACTGAAGTAAACCTGCCTGCTCTTGGCTGCACTCGTAGGGTCATAGGGTTTTTGACGTTTATACGTGAGAGAGCACTTGCCCAGCAAGATGAAGAGGCTGAAGATACACACAGTGTGAAAATGCTGCACAGATTGCTTCCTTTGGAGTTGTCAGGCCACCTCAAGAGCCTACAGCTGGGTATGCTCCATGGTGGTCCTTTGCCTGAGCAGTGTTTGGAACCATTGGTCATGGCCAAAAGTGTGCTGCCAATTGTGTCTTTATTCCTACAGTTGTTTTTTTTTCTTTCAGGTTTTTTTCCACTTGCTGTAGCCTAGTAGTGAGGACTGACCGTAAAAAGCTTTTCCTTTTACTCCTTGTTTTAATCTTTTATTGTAGGCTACTTTATGGTTTGTTGTGATTCCCTGCGTTAAAGTCTGAAAATGTCAGTTGCTGAATGGAGAAATAGTTTTAGTCATGAGATTAAAAATTACTGGCTTTTTTAAAGATGTGGATTTTGACTATAAGATTTTGACTTACCATGAAAAGTTTGCCTTCTGCATTTAAGAATTCATTACAGAAAAATGGGGAGGAATAATACCGTTTTGCTAGTGTCACAAGGTTTCATTTTTGAGGAAGAACCAACTTTTTTCGAAATGTGATTTAAGCTCATTTAAATCTGTTAAAGCCATTTTTTCCCCATTTTTAAAACTGTAGAGATTCCTTTCACACTAGTTGTGTTGAGTTGACCTAAGGCAAGCATTTAGTTTCTGGACTACTTTTTTTCTTTGAGGAAACTGACACTAATACATGGACACATGACTAAGGTGGCATTTGCTATGTCTGGTCTGAGTGGTTGCTGAGGAATAAAGTGTCATTCATCCTGAAAGATATATGACAAGGGTGATAAATTAACATTCATAGGTACTTTTTTATGTTAATTGGAGAGAAAGCGTTGATGATTTAGTGTGGAGGAGATGCTTATCTTTTGGGCATCTCACTGATAGGTAAGGTGAATCTTGCTCTAAAAAAATGCTTTATGTAATTAGATTTGCACTGGGAAACCCAGCAAGGCTGGGGTGAATGATGGACATTGTGCCAAGTACCATTTACACACTGTGAAAGATCAGTGCCCGAGGATTTGCTAATCTAAATAGACAGCAGAAACAGAGAAAGAGTTTGTAGCCTTTATTTATTTACTTATTTATTAATAACGCGAAGTATGTAAAGCTTTTTTAATAATTTGGACTCTCATAAGTTGTTGTAAAGGAGCTGGACTGGCAGGCAAATTGCCAAGAGTTCATCAGAGAAGCACAAATAAACACAGTTCATCAAATGGATTAACCATGACATATATTGTAGGTACACGTAAGAAGTTGATAAATGAGTGACAGATCCTGAATCAGGTTAATAAAATCCACTTTGGCAGAGTAGTGGATGCTTTGTTGCAGATAAAGGGAGACGTGCCATTTTTCAGGGAGCGCTTTTAATCAGAGGTATGTGCTGGCGTTGTGCTGCCTTAGGAGGGTTGTGAGATAGACTTTAATATCCCTCTGGCACATTTTTAACTTTGGCCATTATAGCCTGGTGCATAGAGGATCCATGAAGTGCCGTGAAAACGGCATTTTAAATCGATTTATTTACTTTATTCAGATCAGAAAGTGAAATAAAGCTACACCTTGCATGATTTTAGCTCTAACGTACCTACTGATCTTTAGCAAAGCAGTAAGAATCACAAGATTTAGAACATCGGTCTTCAATATATTTTCCACAAAAACTGAAAGCTGAAACTGATGCATGGAGGCCATTTGCCATCCTCAGATGGTGGCCACATATTCAGGTCACTTCTGAGCATAAGTATTGAGGCCGTCCAGTTCTTAAACATGACTTGGCCGCCCGCAGAGCGGGTAGAGGAAGGTGCCTCAGAACTACCTGCCCAGCAGACCGGCCTCCCTCCTCCTCAGGCGGAACCTCTGGTGGGCCCGGGGGAGAAGCTACACCGGGATTCATGACCGGCTCCTCCGAGCCCTCGCAGGGGTTTCCCCCGCCACGGGCTCTGGCCGCTGCTTGCCGGGCCCACCGCCAAAAGCGCCGGCTTCGGCGGGTCGGGTGTGGGAACCCCCGTCCTTCAGGGGGCTGGAGCGGGCGGAGGAGGCGGGCGGCGCCTCCAGCCGGCTGCGGCGCCGCGGTGGTGCCCCCTGCTGGCGGGAGGCGGGCAGCGCGCGGCCGCTGGGGGCTCGCGCCGGAGGCTCGCGCCGGGCAAGGCTGCAAAGGCTGTGCAGGCTCAGGACGTGCCTCGGTCGCCTTCCCTTGTTCGGGAAGGGTCCTGGTGCCAGGGCCGGGTGGTGGTCGGCCATCCTTGGCTGTCAGGCTGTTTGGTGACCAGACAAGCAGCTACGCTGTGCCCGCACATGGGGAAGCAGAAGGTGGGAGGCTCGCCTGTGGTACGAGCGGCTCTCAGGCAGCACCCTGACCCCTRAGCTTCCCTCTCAGCTTTCCTGCAGGACCCCACCATTAACGTTTTCTGCACTCAAAACTGCAGCCAAATAGTTCTCTGCTTTTTGTTGGTGTTCAGCTCACACGTCCCTTTTTTGCATAACCTCTTGTTCTTCCCTTGTAGTCATTTCCTTGTTCACCTGTAATTTTCCCATCTTCTCCAACTACACTCATAATTTCCTTTGTGGCGCTGTATAAAAGGCACTGTATAAAATGCTATTGCTAAACTACATATACTGAATTTTCCTCAGCTAAAAATAATTATCCAAAAAGATATTGGGGCACAGTCTATTTTGTGTAAAGTTTGTTAAAAAAGATTGTGCATTTAGATCAGAAAACCAGGTTTAGAATTGTTTGGGTCTCTGTTTTCTGTTTCTTAACCACAGCTATGATGTTTGTTCTTGCATATTGTTATGATATGCCTCTGATTGAATAGATTATTAATTTTTTTGCTAAGTAGTTTGTGATTTTATGTGCTAGTCCCTTCATTGTTCCAAGGTCATCAGGTTCTCCTGGTTTGAGCACATACACTGAATGCAACGTGCCCCCGGTTCGGTTGGAATTTCCCATTTTGTACCTGTATCCCGCTCAGCTTTCTTCCCGTATTGCCTGTATGTTCAGCACTGGATGTTATTGAAAATTGAGGTGAATGGATTGTTTAGATACTAGACTGCACGTACTGACCTCTCAGAATGTTAGACCAAACCTTCTGACCACTCTTTGCTGGTTCTCTCTCTGGTTACTCTGAGTAGTCGTTCAGGGTTGAGTGCTTACCCAGGTAAGTATGGAGCCTGCCCACATCAGATTTTTGTTCACCCTGGCTTTCATTGCAGATGATAGTTTTTGCATGTTTGTATTGAATCTCAACCTCCTCTGTGTCAGTCTGCAAGGCTTTTGTATCTCTGGATGTCTGTAAGTAGTTCTCTTAGTTTACCAGATTTGGACTTGTGAAACTAAATAGTTGCAGTCCTATAGTTGTATTTTCACTCAATTTAATCACCTCGCTTTCATGCTGTTCTAGTGTGTAAACAGCTTACCCCTTGGGAACAAATGATTTGTAGATACTGATTTGATTGGCTTTAGCCATCCCAGAACTCCTGTGACATTGTTTTGCATTCCTAGCTATAAAGTGGGTTTGAATGAGACTCACTCATGGCCACTGTTAGACATTCTTGTGTCCAAAGGAACTTGCTGCCTGTAATTCAGTTTCTGAAGTCTTTTGGAGCTCCATCTGCAGCTCTCCTGCAGGTGGCCTAGCCCTGGAGCAGGTAAGCTTTGGTCTTTTTTGACTCCAGACATCATAGCATTGTAATTGCACTGTGACCTTGGAGCACCTCCATCCTTCCAGGTGATGACTCTGGAATTACAGGCTTCACCTGTAAAAGAAACAGGCAAGTTAGTTCTTCTAGCAAGAGGTTGATTTTATTTCACAGTGTAGTAGGTATAAGGAGAAATTTTAGGCTCTACAGATCTTCACACAATGTTTCAAAAGTTCAGTTTGGTCTTGGAGCGGGGAATCAGCAGTCCTGGTTAACGGGGGAGGTCCCGGAYGACTGGAGGCTTGCCAATGTGACGCCCATCTACAAGAAGGGCCGGAAGGAGGACCCGGGGAACTACAGGCCTGTCAGCCTGACCTCGGTGCTGGGGAAGATTATGGAGCGGTTCATCTTGAGGGCGCTTGCAAGCCATGTGCAGGACAACCAGGGGATCAGGCCGAGCCAGCATGGGTTCATGAAAGGCAGGTCCTGCTTGACCAACCTGATCTCCTTCTATGACCAGGTGACCCGCCTAGTGGATGAGGGAAAGGCTGTGGATGTGGTCTACCTGGACTTCAGTAAAGCCTTT
>JAYKAV010003043.1:2929607-2986798 GCA_035582835.1 Phoebastria nigripes | reverse complement strand
GCACCTCGAATACTGTGTTCAGTTTTGGGCCCCTCACTACAAGAAGGACATTGAGGTGCTGGAGCGTGTCCAGAGGAGGGCAACGAAACTGGTGAAGGGTCTGGAGAACAAGTCTTATGAGGAGCAGCTGAGGGAACTGGTGTTGTTTAACCTGGAGAAGAGGAGGCTGAGAGGAGACCTTATTGCTCTCTACAACTACCTGAAAGGAGGCTGGAGTGAGATGGGTGTTGGTCTCTTCTGCCAAGCAACTAGCGATAGGACGAGAGGAAACGGCCTTAAGTTGCACCAGGGGAGGTTTAGATTGGACATTAGGAAAAATTTCTTTACTGAAAGAGTGGTTAAACATTGGAACAGGCTGCCCAAGGAAGTGGTGGAGTCACCATCCCTGGCAGTATTTAAAAGACGTGTAGATGAGGCACTTAGGTACATGGTTTAGTGGGCGTGGTGGCGTTGGTTGATGGTTGGACTTGATGATCTTAGAGGTCTTTTCCAACCTCAATGATTCTATGATTCTATKATTCTAATCCACATCCCAGATATTTCTTCAGAGTCGTGCTCCCTCTGCGACTCTCCCAACTCCTTTGATCACTTTTCATTTCTCTTGGCAAAGAGGGTCAGTGTCCTAAGGTAGGAGTCATTTTCTACAGCATCTGTGTTTCTTCCCAGTTAACACTGAAGTGTCAGGGGTGAGTAGTCAGCCTGTCTGGGCTAGGCTGGTACCCTCACCCTCTCCCCCAGCTGTGAAATTGTGCATGCTTCCAGGGGAGAGAGTAGGAAACTGCAGTGAACCTAAAATGAAACACGAACAGTTTGCTGGACTTCCCTATCCTTCACCCATTGACTTGGGCTATCGTGTGCTGAAGTACATCTGAGAGAGCAGATAATGTCATACTGAAGCAATCGGGTGGGGAAGGTATCAAGGTACCTGCGTCTCTGTTGCTGTAGTGGTATTTTTTTTTCCTTGTTATATTTCTTTTTTCCTGTTCTATTCTTTGGTGTAATAAAAGCAGCTGATCTTCAAACAGAACAGAAAAATTTTCAGAGTTTCAGTAAATAATTTAAAACAATTACAGGTTTTATTTGGATCTGTGCGCATCCTGTTTCTACTGCTTGTGGCAGAGAATAGTGTGAGAGGGATTGTTAAAATCACTTATATTGCTTTTTCTGTTGTCAGTGTGAGCTGGTGGCCTGCTGGGATCCTTTCTCCTGTGCCCTCAGTTCTCTGTTACGGGAGAGAAGCAAGCAGTGTTTTTTTGGATCTCTCAGTTTGGTTAAACACTCTGGCATGGATGGTATCCCTTTTCTCTGTCTTGCAGCCATTTAACAGTAACTTGTTCTTTCATTCCTCTCAGCAGTGCAGTCTGGAAATCTCCGACTGATTTGTTCTATTTTTCTGCCAGTGCGCTATTTCAGTGGCAGTAAGGGAGCAGGTCCCTCTTTGTTTTGGGTAGGGAAACTTAAACTGCAAGACAGTTTCACAGCAATATGTTACATAATACTGCGCAAAGCGAAAAGTAATTAATGTGGAGGTGGAAAAGATACCCTTACTACTCAGTGCAAAGCCGGCTTGCCTTTCCGACAAAGATAGTTACCTCCTACCTCTTCATTTCCATGAGAGGCTCTCTCAGAATCCCAAAGATAAGAAAAAATAATTGGAAAATTGTCTTTAATCTTTAGCAGAATCTGGCAATACACGCAAAAGGTTGAGGCTACATTATTCTGTCACCTCAGCTGCTTAGTATTTGGAAACAGTGAGGAAATAAACAAGTGAAAAAAGACCCAGTGCCCCCTCCTCAAGGCTGCAGAGTTCTACGTTTTTTATCAGACCAGCCACATTCTTATCTCATGCTGCATTGGAGAAAATCTGAAGTAACCTTGTGAAACTAATGAATTTTCCCAGTACGGCTAAAATCACAGTGTCACAGTGTATGGAACTTAGGAAAATGTCAGTCTGTCTAGTTGCAGTTACTATTCAGTTACTGTTATTATTGCAGAGTCTAAAGAGATGAAGCTCTCCTGAAGATGTTCCCTGCCCAAGAAATGATAGGACTGCTCAGTTTTCTCTGTTATACCCTTTCTTAAGTGGCCCTTCATAAAGATTTGTTTTGCAGCAGTCTCAAGTTATATGAGGTATGATAACAAGAACAGAGTCTGGCTAAACCTCCTAACTGATGCTCATCTGACTTAGACAATGTATAATCATAGATTAAAAATACCCTGAGCTTGGTTACATTCTAAAAATACTCTTCAAAGTTCTTAGCAGCTGTTACTAGAAATAGTTTACTATTGGCTAGGCRGTACAGTAGAAGCTGAAAATATAAAGACTGGGTTTCTTTTTTTCTCTTAAATATTCATCATGAATACTCTGTGTTCAGATTAATATCTTTCAAGCACTTGCTCTTCTTAGGCTGCTTACAAGGACTAAAGTGGCAAGTGAAAGGGAGTAGGGAATGTGGCATATAAAAAGTATTGTTCATTTATATTGATTGGTGATGCAGGTTTTCCTGGAATGTTTTGCAGTTCTGATTACTTCATCTTAAACTAGAGAGAGTTCAGAAAAGGGAGACTRACATGATCTATGCTGGAAACACATGATGAAAGACTAAATCACCCTGGGGTTATTGTTTTAGGCTCCATTCTTCATCCCCTTTCTGTGTCGTATCAGTTGCTAAAATTATAAATGGTATAGAAGAGATAGATGAGGACCATCTATTTTCTTTCCTCTTAACAGAAATATCAGGGCACTCAGTTAAATACAAATCATGGGAAACCTGTAGAGGGAAAAAATGAGAGTGCTTGGTTAGACTTTGAAACTCATTGCAACAGGCTTTTGATGAAATCAAGAAATTAATGAAAAGAAGAAAGAAATTGAGTCTGTGAGACTAATCTATCCAAATGCCTAGTTTTAGTGAAATTAGAAAATTACTGGTTCTGAAGTCCTGGGTATAAGGTGAGAGGGTTATGCTTACACGCTATCATAAGAGCACTGTAAGACTGAAGAAAGTAAGGGAAGGTGCTATAGCTATATGTGGTATTGCATTTTTTTTAAAGTTAAAAGTATGTGCTAGCAAACAGTTTTTAGATGCCTGTACCGTGACCAGCCCTGGGCATGGCACCTGTGCTTCTAGGCCTGTCCAAATCTGAGCTATATTTCTGAAATAAATCCCCAGAGATGCAGTTGATCAGGGCAGTACTTCTGCAGATTGCCAGTCCATATTCTCCCCTTGAGTAATTTTCGTATTAGCTTTCTTTGTGGAACCCTGAAAACTATGTAATTGTGTGCATCACAAGAAATGCAGTCCTAGGAGTGTGTTTTTCTGCAGAAACACTTTCTGTGTCCTTTTAAAAATTCAAAGAATTGTCGCTAGAGTATTAACATCAGCGCAGTATTTTTTTTGTCTGAAAAATTCTGTACATCCTTTGCTTTTCTTTTTAAAGTTTGAGGCTTTGCTTTTCATTGTAAGAACTTACTTTAAAATCCAGAAAAGCTATATATTATGCATTTATATAGTATTTACTTTTTTTAGAACAGTTTTTTTCTTCTGTGATTGTTCCCCCAAGACCAAATTAGTTTATGTATTTTGTAAATGTCACTCTTCCACAATTTTTGCCTTATGACACATCTTTTAAAATGTGTTATGCTCTTCACAGGTGTGTGTGTGTTCTGAACGTAAATCCAGTTTACTGGTAGACGTCCTATAATCCTCTCAGTTGCCAACCCTCTAAATTCACTAAAATAAACTGTATTTTATGGAAGTCTTGGCAGAAAGAGCCTTTTGTATACAGTAAAAACAGATGATGGCAAGCATGCTAATCACCTTAAAGAACATACTGCTCAGTCAGTCATTTTGGGGTATTCTGAAGGAGTAGCAGCATTAATCCTGTTACCACCTTCAAATTGCATTCACCTTTTGCCTGTGGAAAAGATGCTTCTGTTTGCAGAGCATAGACATGTTGTGGACATGTGGACATGAATGTGGCGTACTCAGGATCTGAGTGGTTGAATGTGCTGTTAAATGCCTGCCATACAGACAGCTGCATTTGCCCAGTGATTCCTATTTGTGCAGGGGCTGCAGGAGTGATGGTACTGCATAGAAACAGGATGCACAGGGTAAGAGCTTGTCCACGGAAGGCTTGCATGCCTCCTGGCACTTGCTGGCAGTCTGAAGCATGTCCTGGCAGTTGGTGAATTCTTCAGTCCCCTCCTATGTCTCCTTTCTCTTTCAGTGCAATGGGGAAGGTGCACTCCAAGCTACATGAGACCTTTAATTTATATATATATTTTTTTATATATATATATATATATCTTCTAGGATTAGGAAGTTTGGCAAGCCCATCTTGGGTAGTTGCTGGTACTTTGAAACAGAATGCTACTTCATTCTGTTAGTAGCATTTAAGAGTTTTCCATGTAGGGATTCTAAACTTCCACATGCCCTCAAATGAAAATCAACTGTCAGCTTAGAAGAAGAAAACGCAAAGTGTATTTCAGTTACTTATATGTTCTTCTAGAGGTTAAATCTTCATGAAATTATGTTGTGTGACTTAGTTTTAGAAACTTCCTTTTAGCTACTGATCTGTACATATGATAATGTTTGCATCCGATGTCAAATAATTGGTGTTGCTGATATTAGAGGTGAAATGAACAGGCTTGGAAATGGTGTCTTATCTTTGATTTTGGAAGTAATTTTTATGAATTGAAGGGGCCTAGAATTACAGACATGTAAAGCAGACATACATTTTCCATAATCTCTTATTGACCTTTGTTTAACAGAAGTGAGAAGAGAGGAATGTTTTTTCAGGACTATTTCTGATGCAGAATTATTTATGTATTCTTTTCATTCCTCTTCCCTAAACACTGTCCAGTGTTCTGGTTGAATTTTTTTTGTTTGTTTTATTTACTTATATATAAATTATAAGTATGGTTAGATTGCCATCCTGTTCTAGCCCAGGGAAAGCTGCCTTTAGTGGCAGATAATGCCAAAAGATGACTTCACTGCTAGCAAAATATTTTTAAGATTTGGGGCACTTTTCAAATAATTAGTTAAATTTGTAATGCTCTCTAGGATTCATTTGAGTGAAAGAGTATAAACATTACATCTGCCATTTTTATCTATTTCTTCTCATTGCAGTTTGTTTTTAATTTTGCAGCAGAGTAGAAGGTTCATGAGAGCTGGGACCATGGTAGACATACCTCATTACAAGTAGCTGCAATTATCTAACTGGATGTTCTGAATAATTGTTATCTAAAGTATATTACATTAGGTAATCAATAATATCTTATCTGTTCCTATTTTTAAAAATATTGAGATTCTGTTTTTTAAACCATTGTGTTTTATTTCACATTCAAATGAGAGTAAGAAGATTACCTCCTTTATTTTTGCAGCTGTATGCAAATGAATAATATTTCCTTTATCAATTATAAAAGGGATTTGGCAAAAGGCAGACTGTACAGTAGCTGCATGGTTAGGTGACGGATGAGATGGACATTAGGAAGATATTTTACTTTTTTAAATTATTTTTTTGTTTTAAACCTTGTGTCACTTATGTCCTCTTTATTTTTGGCTTCTGAGTAATCATCAAATTCATAAATGAAAGAGGCCTAAACTTTCTGGACTCTTTACAACGTGGACTCCATAGCTGTACAAAACTTACGACAAAAAAACCATTTTCTCTTTTCAGAGAGTGACCTTCCCCCAGTATTTTTTTAACTGTAACTGCAGTAATTTTTTTCCATTTTGAAAGTTCAAAAGCCTGGGAGTTGTGAAAATTGTGCGTTTAATAATTGTCTTTTTGTTTTGAAAGCTATACTGTGTTACTGCAGTATAAAAACCAAACAGAAAGAGCAGACACCAACGTTTTACAATACAGCTAAGTTTTAAAAAGTCACATAAGAAGCCAAGGTAAAACCTTTCAATTCATATAGGAGAAACAGTGCATAAGTAGGCAAATAGATAGGGTCAGCTAAGGAACGGAAAACCGGAAAGACTTAGGAATATTCCCCTGCCTCTTGGCAGTCTGGTTAAATTAGGCAGATACTGCTTATGTGGCTTTGTGTCTTTAGTGCCTAATGTTATTTTATCTTGTCCAGAAAATTCACCTGATGAGTGAAGATGTACAGGTTTAATGCCAGATTTGTAAGACTTTCCTTTCTGCTGTTAATATTCCCTTGCTGTTGCCCCACAGAGTTCCCAGAATGCCTGTAGCAGGGAGAAGGATTAGACAGTTGTCAGCATCATTTTTCTTCATTTCGGAACAACTGACTTGCCATTGTTGATGACTCTGACTTCTGTCTCTCATTTGAAAAATGTCAATAATTGGTGTCTTTTAATTAAAAGAAATGCAACTTGCTTTAATCCATCGCAAGTGAAGCATATAGCTGCTATCAAGTGTCTAGCACTAATATATATATAATAGTATAGCATGGGGTTGAGAGAGTATGTATAAGCCTGTGTGTATTTCTCCAAAGATTTTAGGGTATTTTGCAGGATTTAGATACTAATATTGAAAGCGTCTTTGAACAAATTTGGGTACTCCAGTAGTTGGATACTGCAGTGACAGTGCTATATGAAGTTGTAAGGGAGCAGAGAAGAGAGCAGCACTTCACAAATGAAAAAGCTGGAGTACTAAAGAGTTTAGTGAATACTTGCAAATTATATTTCTGTCTGTATGTGCATTTTTTGCCTTGAATTTTGATTTAACTGAAGTGGAATGGTGGGAGTGGGTCTTTTCTGTCCCTTAAAAAAACTCTGAAAAACATTTGGCTAAATTTTTTAGGATACCTACTAAATTTGGGTACCATAGTTTCTGGGTGCCTATTTCAGATAGCTAGAATTTTATTTTTGAGAGGTGACACGCAGACTGTCTTAATCAGGCAAAGCAAAAGCTTTAATTGTTTGCCTGGAAATTTGTTTTCCAGTTCTGTTGGCATCCCTGTCTTGTTCCTTTACCATGCTGCATTGCCTGTTTTAAGCAGTATCAGGGAYGGCCTCAGAAATATGAATATGGTGTTACATTTGGCATGCTCTCCAGGCAGGCTTCTCATCCAGTCCTATATAAACATTCATTTACAGGAAGAAAATCGTTTAGACCAAATGCTTTAAAGAAGTGAGGGCTATGTATCTGTGTTTGTCAACCTTTTTTCTAAATAAATAATTCCTATTCAGCTGAAACTGTCTCTCAGAAAAATCCTAAGGTGAATCTGTACCCATGAGCAGGATTACTTGCCAGCTTTACCTGAACACTTGCTGAATACTGATAAGGTGAAAGGAGGAGCAACATCACATATGTTTTCCTTATGCAGATATACCTGACAGTCTCCCTTTTTGCCCATGAAGGTGATAAGTACAAATGAGTTTGAATGTGAAACTGATAATGTCAGCAGCAATGCTTAGAAGAGCTCTTAGAATTTGAGACTTACTAGCAAATTATTGATGCAAGAGAGTGGAGAAAAAAAAACTTAGCGTTTTCTCTTGAGGCCTCATTGTGACAAATAGCATTTTAGTTTCCTCAGGCTTGCTTCTTTCCTTCCTTGTTCAGTCTTTTCAAGAGGAGAAAGTTACCGTAAAGTACTAGAGTACCAAAGCCAGTCAGTCTGGAAGCAGTCCTTCTAACAAGTGTTTGCCTGCCCATTGACAAGGTGTACTTCTAGAAGAACACTAGAACAATAAACAGACGTGATAGGGGAAGGAAGACATAAAATTCACTCCACTACACAGAATACATTACTTTAGGCTTTTTGTTCTTAGCTCTCACCAGGAAATTGCTGCGAGTAAGGAATATAACGGATGCTTGGCCTATCAATGATACTGACGTTGGATATTTGTCAATTATACTTTAAAAATTTTACAGATGTTTGTCTTCTGTTCTCTGTGGATCTTTTTTATCATGGCTGTCATCACCACATGCAATTTTTGTAATGTGAGGCAGTGTCAGGCTTGACTCATCCTTGAATGAGCTTGGGCAAAGGCGAAAGGGTATATGGCTGCCTGCACTTCTGCAGGGTGCAGCCTTCTCCCTGTGTCAGGGCTGGGATGGCATTGCAGCATGTCAGTGAGCTCAGTGGGAAGGTGCTGTTTGATCCTTGTGAAATCAAGATTCTGACTGCATTGAAGCTCCTGAAACCATTTCAGGAATCCCAGATCAAATTTTAATGGGTAGTTATTATTTGTTTTCCTAATCCACATATAACTGCTTGCTATATTTTTAGATGTATCACTGAATAGTTTACTTTATAGACATGATAGACTCTGGTTACTTGATTATGGTACTTTCCACTTCTTGTCTCAGTGTTGCAAGAAATTGTTGTATTCCATGTAAGAGACAGCTTCTAGTCTTAAGCATTACAGTTTGCTTATACAGTTATTGCATGCGCCAGTTCATTTCCTCTTGTTTTGTTACAATTTTACTGGTAGAAGTCATCCCACACAAGACTGTCTTCCTTGAACTTGTCTTCATTAGGCTGTGGATTGGAATGCATGCAGGTAGAACACTCAGCAAAGTGATAGGTCACCTTCGTTCTTACCTCTCTTCATCTCTGCTTTTTCTCCCTGATCTATTTTCAGGTTTTTTTTGTCTTGAAGGGGATAGGAGTACGTGCATGTTTCTGAAAGTCAATATTTGACCTCTTTTCATTCTATGACAAAATGTAGATGGACAGTAAAACAAAGAGAAGAAGTTCTTCATGGTTAAAAGTAATTCTTTCAATCATACCATGAAGTTCATAGGCTTCAGACAATCTGCTCTGCTCTCAGGGTATGGATTTACCCTCAAGCAGTACTCTCCTGCTACTGCATTTGCAAGTCCCATCCGGCAGGTTCTCTGTGAAACTCCTCCTGCTCACGCAGTGGGAGTTCTGCGTATGAGGACTTTGTATCAGCCTACTTCATATTCCACTAAAGGTTGTAAAGTTCTTTGAATTCTTTGGGACGAATGGTGCTATGTGTGTAATTCAGGGGACAGTGTGGGTGGCTGACATACGTTCTGTAATGCAACATAAAGTTTGGTCTGTTCCTCCTTCGTCTCCTGCATGAGTGTTACATAAGAACTTTCAGGAAGGCTACAATTAAAGACGACAAAGGACTCTTAAGGATTTATAGGTTTTTGTCAGTCTCAGTGTTAGACCTAAGGCAAGTAAAAACAGCCATTGTTTTCCAGTGCACATTCATTTTAACACGTGAGAGAGAGAAATGATGTGCCCAAGATTCCTCAAAAAGTCTGACAGAGGTGGGGTTTAAGCTCAGACATCTTGGATGCCATTGCAGGCTTTTAGTTACCACCTCCTTCTTGCTCTTCCATGCTTCAGTCTTGCTGCCTTTCCGCTCAGAGCTGTGTACTGGTAATATTGGCACTTCCACAACAACGTGTAGTGAAGTAATGCTAGAGACGCAGAGAGAGAACCACAATCATCCCCTCACGCTTAAATACACACACTGAGGCATGCATGCATGTTGCAAACCAATAGTAATTTAAATAGGTGGCAACATAAGGACAAATTCTCCTGAGTTTGTGCTATTTCAAGTTTCACAGACAGTACAGCTCAGTCTCTGGAGTCCCAAAGGTTTACACTCATCTGAATTTCAAAGTAAGTGGTGAAGCCTTCAGTTAACACACTACCACTGGGCTGATTTTCTTTATGAAGTCAATGTCACACCAATTTGATCAGTGGAACGCTGTTCAACTTCTCCAGTGCTCACTGCTTTACAGATGCATAGGGGGTAAATACAGATTCTTGACATATAGAAGAAAGCTACTCTTCCAATGAGGCAAAAAGGTTGTCTGACTAATTCTGTTCTTTTAGTAATGCTGTAAGAAAGTAGAAGGTGACTTAAAAATTGTGATCCTAGGGAAGATGTGATATTTGAGAAAGTGGGGAATACTGCTTACAGCTTGTTGTGGAAAATATTAGGAAGATGCTTGGCAAGCAGCATGAGTTTCTCCTCAGCTTGTTTTGCCTCCCATCTGTCTGCTTGAGTTTGTTCCACTCTGCAAATGTAACTTCCTTGCATTGTCAACTGGTGAAAGGGCGTTGTTTGAAGGAAATGGTTCATAAAAACTTCATTAAAGGTTTAGGGGGAAATGGCAAGAGCAGTAAATCTGTCAAAACAGGTTATTCCTGTCCCCAAATGAGGCAGCTGGCAACCCTGGTTATAAGGAAAAGTCTCAGTGCTCAGTGACTGCTACCTGATCCTTGAGCCTATTTCCAGCTCTGAAGACATYTGTAAAATGCAGGCTGTTTTGGTTCATTTGCTTTGAGCTCCTTCTGTAGTTGCTGTATATAGTCTGCACTTGAAGAGAAGCTGAGGGCTGTCGAGTACAGCTCAAATCGCACTTGGCATCATCCACAGCATTCGGCCGCGATTGCCTTTGGAGTGAGGCCTGACAGATGTGTCATTTGCTTTTGCTGCTTTTTCTGATGTGAAGGCATGGGACCTTGTCACTTCTGACACCCTGTGTTCATTGTCCCTCACTGACCTCCAGCCATAACCTAACTTTTTCAGGGGACTGGGGGTGGGAGAAAGGCTGCACCTAGCTATTGCTAGGGTTGCGCTTCTGGAGTACACGAGGTTTTTGCTGCCAAGTATTTGTAGGAAATACTAAACAATTCCCACTTTTATGTAACGCTGTAACTGCAGATGGTACCTGGGTATGCTGTCCCACATGTATCAGTATAGTCACCAATACAAAAACAGCTCTGGTAATGGGATTTAGGAGACAGTGAATTTGGATGACAGAGGGATTTTAGATATGACAGATTCATCAATTGTTTGCTGCTCCTGTTGCTGGCCTGAGACCTTCTTGGAGAGTTATAAGGGCCCAGAAACTTGAGTGGATATCAGAGCCCTAGAGAAGAAGCTAAAATATATGAATGGAACAATGGAAGTGTTGTGTCTAAGCAACCCAATAGCAATGTATCACTTTCAGATATTACAAGGATATTTTCCCTTTATCCAGAACAGTAAGTTTTACAGCCATGGTTATTCATGGTTATTAGAAACAAGAATATAACAGCCTTGTGCAAGAGCATGTTGTGTTACAGGGGGCTCACAGTGTAATGACCAGGAAGATAACGCAGGAATGTTTGTTTCTTTCCATTTGTTCTCCAGCCTCATAGTTTGGCACAGTCTGATGGAGAGACATAGGAACAATTAATCCAAATTAAATAAAGAAGTGAATTCAGGGTTGAAGGGGCTCTGATCTGATTGATCTTAATTTATTCTTGTAATGAGCTAACTGAAATTGATTAAGGTCACTCTTACTTATGAACGAGAGTGTCCACAAAAGTATTTTCTGTAATCCATTTCAAAATTTAATTTGAATTAATTTTCTGAAATGTCTGCAGGCAGAAAACCCATTACAGTCTGTGTATGAAGACTGCAAGCACTCAAAAATAAATCTATATCTGGCTACATGTCCTCAGTGCCACAATAGGTAATTATTATAAAGAGGGAGACACTGCAGTATCCCAGCGCGTTGCAGGCAGCGCGGTATTACACCACAGTGCCGTGTCCCCAGTGTCCAACTCCCTCCTCTGTGTGAAACCATTACCTTGAGCTTGCATCAGGGACTAAGGACTCCTTCTAAATCTGATAAATTTTACCTACCTCCTACTCCCAGTGCCGTAATTTACATTTGCTTTACCTTGGCTCTGATGTATGCCACCTTCACCCACAGCTGAGAGAGCAAGTCTTTAAACACTTTTTCCAACACTTAAGGCAGAATTATTCTGTGGTTCAGCTGCTGGGTGAGACTAATGCCAGGTTCCCCAAGGAACGAATGCACCACCTGGCCAACGAGCTCCAGTTGTCTGGCTCTGTGCCTTGAAGGCTTCCTGTACTGCCAGATCCTGCCACTTAGTCCCACCGTGTAATTTTTTTGTTGTTGCTGCTGTTCTTATTAGTGACTCAGCCAAGATTGTTTTGAAAAAGCTGTATCTCCCTTTTAAATTCAGGAAGGCTGTGAAAAAGGAGGAAAGGATGGGTGCATGGGAACTGCTCTGAGCTGTTTGTAATGTTCCCTCTCTAAATGATAGCTGGAATATCACTCTTGTGCTGTGCCTGTGCCGCTCCACCACATGGAAAAATTGTTTGAGAATATTCTGACAGACTCCTTTCTCTGCCGCTTGGAGTAGGATGTTTGTTTGAAGGTCTCTTCAAATTCAGGGCCCTGTCATATGCTATTATTAAAGGATTGTGCGGGTCACAGGCACTAATTCAGCAGCCCAGGAGATCCCTTTTATACTCAGAGCTGCCTAGAAAAGGCCTCTGCTTTTATGGGGTAATTCTAAGGGATATGCAGGGGTGTTTTTTTTATCTTCTGTCTTCTCAGATGCTAAGTGCATTGACTTCCCAAGAGTCACAGTCCCTTGGTATTGAATTGATTGTTTCCACAATAGTACTGCTGTGGAATATGACAGTGATGAGATATGCTGCAATGAGATGGTGCATTAGGATCACAAAAAAAGAGCTGGTCTCCATTGCGATAGGCACTACCAAGTCATAAAATACTGGTATCTTAAAGCCTTGCTTGTGAAGCCGTAGCTACACTGGGCTAAAGACTGAGCCCATGCATAGAGTTATATGTGGAAATTGTCCAGGAGCTGAAGTCAGTGTAGACTGTGGCTGCCCGCTAATGAAGTTGTTTTTGTTACTGCAGTGCCCGGGATGGGTGCTGGCAGGCCGTCAGCAGCTGCTGCGTGCCAGCAGTGGTCCAGGCTGGTTAATGCCTCTCTGCTTCCTAGCGTTCTCCCAGAGCATGGCGGTGCTTGTGTAGGTGATTCTCATACTGTTCTGAGGACAGCTAAATCTTCTCTCACGTGTTTCAAAGGCGGAGGCATTTGTCCCCAGTTCTGGAATAAATACTGTCATCTCGGAACACAGTGCTGTTTTTTCTAGTCCTCTGGTGGGGCAACCAGGGACATAACCTGGAGGTCACTTGGACTGGCAACAATGCAAGCTTGTTTGTCCAGCCCTAGTTTGCGAGTCTGTGAGTATTTGTTTGCAGAGACCTTACTGCTGCAGTGTGTAATGGGGCTTATACAAGGAAAAAAGTTTAGGTGGGAATTCATTTAAGGAAAGATTTGGAGCCATCTTCCCCAAGAGTAGTTTTTTCCTTAAATAGAATTTTTTTCACCTACTTCTTTTAAATAAGCATCTGTATTATTTAGTTCCAGCACAGGACAGTTGATTACCTCTCCAAGGCACTGGAGCCATTTAAAATATTTCCAAGGTATTTCCAACTCATCTCCTGTCAGATTGCCTTATGATAGTTTTATTCATAGTGTGCATTTAAACTTATGAGAAGATGCCTTTAGATTTTCGTGTGTGTTTTTGTGTTGGAAAGGAGCATGTATTCTGGTATGGCAGAGTTGAGTAGGAAGCAGTGCCTTCTAGAGATCCAGGATTTTTCATCTGCTTTAACTGCATTATATGCTAGAAGTTTTTTATTTTTTAAACAACTTCAGCAGGACAGAAACACTTAGGCTTTTTTCTGTTTTTAGTGTGGTTTTACCCAAAAGTAACACCATTTGCATAGAGGAGCAGTGTTTTTAATTTCTGACAGTGTGAGTAAAATGCGTATCAGGACGTAGGTACTGCTGGTTATTCCCAGGATTAGATTTTTTTCTTTTCTTATGTGATTATAATTAAAGAACAATAAGAACGACTTTCTGTGATGACCCAGCTCATTTGTTTAGTTTGGAAGCTGCTTGTACTCTCAAATTTGCTAAATCTGACTTTTTGGAAAATGGGACTCTCATTCTAGAGTTCCAGGAATTACTGCTTTGCAAATTAATTGATGATAGTAGTGAAGAGTATGTCTGTGTTTGCCGAGACAGATGACTAGGAAGTGAGGGGGGAATTGGTATGGTCAGATCAGTTGGAGATTTTAAAAGACAGTTGTATAAGGTATTCTGGTGCCTCTTGGAATAGGGTATGGGTGGCCTGGAGATGAGGAAAATTAAGTCTCATATCTTTTGATATAAAATGACYTCTTTTGAATTTGGAGTCTAAGACTCAATACAACATTTAAGGTTTTGGTTTTGTTTTTTTTTTAAATTGATGGGTAACACCATAGTTTATTATTATTTTAGTATTTTAGATTGATGAAAAAAGAATAATAATTGTAAATTTAGTCCAGAGATCACCAGGATAATTTTCTTGGCACTGCAAAAGCATGAGAACAATCCTAAATGCATCTTTAAGTACACAATAGAATTAAGCCTAGCAATGAGCCAGAGTTTAATATTAAAAATAGCATTCGATCTGAAGCTGAAAATAGTTCTGAGCTGGAAAAATTAGTGACACTATAATAAAGCTATCTGGAAACTGAGCTTCTGAGAATATGTGATCCATGTAAAGGTGTCTAYGGAAAAAGGACAAGTGCTCAGAGTGGAACAAAGGATTTGTGTTTCCAGTGTAGGTGTCTTTAAAGTATGCGTTATCCAGCCTTTCAAATCTCTGATCAGAGACACGTACTCTAGGTGGAATTTGTTTTGAACTGCCTTCTTTGGCAACACAGTTGACCTTGAGTTAGGCTTCTGATTCCCTTCGGCGTACATAAACAACCTGCTAAAAGGCCAAATAATTTGTTGGGTGGTTTTTTTTTTCACTTTTGATTTGTCATGGAACGAACGTGGAACTCATGGTAAAAATTAGTAGAATTAGTGTGTTGGTGTCATCAGTGTGCATAAATTGCTGACTAAGTGCTCAGTTAAATGCCAGCTAGATCTCACTGGATTGTATTAATTTCTGTTCATAAAATTGTTCCATGCCAAAAGGTAGAATTGTTTTCTGATTCATCTGGGATGGATGGCTAACTGTAACAGCTCATTCTTTAAATAGAAGAAACAGACCACATCTTAGCTGCTTTCTGTTCTTTGCAGGAGAGTGGATTAATTAGTAACAAGAGAATGAGGTGTTAAAAGGCCTTGCTGGTATCCCTTTAGTGAATATAATAGGAAGAAAAAAAGGGACAGGAGGAGTAAGTCRTTACTAGTAATACAGGGGAAAGGGAAGAATTCCCAGTTGGTGACCCAAGTGTTGATCATTTCTATTTGGGATGCATGCATGTGAACACCTTGGGCTTCTGAAATGATGAAACAGCTTTTCTTAGCACAAACAACTGCTAAGTTTCACCCAGTGGTGATCACCCTTTAACCTGTTCTGTCTGGACTTTGGTGTGTAGCAGGGGTGCAGCTTTGAACTTGAGTGTGTTTGCTATTCTCCAAGCCAGTACACAAAGAAATTGATCTCACATAGCATATTTGCAGTCAAACTGGGGGTTATGGACCAAATGGGTGGACTACAACATTTGTGAAAAATTGGCTAGACCTTCAGGCTCAAAGTATCAATGTTCTGAAGTCCAACTAGCAGCCTGTGACAAGCAGTGTACCTCAGGGCTTGGTGCTGGAGTTCAACATTTTCATCAGTGACCTAGATGGTGGGGCAGAATGGCCCCTTAGCATGTTCACAGATGACATCAGGTTGGGGGAAACAGTCAACGCACTCAGGGGAGAGCAGAGCTGCCATTCAGAGGGACTTAAGCAATCTGGAGGAACAGGCCAGCAGGAAACTTGCGACGTTCGGCAAAGACAAATGCAGTCTTGCACATTGGATGGGATAACCAAGCAGACTGGGAGCAGCTGGCTTGACTCTCCTTGGTGCACAGTGAAAGGGCGGAAGACAGCAGTCACAAATTGCACCAAGAGAAATTCCAACTAAATAGATGAAATTTTTTTCACAAYGAGTGTGTCTGAGCCCTTGATAATGCCCAGAGAGGTTGTGCTATCTCTGGAGATTTTCAAAAGTTGATGGAAAAAGGCCCTGAGCAACTTAGTCTGGTTTTGAAAGTAGCCCTGCTTTGGGCAGAAGGTTGAACTAGAGATCTCCAGAGGTCCCTTCCAGCCTGATTTATTCTGTGATTCTCTTTTATGATCTGGGATTCTGATGGCAGCAGACTGCTGAACGTAGGGGCTCCTGCCCTTCAGCAATCCAGTCCACGCACTGTGGTCTGCAGTCGGTAGGCACAGGCTGTACTTCTTTTAGGCTGAAATCTTTTCATCCCTACTCATATCTTAAGGGACAGTAAAGATATCAGTGGGCTGGTTGTAAAATAAAGCACTAGCCATAAGGTAGAATCTGACGCCGGAAAAGTTTCAGCATTCAYGTAAGCAATGATCTCCTTCTCCATCCCCCAAGCATTGCTCTTGCTTGTCAGGGCTCTTCCTTTTAAACTCTGTCCTCCTGATGATGAATGACTTGACAAATGAGTGATGGTCAATGTGAATTTCCATATCTTTGGTCTCTTGTCCCACATGTAAGTCCTGGCCAGAATTCTGATTACTCTAGCAGAAAATTTGGGCAGAACGGAGGAAGGAGTTGCACTCAGATGAGCTCTCTGTGCTCCCAGTGTGTGGTTTATAATGCATGGGGCACTGAGTAATAGGAATAGCAATGTGGAACTACTGGTTAGATGTGGCAGGTAGCAATGAACATGGTTCTCATTTTCTGTCCTGTGAAACACAGGTAATAAATAAATAAATAGAACCGCTGATACTATGAGGCATCCCTTCTGCATTTTAACTAGAAGCAAATGCTATTGCCCTACTTGTAAATGAAACTTGCAGGTATAAAAGCATGTGAATGTGAGTTAAAAGAAGAATAAATCTCCCTCTCTTTTGACTTAACAACCTTTATCAATTTTAATCCTGCTATCAATTTTAATCCTGCATATTTCTGACTGTTTAACTTTCTTTACTGCTTATTTCTATCTGAGTGCAGATACTTCTGAGGTCTGTTGTGCTAGCACTTTCAGTTTTCTCTGCTTACCATAACAAAATAACAACAACAAAAAAACCCCAAATATTTACTTAGATTCACTTGTGGCTAACATCTTGATATTTCCAGTGRGGCTATTGACTAGACAGGTGTTGAATTTAAGGCTGTAAAAAACCCCTCTTGTTTAGGTTTCTGTATCACCTTGCTTTAATCACTGTGATAAGAAAGCAAATTTTCTTGGTCTAGAGTCACATCTCATATATAGTAATTTCAGTGGTAATAAAATTTTAATGAAAGAATTTCTAATATAGACCAATAGGCTGTGATAAAAATTGCCTTGCAGCAAAAAAAAAAGAAAGAGTTACAAGGCATCATTTGAATTTTTCCAGTGTTCTTGCCTATCAACTGTGCTTTATACTTAAAGCACATGGAGGACTATAAAAGCCTTTAACTGTTTCAGATTTGCCCCTTCTAGCAGATTTTTGAGCCTTGGTCTTCAGATGTATTGGTGATTTATCTAAGCAGCAGTTATCATAGAGAGGCAATTATTTTTTTAGTTGGACTATATTGTTAATTTGTTCTTATTTTTAATATTCCCATCAGACACATCTGTACTTCAAACAAACAAACAAACAAACAAAACCAAAAAACTGTCTTGTGGGTTCTTGCCTAGAGTCTTCTAAGACCTCTAGGTTCTCTGTCTGGCTTTGCTACTGATCTGTGGTGTGCAAATTTAGACTAATTAATTTCTTTCTTTCTATGTCCTAATTTTGTCTCCTGTCCAGTGGTTATCTCACCTGTTCAGACTTTAATTGGTACAGGAATGTTACTATGTTTTTTACAGATCTTAGCCCAGTAGTGTCTTACCCTCAGTAGAAGCCTGTAGGCRTTATTGAAATAAAAATGAAAATGGCTACACCTCTTGTTTTCTCCTGAAACAATGCTGTGGTTATTCTGGAAATGTAGAGGATTTCAGCTGAATTGAACACTCATTTGAAGAAATTCTTAAGGACAGAATTAACCATTGTCTTTTTTTTTACTCTGGGTACAGAATGCTTTTGACCCGACTTGAGCCAYCAGAACAGCTTAATGCAAGAGTGACTGATAAGGGGTCTTTTTTTGACATGATAATATAAAACAGGGCAAATGAAATATGGACAGATTTGTAAGCTTGAATATATATTCTTCAGAAATAACTGATTAAGGTGGAAGAGATTACAGTTCATACATGAGTTGTAAGGTGGACAGGAGAAACATAGGGGTGTGCTAATGAAGTGCACTGGTGACACACATTTGGGAGGCGTGTATTCGGTGTCAAGTGGGGATTAGCATATTGTACAGAGGGGTTTAGGGCAAATCGTAGAAATAGGTTGAAATTCAGTTTTACTAAGTAAGAGACCTTTGTTTGCTTGGGGACTAAGAAGAAGGATTTTTGCTGTACAGTAGGAGTTTACTGGGGGAGAATGACTGTAGAGAAGAATGTTGATGCCTTGTTTGATGACAGGATGGTGGTGGGTAGGTCTCTAAACAAGGATGCGTTACTTCAGCCTAACAAAAGACAAAATGTACCTGTCAGGACATACATCCAAAAGTATATGACACTTGTGAAGGGAGAAGAGCCATTTTAACTAGTGGATGATGTTGTCACAAGAAAAAAGTTTATGAACATCCCATTAACAAATTTAGTATAGGAGCTAGAAGGAAATTAATCCCTACACCAGCCTTCCAGTGGAACTTGTAAATGTTACATGGTTTAAGTTGGAACTTGACCAGGTTCTGCAAGGAGTTGTGTGGTGTTATAGCCTGTGATTGCTGGCAGCTGAATGTGATACACTGGAAAGTTGCATCCATTTCTTCCATCTGGGTATGATATTTTTCTGCACTATTTTAGTGCCACACCTAAATTTCTTATAAAAAAGAACAGTGAAGTCTTCACTTGAGAAATTGCATTAGCATATTCCTTCCATTCTTGCAAAGGATGTAATATCACAAAGACACTGGTAAATTAAATAAACTTCCATTTTAAAGACTCACACCAGGTCATGTGGGAAGCCGGCAGCTGAGAATGGGCACGGTCTCAGGAACCCGTAATACTGAGTATTGCTCACGTCCTGCTGTATCATGTCACAGACTGAGGAGTTCCTGAGCTGACAGTCAGGTGTGATGTATTGTACTAAAAATCCTGACACAGATAATGCTACTTGTGTTAAGGCTGAAGAACAACATCTGCAATATTGACTTCTGCCTATCACTGTTTATGCTGTGGGCTAGTAAATTCTACATTTTCATGCGGGTTTTTATAGAGAAAATTGTTTTTACTTCCTTGTTTTTCTGTGTCTCTTTGCAGAGCATAAACAGAACCCTGCCTCACTGAACAATACTCAGAACATGAGAAAAAGTTTTCATTGACATTAAAGCAAAAAAGTGGACAGGAAAAATGGAGGCACTGTTTAAACTGGCTTCTTTTTTAAAAAAAATGCTGTTGTGCTTGCAATGACATACACTAAAAGTAGTCTTTTGCATTTCTGGTCTGTTTTAGCTTGCTGTAGCAAACATTCACATGTGCAAGATGCATGCGTGAGCAGCGCTAAGTTTTCTTTCATGCACAGTGCTTACAGGCCTAGGCTTTATTTTGGTGTAATAGAGACCAATTTTTTGCTTTCTGACAATCTTCACAGCTATTACTCATTGTGAATTAATCCTTCAGCCAGGCCTTTCATTTAGATCTTAGCTGACTTCTTTGAGGGTTAAGAGTCCTCCTTGAAAAAATCAAGGATGTAAATATTATTCTGCCCCTGACAGAATGCAAATATTTTTCTTTTCCTTGAGAATTGGAATGTTTGGCAAGTGGATCACAGTTGCCACCAACTTGTATCAAAATTAGGACCATTCAAAAAAATTTGTAGTAAATTTTTTAAAGGCAGTGACTGAAACAACGGATCAGGATTTCGGTACTGTAGTACATCATTTAGTAACTCCCCAAAGTTGAAGGAAAAAAAAGATGGCAAGAAATTAGGATTCAGATTGTCAGCTGATGTAAACTGATCCCTCCACTAACATCATCTTTCTCAAAGAGAAAGGTTTTTTTTTTTAGTATCAGGGAGCAAAATCAACCACCACTAGCTGAGGATCTGGCCCAAAGTTATTTATTGTAAAGATCTGTTAAATGCCAGCCTCTGATGGTACTAAGTGTCACTCCTTAAGCTTAACACACTTTCCTCCTGAAAGAAAAAGCATTTGCTTAACCAACAAGATGCCAATAAAAAATAGAATTATAGAAAAGTTAATTAATGAGATGATTTTAATAGGTCCTATTTTGTTTCTTGGCAACAGAAGCATATGACAGTCAAGCGTCTGCCAAATGTTCTATCTTCATGTTATCCATTTGTGATCCGTTGCCTGGCGCCTAAATTAAAAGCCAAGTCAGGGGAAAGCAATCAGTATCAACAAGTTCCCAAGCTACCTTTGAGTGTGGAAAAGCAGAGGGAGGTTGCACATTATTGTAGCTTTGCAAACACTTAGCATAGCTTAAGGAAAGACAAAGCTGTTAAGTAAATCTTTAAACGAAGTGTAATGGGAGACTGCCATTTTAGTCTTAGAAACTATTTAAAGCTCGGTGTATCGCAACTGAAATATTTGCATTTCTTGCAAGCATACATTGAAATCCCAGTAGAATTGACTCAGCCTCCTTCCTTCCTGCATGGATATGTTGGGCGAGCATGCAATTTACTCCTTCTCTTTGCCTTCTGATAATGATTGTAAGGACAAGGATGCCTGGGCTTTTTCATCAGGGCTGTCACTAGCTCAATGTGTGACCTCGGAAAATAACTTAGTGTCTATATGGGTGGAATTTTTAAAACTAGCTGCCTAAAATTAGACATCTAAAAATAAACAGCTTGTATTCTTGCAGATGTAGAGTCTTGTTTCAGATTATTTTGTTGGAAAAATTTGGCTTCTATGTTTGTTTACCTGTAAAACTGAGTGGTGTTGAGAGGTACGATAAAATATTCTAAAATCTTTGTGCAGAGAAAGCATGTAGAGAATGATTCTTCATTTTATTTTATTTTATTTTTTCCTGAGGATGTAAGAATTTTGGCCTCAACCTGATCAAATCAGTAGGTGACAGGCTTAAAAGCAAAAAAAAACTATTTTGGAAGTGTTTCTTCATATAGCACTGGAATTCAGGATGGAGCTCACTACTTCAGAGTGTAAAGCAATGAAAAGGAGGGAGGTATTCCAAAAGGAGTTAGAAAAAATTACAGAGAATGGGTGCATTGGTAGCTGTTAAACACTGATCTGGAGGCAGTCTCCAGCTAAACCACTGTTCTGCTGCAATGTGAGAGAGAATCTAGAAGGATCGCTCAATATTTGCCCTGGTTCATATGCTTTTTCCCTTAAGCACTTCCTCTTGACTACTAGCAGAGGCATTGCAGGTTTTAGATCTTTATTTATGCCTTACCTAATTAAAATACTGTACAAGTTAATTAATGTTTTTAAAACATTGAGATCATCAAATGAAATGGATATGCAAGAATTTCAAATGATGTCTGAAGGGGGAGGGAAGGTCTTTATCTAACTACAGAGATTCAGTGTTCTGCCGTTGGCCCAAATCTCTCCCGTAATGAATTTATCTACAGGCTGCTGCACTGGATTCTAGAGATGTCTGGATACTAGTAGTTCTGTATTAATATAGGCCTCCTTTTAAAACCGTGTGACAGTTTACAAAATGCTCTGGGATACACGAGGATGAAAGGTGCATAAATACATGTAAAATGCTATAATTAAGATGCAATTAGCAATGCACAAGAAAGGACTGTTTGCCTGGCTACACTTTATATGTCTATAAAGTTTCATTTTCTGGAGCACAGAATACATGGCATAACACTTGTTCTAAGCAGTTACACTTGAAATAATTGCTGTGCCCAAGCTCTGAGGAAGTTATTGTAAATTTGTTTCTGCTGTGAGACAGAGGCATCAATAGTGATGCAATAATTTCACAGGATGGGGAAAAAAATTCTGGAGGAGTCACCACTGGAAGCTGTAAATGAGAAGAAGAAGAATTAGTAGCAATCAGGAGTCTCAGCCTAGATTAGGAGGTGAGGGGAAATTGCTGAAGTAACGAGGAAGAGTCTGCTTGTAATTTTCCTCCTGTGATCTCTTGGTTCTGCTGCTGTCACTTACGAACTAGCTTTGGTGAAAAGGCTGTGGCATCCGCAGGAACTGTGTAGGGGCATTTTCTATTATGCGAGACTTGGAATGAGAAGAAATAAGGAGATAAGCTATGAACGAACAGGGTAAGTTAATTTCCTTTGGTAAGAGCTTATTGGTCTCCTTTAAAGTCTCTGTCTTTTTTTTTCTTCTGTGGTTTGGTTTTGGGTTTTTTTGTTTTAATTAAATAATTTTCTTTAAACAGAAGGTGTAATGGCTAGTCCATTGGGTTGGGATTCACAAGACCTAGACTCAGTTTCTAAGCTGGGCATGGAGTTTTGTGGTCCTGGACAGATCACTTAGTTTGCCTGGTGTTTTCCTCATCTGTAGTATGGAAGGAATATCTTAACAGGGATAAAATCTTCCAGGGAGCAGGCTGAGCTAATATGGTCTAATGTTGTCTAGGAAGAACTGCTTTTAAAACTTGAAGGAGAAATTGTGGTGCCTTGCGTGTCTTCCACTAGACACAACAGGAATGTGCTGCCTCATGAATCCGTGGCTGTCTGAAGTAGCTGATAACATTCTTGATTAGTAGGTTTTCTGATAGTAGGTAGTTTGTAATTGTGGGTGCTTCTCTTTGGGTTACATGAAGGCTGGAGGAAAAAAAAGGCATTAAAAGAAAATGAAAAGCACACAAATGAACTCTTAAGTTTAAGAAACATCGGATTGTTGGTCTGTGTAATGAAGTCATGGAGAACACTGTTCTCTTTCTCTTTTTCTGGCACCAGTGTAGTTCTGCATATCCCTTGCAGCATGGGGATTGATTATTCTCAGTCACTTTGTAGGAATTACAATAGGCCTGAGAACTGTGTAGGATGGAATAAGATAAATCCGATTAAATTGCTGGAGAACTAATAGCCGGCAAGCCTCTGCTGAGCTTTAATAGCCAACAAAAACATCTCTCTGCTGAGCATAATAGACTGCAGTATTTCAAAGTCTTGTCACTTGGCAAGATTTGCGTGTTTTTTTTCATGGGAACAACATACAATGTTTATGAGAGCACACTGGCAGATTTCGAATTCTCCAGAGTTTCTGGAGGCTAGACCTTCGGCATTAGAAAACATGTACAGAAGTTCCTGAGATGAGACTTGGGACTAGTACAATGTGTGAGAAGTGATCACTTCTCACACGGTGTACGAAACTACTAGATATGGTCAGTTAATTTAACGTAAATGAAAATCAACATATAATCAATTGTATTACAGAGGCGGCGTGTATGTACATACATAGCCATATAGAAGACTTACATTTATGTGTCTTGAATATAGCATCTAATGCTATAGCTACTAATAATACATAGCTAGTGTGAGCGTGATGACTTGTACAATATGTAGATGTATATTGAATCATTCTCATCTTCCTTCTCTTTCATCTCTTCGCCTAAACAAAAAAGATATAAATGTGGTTAACTGCAGAAGTCACACTGGCATACTTCAGGAACTTGTCTCTTAATGAGGACAGAAGAACCTATTTCAGGACCCATAGAGCTCCTCTTCACCATTTTATCTGAGACAGATACACAATACACAGTTATATCTAGGAGCAGAGTAAATAAAATAAATAAATGCCAGTGGTCAACACTTCCTGGGAATACAGTGCTTTAATTTTTTTGWCTGTAGAACAGGAATAATTGTATCTGCTTACCACATCAGAGTGGTAGTAATGGTAATTAAAGCGTGGAGTGCTTTGATTATTAAAAAGAAGAATGGGGGCGGAGAGGAAGCAGTGTTTCTGATGAGCTAATCATTTTCAGTCAGGCACGTTAAAGTCCAAACGGAGTGAACGCCCTGTCCTGCACTCCACTTAATTTGGCAGCAAATAAAATGTATAAAGCCAGAGGAGGAGAATGCCAGACTAAGAATAAAGGTAGGGAGACCAGATTCTGTGCCTGTGTTTACATTTGTCTGTGCGTCTGCATGAGTGTGTATTTTTAACAAGCTGGATGAGAAGATGACAATTCATTGTGGGAAAAATGAAGTCAAGAGTTCAGGAAATTCAGGATTTAGTGTTTGAAGCAGGGGATTAAAAGTAATTGGCCAAAATTTGGTTGGATTTAGCAGTTCCCACCCAGGAACCTGGAAGTTTTTGTACGTTTCTGGCATCTTTTCATACGTGTTTAGAGGAGAAATAGCATTTTTTGGTCGTCTAAAGTGAAATCTTAGGGATAAAATGGGATTCTTGTTACAACAGCATCTCTCAGTCCATAATAATGTACAGAGCACAGTAAGTGTGTTCTAGAGAGGGCTTCGGTTTGGAAGTTGTCAGCTGCTGCACCTTGTGTTTGGCTGCTTTTCAGTCTCATTTCCTAGGACATGAGGGTTGTACGGCTGCTCTGTCAGTCCTCCCTCTCCCCTCCTTTCAGGGAAACAGAACTTAAAGATACTAACCAGTAGTTGGGGTACAGGAGAAAGATGAGAGAATGAAAGAAGACAGTGTGCGGTTTAGGAGGTATGGGTGGAAATTGAAGGTATTGAAGCAGTTAAGGAAGACAGCTTAAGGGTTCTGTGGATGGATTTAAAGGACATGGAGAGGAACTGGGGAAGCAGACAAATGGAAAGGAACTGAAAGTATTTCTGGGAATGGTATTGCCAAGAGGATGTTACACAGAGGTAGGGCAAACCCGATGGGTGTTGAGGATGTTGGATGCAAATCTGTCAGAAAAAAAAGATTCATTAATTCAGCTGCTCATGGAACAGTTTGTCTCTGGATATGGACAACTGCGTAGAAGGAAATGCCTGGAAGTCTACACTTATAGTCAGCCTAATTGCCTCTGTCCGGGGGGAGTGTTGTGGGAAGCTAGGGAAGATGCCTGTTTCTTTGGCTTTCCCTGCTGTAAGTGTGTGTGGAAAGTGGCAACAGCGTTTCTTTGATCCCCATCTTCCCGAGGCTCTTACTCTTTTGTTTAGGTGCAATATAGCCATGAAAGAAAAGCAGTGGAGTGGAGATGAGATGCAGAGTAAAATAGAAAGAAAACAGTCTCAGGACAAAATCAAGTCTGTTTGCAGTCAACCTTTGAGGCTGGTTAGGATCCTTCTGTATGAATAAGAAAGTTATCAATAATACCAGCTGCTTTGAGATGGTCAATACATTGGAACATGTCACTGTTTGAAAGACAACATATCACGGTCCTGATGACTAATGGAATATGTAGAGGAAAATATTCACTCTTCCTTTAAACCATTTGGGAACACGGACACACCTATTTTGCTCGGGCCACTCCCTTTAGTACTGTTCAACCCAGGAAATGCTAGGAGTAAAGCCATAGAGTGAGCCACCTCTGAAGGATCTCGGTTGTTCCTCCAGCTTGTCATCTGTACTCTGAAAGGCTGTAGCTTTTGAGGTCCAGAAACATTACTGCTTGAGAGCACAAATGGAACTAGAAATACATCAGAGCTCTGCAAACGGCAAAGGTTTGTCCTGGGCTACAGCTCTGCTATGTAAATCTCTATTGATAACTTACATAGGTTAAGCCATCCACAGGACATTAGTTCTTGGATTTACAGAAGGAAAACAGGCTGAGGAAGTTCTGTTGAACTGAAATTGGGATGTTTCTGATAGAGCAATTTCTTTATTTTAGTTTGGTTTTCTTTACTGATTTAACAGTTAAACACCTTCCCAGTCTGCTGTATTTTATGAACAGTGAACTTTGTTACATGGCTGAACAGCATGTGCATGCACCCGTGTGTTTCACCCCTGGACTGGATTTTTTAATACAAGGAGCAGAGCACAACTTGGTGGAATTGAACAGGCTTGTTATCCAGCTCTGCCTCCATGTGTGTTTTTGTGAGAGGTAGTTCACTGCTCTGTTTTGCAGTTTCTCTGTCTTCTAGGTAAAGATGATGACGGCATGCTATTGCTGTGGGGTGGGTTCTGTAAAAAGAGGTTTTAGAGTTTTGTAGTGGAAGGTGGCATAAAAGTTCAAAGTATTGTTAATTAATGCTTTGAATGAAAAGCTGATAACTGATCTGTTTTAGAGTGCTATTGAGGGCAGCTTTCTTTGGCATTTAACCTGAGGAAACATTGCTGTGCAATCTGTGACTTACTGACTGAGCACACCTACAAGTTCTTGGCTGTGCTGCAACCGTCTGTCACTTCTGTTTGCTTTTGCACAGAGGCAGGCAGCAGGATGTTGAGGAGCTGTTGCTGATGAGCAGCACTTTTTCCTTGTTCAAGGTTGCTGCAGGTGTGACTGTGCAGTACAGAATGCCAGCGTGTAGCAACCTGCAAGGAGTTACTAGGAGATGAGACTCAAAGCACTTTGCTGCTGAACACCAAAAGCACATTCAGCACAGTTTTGGTGGTAAGTTACAACAAAGTGGTACAAAGTGGATACTCCTTGCATCCAAGAGGCATGCAAATCTTAGTTTGCTTAGTATACATTTCTCTTTTTTTATACCACAGTCTTAGAAAAAGGCGGGGGAAGAGGTGTAATTATAAAAAGATTAGCTTTCTTGGTAACTCAAGTGTGGGTAGTTGCTTTCTCTGTTATGCCTGGACAGATAAATAAACCCCTGGAGTACCCATTTGACTTTAGGGGTTAGAGCTGGAAGAAGTGAAGTCTTATTTTTTCTTTGCATTGTCTAATCCAATATTTGTCACTTAAAAATAGTGTCTCACACAGCTATCATCTATCTTTATGGGTCTGGAGCTTAAAAAATGTGCAGGTAGACATATTAAAGAACTGTGTACATCTCTTTATTAAAAGTATCACTTTACCTTAAAAAAAAAACCACAACCCAAACTCTCTACCAGCTTTTTATAACAACAAAAAAATATTTTTCCATTGCTAATTAGTCTTTGTAGGTGAAACACTTAACCTAATGTTGAACTAGATATAACAGTTCTATTTCTGTGGTTTCTCTCAATGTGTGCTGAATTAGGTATGCAAAATTACTTCTTTTTCCCTCCTTTTTTCTTTACTATTTTATTTTTAAAATACTATTTCCGATTTATTACATGAATATAAATTAATCTCCATGGAAGTACAACACAATAGCATTTGGTTAAAATCAGCTGTTTCTATATTGTTGTGATGTGGGAAACTACCATATCATTATGTGAACGTACTGATCAAATGAACATTTGTCCAAGTCCCGTGGGGATTCATTATAGTGAGGCTAGGCTGAATATCTGGTTCTCCACTCCTGACCAGATATACTGAGAATTGGGGAAGCCTTGCTTGTATCTCTGCCTGCTTCGGCTAGTGCAGGTGACCTCTTGTGTGGATATGGAAATCTCTTCTCACTGTTGGGTCCTAGTAGATAAACTCCTGACTGCCACACTGATAAAGCAGAGGAGAGAAGATTGATTACTTCTCCCTGCTACTCTGTAGGTGTTTGCACTTTCTCTTCCCTGGCGTTAGGAGGAGGTTGAGAGTCTAGCCCTTTGGAAATCTAATAGAGAGAGAGATACTTTTGGGGATATTGTTTGTCATTTCATTGAAGTGGGTAATGAAAACAGATTCTTTTGTTTTACTTTTGTTTTAAATCAGTTTCACGTGCTGGCTTTCACATTCTAGAAAAATGATCCTCTGATTCTTTTTGTCTGCTGTCTATTTTGAGTTGGAAGGCCTGACCTTATTCTGGTGATAATCCAGTAAGCAGTTGGAGAACTGAAATTTTTTACTTCTTCAGAATCAATTAACTGATTCTAGGAAAAGCACTGGGAGGGTTTGGATTCCAAAGAAAGCGTAAATGTGGGGAAAAAACTCAATAACAAAACAATCAGAAAACTACTGCAAAATAATGCATTATCTTGTAATTCATTCATAGTTAAAAAGGAAATAACTGGAAGCTGCCAACTAGTTTCAGTCTGACAATATGCAGAACATATGTTTATAACATAAGGTTCTCTACTGATAAATCCTGTGGTGGTCAGCACCTGTTTTAACTGATTCATCTGAAAATATTGCTCAGTGCTGCTAGAAGAAGTTCATCAATCAATTTTTATTAGCACAGCCTGACAGGTTGGCTGGCTTACCTACTTTCTTTAACTGTTGTTGTTGTTGTTGTTGTTGTTTTGCTATTCTCAATTGCAGAACTGTTCCTAAGTCATACCAGGGCAAAACTCCTACCAAAAAAATTGAAGATGCGTAGAGAGTGTTAATACCAGAAGGGATGTTGAAGCTGAACTGCATGGAAAAGGGATTTTTTTTTTTTTTGTCATTGATTTGTGTCAGTGGTAAATCTGTATATTAAACAAGTACCACAGTGGTAATGTCAACACAAATAAAAGAAAACTAAGCTTTGCTCTAGACTGAGGGAGTGTTTACACTTAAAAAAACCAAACAAACAAACCTCCTGGTATGCACTAGTAATAGTTGTTTACACTCTACATAAACTGAAGAATCAAACCTCCCATTGTGGAGTAACTGTCTAGATGCGACATTTAATGTGTTTTAAGTACCAGGAAGTATAGAGACTCTGTGATGATGACAAAGAATGCAGCAGCAGATTCTCTCTCAAAGATGGCCAGGGCCATCTTGACTTTACATTATGTTTTAGTTACAGTTTATTTAAAAATAATTAAARAAACACACTTTTGTTTAAAGTTCACCTGCTGGAGAAACTACTTTTGTTAGTAGCCCACGACACACATGACCTTAACTGGCAAAACCAAACAACCTCAACAGATGGCATTTGGTCAAGCAGTGGCAGGATAAGATCAAGAAATTCTTGCTGAAGAAATACTGCTGTAAATTGTTGTTGCAAATATAATATGGTAAATATCAATCAAGCAGTTGACGTAGTGGTCTTAGATTCTTTGTAGCTATTCCATTTGACTCATTCACCATTCCTATAGTTTATGATACCACTGGAACGATTTTTCCCAGTATTGTAAGACCTTATTTCCTACCTTCTATTCCAAAATTGTAGCTTGCTAGATGCCGAATGCCCTCCACTTCCACTGCAGGATCAAGACTCTTGATTTAGTACTATCTTTGAATAACTCTCATAGGATTTGATAGGCACAGCTTCACAACGTTGTACATGTCGGGGAAATATCATAAGATAAGGCCTGTTCTGTGTTGAGTGGCACTGGTAAAGAACAAACCCAGCTGTACCTGTCATCAAGTCAAGGACATGTTTCTCCTTTTTAATGTCCTGTCAGCTTTGGAAGTTTGGTGTGTTTCTCTGACTGTTGCTTTTCCTGTTGGTGCCAGATTACAGAGCTTATTTGAGTAGATTCCTCTTAACTATCAAGAAAAAACAAGCAAAATGAGACCACGGGATACCCCAGAGGGCCAAAACCTCCGTTTATCAAATACTAGTAGTTATATGGTATGTTACATGTCATTTCCCGTCATGAATAAATTGAACTAAATTCCGAGTCTTTTGTCTGCCCCATTGATGTATTTTCAGATGTGTCCAGGCCTCATTTTTGCCTGTACAGAATGTGATCCCTGTGTGAGAAGTGAGCTGCTCATAGAGTCATAGTTTTGCTTAACTGACAGTTTCTTAGTTTTTAACATGGCTCTTGATCACTGGTGTGTGTGCATGCAGCTGATTTAACCAGAAGATAGTGCTGACCACAAGAGGAAGGGTTCAACAGTGCTGTAGGATTTATTTAATTRCAAAACAAAGATTAGCCAACACAGCATATTTAAAGCTGCCTTTAGTAGGAATGTTGGCAGTGGATGAACTGATCTGATGTCATTTCTGGCATCCTGTAGCAGTGCCATACTTTCCACTATATAGAAAGGTAACCTCCTATTCTTAGTTTTGACGGACATTGACAAAAAGTTTGTGCTGGCTTCTGGTAGGTACTTAGATTAGTCCTTATAGTATGAAAAAGGATTCTCTTTTAGGGCTTCACTGAAGCTAGGAGAGAGCAGTATGACTGCAAAAGTTATCCTTTTAGAGTTATGCCATGCTCCGAGAATGGCTATGACGTTGGAGACCTTGAGAGTTTGGTGCAGCAAGAGAAATACTTAATTCTTCTTATGATCACGTGTGCTGGTTCTACATCTACAGTAGGAGATCTGCTGTTAGGAGAGAATGGGGAGTGTTAAACTAAGATGTTCAGGAAGTCCTGCAGTGACCTAGCGAAGACTTTCTTCTAATATAATTCTTTGTTCAGCATTTGAGTAAAGCTGCTGTGTATATTTCTGTAATCATGTGACTTGTCAGAAGAGAGAGTATAATAATATCCAGTTTATTTTAATACATAACAAGAGGAGTGGTGCTTTCTTTGATGTCATGCTTGTAACACATTACTCTTTATAAAGGTAGAAGAAATAAATACGAGGAATGAAAGAACACCGAGCTTTCAACTTTGATCTCTTTGCTTCACAACTTATTTCTGTCTCAGTTACTATGAAGCCTACGTTGCAAAGAGAATGTTACACAGAGTTTCTCCTCTCAGCTGGAAGAAAAATGTCAAAGTTCAAGAAAGGAAAAGTAAAGAAAAAAGTCTGAATAAAGGAATTACATTTATCTTGAAAGTCTTTGCTCACTTGAAGCTACATTTGTGATTGTCTGGAAAAGCAAAATGAATATGAAACACAATGGGGAGCTATTTTAATGAACCGTCTCTAACTCTTGGGGCCTCTAGCTAATATAATTTAGTTTTGATTTTTTAATTTATTTTGATTATTGTTCTTTAAGTCGTTCTTCACAGGCTATTGCAGGCTGAACTGTTACATAGTAATGACCACAAGTAAGTAGAAGAAAATTAAAAATTTTAAATGTTTTTCCACAGTACTTACTTGCTTCTCAAATATCTGTTTAAATAAAAGATACCTAAACATTGCTGAGGAGTAGAAAGAAAACCAGTTTCCTACTGAATATCTGAAGGACTGCCAGCTTCTGCCAGGATCCTTTTTGCTAATTATTCCCTAGAGTGGCTTAGGCGTCTCTTTAACTTCAAGCATAGTGCGTGGCCCCATGGAAGTCATGGGATTATTTATAAGCTTTGAGATAGGCAAGCACTTGAATTGTGTTGTTGAGTCAGTTGTTCAATCATACAGAGTCTTGGGGGTGCAGCAGTTTTTATATTTATATTTCATATAGCTCTCACTATATCCTACCTACAAAATTGCATCACAGCAATTACAGTTGGTTTTTTTCCTACGTGTAAGTAAAAAGGATTGGTTTTGCTGCAAGAATACATGGTGCAGCATTCTTGACATTATAGATCAATAGATTAGCCTTGTGCTGCCAGGAAATAAAATGCTGAGCCACCTCATCTTGTAATAATGCAATAGACGGATCCATTAATGCACACACTGTTATTTTGTGTCTGAAAATAGTCGAGGACAGAGATTTTTTTTTTTTCCATGACTAGTCTGAAATAAACATTGGAATTGATAAAGTAAGGTAAATAGCCTTTGGTTGAATCGTGCCTTTTGTCATAACCTGGTAACTCTGCACTCCTCTAGTCACAGCAACCAGAGTAACAGTGATTTTGCTTGTTTGGGGCAGAATAGCTAAAAATGGAATTTTCAGATCAGAGAAGATGTACTTAATTAGTCATGTTTGCCTTATCTGGTAACATGATTCTCCAGGGGAAATGAGCACTTTTAGTGTTAAATAAGGGCTGCAATCTATTGGAAAATCATTAAGAAATATGGTAATGAAGTTGGAAGGTAATTAAGATCAAGGAGAAGCACTCAGCTATGCTTTACATGACCTCTTTTTTTAATGCTGACCAGTTACTCCCTAGTGTTATTATCTGTGGTACTTCTATAGTTCCCATTATCACAGAATCTGAAAACTTCAGTCTTTAATGTACCTATTGTTACAAATCCCTTGTGAGGGGGGAAAGTGATATGGGGAAACGCAGTGAAAGAGATTAAGGGAATGGCTCAGGGATGAACAGCAAATCTGTGGGAGAGCAGAGGCTGCATGTTTCTCAAATGCCAGGGTAGCATTCCAGCCCTTCAGTCTTTCTTACTATTAATCTCACTATTTATTAATAATTTGAATAATTGATTATGGAAGCAGATACTTTGGTAGCTGTGATGGCATTAAATGCTAAAAATGGATTTCAGCAAATAGTTTTGCTGCTTATTTAAATAGAGTAGAATAGGATCTCCGTAGGCTGTTCTGGATGTGGCAGTAATTCATCTGGATGTTGGTGACATTCTTCACTAGTACTTGTCTTAGTGTAGCATCGTACCTGAGGCCTTTGGTCATTAACAGGAAAATAAATCGGTATTGCAGGTGCAGTGCCACAGAAATTGCACTTCATTTCTGGGTAGTGGCAGTAGCCAGCCATGAGCAGTGCACAGTGGTAAATGGAATGGAGACCTTGGTGAAAAAATGCCTATAGGCATAGGTGTTAGAAAGCATGGAGACGTCAAGATTCAGTAAATCTGTTTTTTTGTGTCTTTTGTTAAAGGACAGCTATAGCCAGAACTGATTGCAGAATTAATTTTGCGTGAAGATCAGATGATGGGAGGGGAGTGATGAGGCCACTTAGGTTGGTTCCTTTGGCAGATCGAGGTCCGGTTCTGAATGTATGAATTTTCAGCTTTCTGCCTTCAAAGACACTGCCCATTTTGTATCACGGGTTGGAGATTTAGTTGTCTGTCTCTACTTTAGCTATAAACCTGGTAGAAGAAATAATTTTTAAAATGAAACTGGATAACCTTCACAGATACCAGTTTCCTGCAGAAGGTAGAAAAATAATTTGAGAAGTCTTTTGGTAGATTTTAAAAATGTTTCAATTGGTGAGTTTGGGAATTACAAGGAGAGTGAAAGTTGTTGGTTTTTTTCAAGTTTCACAGAACAGGAATGTAGAAAGAGTTAGTGTTTTGTTTTATGTTAGTGAATTTGAAGTTCTACAGATAGTTTTGTTTCTTGCTTTTAGATAAGCTTAATAGATGCTTTTTAAAAACAATTTATGTTTATTTATTTGCAGCATTCTTAGTGGAAGTGGATTATCCAGTATTAAAACGATGTAGTTATGAAACTGATTTAAACTATTCTTTCATTTCCAGTGGATGTGTATCTGATCCCTGACAGTGGCCAGTACCTGATGCTTGAAAGCAATGTTTTAAGGCTTCCAGAGGTAGAAAACAGTACTTTGCTAACTGACATTATTGGGGTTTTTTTTCCCTAACATCACTTAAATATTTCATTCGGTGATTGATTTTTCTGTATACTATTTCAGCCCAGCTATGTGTACTATTTCAGCTAATAATTGCACATGATGATAAATGGCTGGTGTTGCTCTCTCTTTTGTCCAAGAAAAAGATGATTAGATGTAAACTCAAGCATATTGTTTAGATATTTTTGTTTGTTTAATCTTTATGTGCACTGCTTCACTGAAGGATAAACTTGGTGGATGCTGGGGTTTAGGGAAGTGAATCAGATTCAATTTCTGAATGCAAAGGGAAAAGCATTCCCAAGAGCTTGTTATGCTGCCTGTCCAGCTTTACAATGCACTGCAAAGCTGGTCTTTTGTTATCAAAGGCTCATGTGCCATGAAAGTTATCATACATGGTTGATAACAGGAAGCTGAGCACAATGCTTTAATTCAGCTGAAAGATTTTGCAAATGTCATCAGTTGGGAAAGGAAATTGTCACCATGTGGTCTTAGTTAAGTCTGAGATAGAAATGTAGTTGTGTTTTCTCTTGTGTTTTTTCTTGGTTGTATATTGTAACCGAAGAATAAAGGGCGAAGTGATGTTTCATGTGTGTTTTGGAATGACCACCAAGAAGAAATCAATACATAAAATAACATTTGCTTTCATATTTCTGAATTAGTTCAACAAAATAGTTTGTGCCTGCAAATCTTGCTGTTAATGTATAAACCTGAGATCTACTTTGCAGTGTGCCACCTCGGGAGATCCCCAGATGGGTTTTCAAAGAGTTAATGTTTGATGCAGTGTAAGATGATACAAATGTAGCTTCATCCCATTCAGACTTGAACTTGCTACTATCCCTTCATATAGACATTCACAGACTTCATGGACTTGACAGTCGTAACAGTTCTTCAATACTGTGTTTTGCATGTGTGTGCTGCAAAAACAGGTGTTTTGGATGGAGTTTGGCTAATGATTAGTTAAATGTCAGTTATAATAGCAGTGAAGAAAAAATCTTGACTTGGTAGCTTGATAACAAACCTACATGGGAGACTTATGCTTAATTTGGTTGCTCAGCTGAGTTATAACACAAATCATTTTACCTGTGATATCACTTTAACCTGAGTTAGCCCTTTTCAGTAAGCCACTCTTTTTTTGCCAGTATAGAGATGCYCTGTGGCTTTGTGGTCTTTATGTTCCTCCTGCCATAGGCAGCAGTATAGCTTACCTTATAGAACCTTATGGGTTGAAACCAGTAAACTAACTTGGTAGAGACCTGTGGACTGTAAAATTCCTATCTGTGTGGATCCTTCATAGCCTTTAGCACAATAAAAGATACCAATGCCCCTGAGTTATTTTTTAAATATATCTTACGCTTTTATAGACAATAAATTGTTGAAGTAATATTAAATATTAATAACTAGGCTTTTCAGTCTGTTGTGAGTAAAATTTACATCTAGATGTACTAGCACAGATCTCTCTTTAAAGTGTCTGCTTAGTAGTAACAGTGCTTAATATGGACATCAGCAGTCATTATATGATCTCTACTAAATATTTTTTCATGAGCGGATAGGATCTTAGTGAGGAGGCAGCAAGCGTTAAGTGAATGGAGAAAAAAACAAGTGTGGTGGACAAGGAGCATATTTCTTTATGAGGAACACCTATTCTTTACTGGTAATGGTCACCCGAGTCGAGAGAGTATAGCCAAAGCCATTCTGCAAATATTTAGCTAAGTAGGTGTCACTGATTGTGTGATTTGTAGTGGATTTTCATATTCTCTTTCTCCCCTAGTTAGTCTGATCGTGCTCTGCCTTTCTCTCTGAAGAGCAGAACAGAGACAGGTATGTGTGGCCACTGCAGTTGGCCTGGAGCAGGACTGCTGAGTCAGTTCTCGTGTATTTTCTTCTCAGCCAGGATAACAAGAAGATTAGATGGGCTTCATGCTCCAGTGAGTGAGCTGAGAAAATACCCTCTTCCTGTTGCTCCTGGCTGTGGTGCCTTAGTTCTTCTGAAATACATTGTGCTAGAAAGTACCAGAAAATATGATGATGTTAGTACCTGGGCTCTTTTTTTGTTTTTAGTCCCCAGAAGATATATAGCATTGAGAAGTGGTGCATGGTAATATATGATGAACTAGTGGTGGTCTTATAGCGGTGGACATGTCTGCTTGCTGGAGTACGTTATAACACATTTCAGTAGTGGTGGTAATTCTGTTTCTGCATTTGAGCTGGGCGAATATTTTAAATGTCTCACTGTCCTGAGCGTAATCCCAACAATATTTCCCCTTGTGCAGCAAGAGAATGGCTTTTGTTGCAATTTGAAAATATTTTCTGTAAACTATTGGAATATAATCAGCTGAGATACTTTTTAAGGACTAAAACATGATTACTTCAAAAGCCACAAAGTAGCTTTGCACTACCGGTTTTTAAAGCTCAGCAAATTTTATGTAGTACCTGAATTATTAATGGAGATAAATTGGAAGAGGAAGCTCTGTTGTCTTATCAGTCTCAAGCAAGCAGTAGTTCGTTGACTTTGCAGAGAAAGGCAGCTCCTTCTGAAGCAATGAGTGAACAGGTCCTTGGTGAGGAACCCTACAGTGAGAATGGCTTGTGTCAGTATGCCCAGAAGATGACTGCCTGTTTTGGACATTTAGGTAAAGAAATTAAAGATGTGCATGTGGATTTTTTGGTCTCCGTTGTGTGGATGAAGTGTTTCCTCAAGTTTACAGTAAATAGCTGTGTGTTTTGTACGTCAACCTGCAGTCTTGAGTAAGTAAATTGTGTGTGTGAAAAGTGAAAAAGCTGCACGTATGGAGTAATTTTACCACAAGTAGAAAGCTTTTGTTTCCTTTTTTTTTTGTGTGAACTTGAACGTTAGAATGATTTTTTGTGCTCTCTTGCTGTTTTAGTTTTTATTGCTTGGATAAGTATATTTCCTGGTATAAATAGACGTAGTGCTTGCTCATTTTTCATTATGTGAAGGGCCTTTTTTTTTTTTCTTCTTTCCTCCTTACTCTCAATATCTTTGAGAATTCTTACATGGGAGAAGAGGAGAATCCTGTTGCCTTGGACAGATGCATGAAACATTATTTGGGGCTATCTACCTGTGCAGTAAATGTGTTGAACCCTCTGAAGTGGTATGAGGGAAAAGGAAAATTTTTTTTACCTTGTTTTCTGTGTTTTTGTTTTGATTTTTCTTTGCAGCTAGGTTTTGCTTAACTGGTACGACTGACTTCAATTTCTTGGTTTTTTGGTTGGGGCTTTTGTTGCTTTCAATACAAGAATAAAGTCACACTGAAATGCATTTGCAGGAAGTTTAATTCTGATGGCAGAAGCAATTAGAGACAGCATTAGCGCACTACACATTTCTGCCTTTTATTTAGCTGAAGGGCCAGTTTAATCCTCAGTGTTGCTCAGAAGGATGGAGGGATATTTCTTCTACTATGATTTTAGCCCTTGGTGTGTAATTTTTGCTATTATTCAGTGCCTGCTATTCTGTTGCACAATTTATTTGTGGATTGCATTCAATTATTTTGTTACTTCTGTTCCAGTAGCATTAGTACAGAAACCTCTATTCCTGGTTGTATATGAAACATATATGTATTTTTATCATCTGGGTGGCCAATTGGTTTGGTGAATTCAGAGGGGATTGAACAGGAAATGGTCTTGAGACAGCTGAAAATACTTATAAATAAAATATTTATAAAGTTGGTAGTGAGATAAAATATTTAAAGTAGCTAGTCTGCCTAATTCCTGTCTCGTATCCAGTCCCTTGTGAAAACTGTCAGTCTGGAAAGTGCCCGTACCTCAAACTGTGCTCTGTGAAGGCTCGAGCCCCCAGCACTGAATACTTGGATTATGCATGGCTTTGAATTGGCAGTGATTTAAAAATATTTTGCTACTTGGCAGATACTGAGGAAATTTCCTCAAYGCTACTTCTGTATTGGGTGCCCTGGATTCTGAGAATGTATTTCAAGAAACATAAGGACAGGGTTGTGCCCTTGTGTTTTCTGCCTTTTTCTTTTCTCTTCAGCAAGAATATTAGAAATCAATCTTTTCCACTTAATCGAGTGCTTGACTTAAGTGGTAGGAGATTGCCACTGTCTTTTGGATTCTGGCTAAGGCTAAATCCCAATGCTTGGTAACAGTGTGTTGTACAAGGCTGCCTCAGGCTTTGTCCTTTACCTTGGACGCAAGGATCTGACCCTCGGAGCCAACTGCTCCAAACAGCCCTTCGTCTGACTCAGGAAACCACTGTGATGCTTCCTCGTCTTGTTCTGCTCACTTCTACTTCTTGTCCTCTTATATTACATATTAACAGGATGGAGGCTCTTAAAGACATACCCTGTACTTAAAAAACACTAACAAAAAACCATACTGCTTTGTGTTATAAGCAGCAGCTAGTATGTGGTCTTTGAGATTGTAGTTATCAGACAATGACAGCAACAGCCAGGGCTGGAAAGGGGCATCATTAGAGTAATCTGTCTCAGAGGGAGGAGGACCTTATTTTTAATTAAGCTGGATGCTTCTACAGTGACATGTTAGGGTCACAAAATGCTAGTCTAAACTGAGCTGTTCCCATGGTCCCTCACCAATCCCATCTGTCTTGGCGGTGGAAGGATACTGGGTTGCACTTCACTATTTGAAATAACATTGGACCCTTCTACAGCGGTCACAGGCTGACTGCTTCTGTAGTGGAGATACTGTGGAAAAAGGGCACTGATCTCTGCTGCCTCCCAAGCTAACGCTGGAGTTGCTCTGCCTGCAGAAGTAATGCCTGACAAGTGCAGAACAGGTCCCTGCATGGGTGAAAATTGGCTCAGCCTCTTGTGCCTTCGCTCTGCCCTTTCACCTGTGTCACTTAGTTGCAACTCTTCTGGGCAAACTGCAAGTTAAAGGAATCGATAGAGGCTTTATACAGCTTATATGGTGTTTGATTATGTGGGAGAAGGCTGCAGTTTCTTCTAACCACTGCTACACAACCAATCATGCTAGTTTAGTACGTACTGCAATAGCTGGTGTAGGGGCTGTCTAGGTGAATGTAGCTGGAAGGTTGGAATCAGCATGGCTACAACGGAAGCTGGGAGTCAGTCTTAAACCAGTGCATTCAAACTCCAGTGACGGACAAGATTTTCTTCTAGGATTTGGGCAGCCAAGCTGTAGCAAATGTTGCAACAGTTTAAAAAGTTACTGCAGAGCTCACCTTTCTGCTTTCTGAGGATTAACTTCTGCAGCAGACTTAATGTCAAGGCAATGTGTACTTTTGCCTCACCTACCTCAAAGGGCAAAGTCCACCTTGACGTGTTGGTGAGGCTGGATGGTTGGCACTGCTGTTGTCAGATGTCAGCATCCTTCACCGATTATCCAGCAACAAATTATACTCTTATACTAAGCTGAGAGATGCTTGTGTTAGAGTGCATCCAGCCGTCTCCTATGAGTCATCCCTCTGCTTTAAGCACAGAATGGTGATCCACCTTCAGCTGAAGTGGTAGAAGCTTTTGGAGTTTCAGAAGTTCTGTCTTTCCCACGGAGTGGCTGTGGTGTGCAGGTCAGTAGATTGTGAAATCTGGGAGAGACTGAAAAATTGCTGCAAAGCTTCATTTCCTAGGGGGAATACTTAAATACAGCATTTGCTGAGATCTCTGATCTGATAGAAGATCCTCTAAGGCAGAACTCAAATTGCTATGTTTATTGGGCCAGCTCTTCCTCAAATATACATTAGCATCACCCCATTAAAATTAGTACAGTGGTGCAGATTTATTCTGGCTTTGTCCCACTGTGTCCGTGATTGATTATAAATATAAAACCTAGGAGAATGGTTGTTTAAGGGGAACTGTGATTTCGGGCTTGTTTTCAAGATAACATAGAAGTCGTACTACTTGAAAAATAAAAAGCAATTGACCTCACAGGAGGTGTGTAATAATAGATGATCAAAGTCTGGATTTGTGAGATGATATTTTCTCTTCAAAATAGTAAATAAAGCAGTCTTCTCTTCAAAGCCTGTCCCTATCTGTAGGTAGTACTTGAACTCTCGGTTTTGAGGGAAGAATTAAATGAGTTTCTCACTGTGCTTTGTAAGCCGATTGGTGTTTTTTTTCACCTCCTAATTTAGCAAGAGCCTTACTGGAAGCAGTGCAATTATTACACCAGGTCATTTTGCAGCTCTAACTAACTTCTGTATGTTAAGGGGAATTGAAAGCCTGGGCCAAACGCTGTCTGCGCAGTTGCCTCTGGGAGTTTGGCTGAGTAAAGAATCTGAAGTTGTCTCTGAGCAGATCCTGGCCTGGGGTCTACCTGTAACTTTCGCTTACGGATGATGAATGTTGTTTTAGGTTGGTTTGGTTTTTTTTTTATCTTTTGCTTTGGAATTTCCTGTGACTTTCCAGTGCCCCGTTGATGATTAACTCTGCCTTTACCCAGGGAGAAATATTCATTAGATGATTAGATTAGCAAGTCACTGGAATTGGATTAATGTAAATACTTCTTGTAAGTGAGGCAGGAAGGGTTGGCACAGTATCTGCAAAGCTTCTCCTGTCAGCTACACAGGAAAGTGGAGAGGAAGAGCAGAAGCGAACCAATCCTTAATAGTTAGGGGAAAGCTTAAGTGCTTTTGTTTGGAATAGGCAGTGAAAGCTGCAGAAAGGATTTCTCCAAAGAAATCTGCTTATGAAGTAGTGCTAGCCAGCCTTTGTACATTCCTCAAAAAGGAGGACCAACATGCTCTACCTCTACTATAACCTTTTCGCCGTAACACACGTACAGACCTAGCATGGAACAGGGGCATGGTAGATTAAATGCACAGATGTGCATTTGTAGCTTATGATGATGATTATTCCATAATAAGATTTCTGATACAGTAAGGTTTTTTTCATTTTAAACTAATCCTCTTATATACCTCAGTTACGTTCTTTCTCTTGTCCTGAATATTAATCTGATTTTCAGATACTCTTTATGGTTTTGCTTCCAATTTTTGCATTCCCAGGGATGAGTTGCAACTGATTACAGTAGTTTTAGATGGCAGTCACCTGATCAAGCATACTGTCATAATCTCTTGAAGATAATCACTAAAAATATATCTTCCTTAATCTCCTTTGCTGGATAAGAGAAAAAAGAGAAGGATTGGTAAGGGCAGTTTGCTGTGAGTAGTAGACTGACTACATACACTACAGGTTGCTTTCCCTAGCTTCTTCCAAATAGAAATGCCGTCTTTCCCCATCTTAAACAGCTTTGGGAAGCTGTGTGGATCAAGTAAAACTGAAGAATTGGTGCTGGAAAAGGTGAAATTCCGAAATTCAGTCAAAAGGATGTCAATTATTGAGGATGGGGATATTGCAGAGGTCTTGTATCTCATTCCTAAGCAGAGCTTGCTGAAGCAACTGCCCTACTTGAATCCAGATGACTACTACTTATGTGAGCGGTTATTTGACACTCCTGAGGGTCTGGGTAAGTGAGGACTGGCATCGGATCTTGATTTTTGGTTGGTGAATAGGCTAAATTGCTTTACGGTTAGCTTATTTTTTGTGTAGCAGCAAGGTGCTTTATGACAGCAAGTGTGCTCAGGTGTGGAGAAATATTTTATCACTGACAGAGAGGAGGGAAAGAAGAATAAAAAGCCAAATTAGAATCTGAATAGTCAAAAGTAGTTGATGGATATAGGTGCAGCTCTCTGTATGTGGCCATCCTGGGACAAAGGGGGCCTTAATCTGCAGAAGTACTCAAGCTAGAAAAATACCTTTTGAAGGCACAACATCCTGTGGTAGTGTGTTCCAGAGCTTTCCTATGGGTTTTATGAAATTATATTCTCTTTTGTTTGTTTTAAACCTATTGCCAAGTAGTTTCATTTGAAGCTGCCTCATTTTTGAATTGGGAGAGGTGATTAGAAGTCTTCCTGTGTTCACCTTCTTCTTCTTGTAACTTTTGAGTTTATTAGACTTCTTTTGTATCTTTTATCCAGGTACCTCCTTTTCCAGGATAAGCAGTCATAATTTATTTAGATGCTTTTTGTGCAGGAGCCAGTCCATGCCTTTGATTATCCTTTTTACCTTTATTTTTCTAATTCTACTATAACCCTTGAAAAATTGGGGAATAGAAATGTGTTCAACATGTAGCATAACATGGGTATATGTACAGAGTCATAACAAGGCTCTTTGTTCCTCCCAGTAGTTCCTAAAATTTGGTTTGTGTTTTTAATTAATATTGAACACTGGTTTATTCCTTCATAGAGCTATCCGTGGTGGGAGGACTTATATCTGGAATTCATCAGCTTAACTGAGTTGTTACAATCCATTAAAAATTAAAAAAAAAAAAAAAGTTTTCTGGAAACTCCAATTTATGAAATTGGCCATAAATGTTAATCTGAAGCTTTCAGATAGATTTCAGAGATACTCTCCTCTAGGACTTGCTTTATGGACCTCAGTTTTGATAACCAAAACTGCTTATGTGCTGGAATTTTGCTTGTACTCAGCAGATCAAGAAAACTGCTACATACTTGTCACTCTGCTCAGCTCCTCAAAATGATAATACTGAATGATTGTATATGGTAGGCAAGTATTTTTCAAAGATCTGCTTTCAAGTTTGTCGTTTCGTCAGTGCCAGATAACACTTTTTCTTCTGTGCAAATAGCTTTTTGCTAGTCAGCTCTGTACCCAATGAACTTCACACTGTAAGAGTAATACTGGCCAAAACGCGTATGTTGTTTCAGATAGTTACTGCTTCTGAGTAATCAATTATTTTAAAACTAAAATTTTAATTAAGGTGTTGCTAAAACATGAGGCAAATATATAATATGGCTGTGAACCTCAAAAAGCAACTATCATTCTGCCTTGCCAGCCCCCGCAGTGTTTCACATTGGTATTCTGGAGAAAACTTCTACAGACAATTTAGGCATTTTTATAAATCACAATTTAGGAAGGAAAAATAATTGAATGAACAGTGGCCGGCTATATGATCAATCAGTGTAAGACTCCAAAGAAATTCTTTGCCATTGTAGCAGGCTGGGAGCCACCTTTTTGCACAGGTGCAAATTTCTTCTAATTTGTATAGGGCTTAAATCAATCTAGAAATCTGGAATTTTGCAGTTTTTTACTCATTTGTAAGCAATCACAAAGATAGTGGGACAGGTTCTGATTAGCATTTTGCTGCAATAGATAGTGCAAATAACCACTGGGGCTTTTTTGCCTTTCATCCTACAATTTGGGTGCTACTATTCAATAGGATGGGTATTGTGGTCCTGCTTTCCAGTGCCGTGAATAATGCTAGCTGAAAGGTTGCAAGGTGTCTAGTGTCTCAGCTTAACTTATGTTACAACAATTGGAATCAGAATCTCACCTACTTAGAACAAAAATAGTGGGATAGTTATTGAAAGTGGCCTGGTTGTAAAAGCTGTACGTGACTTTAAGATGCAAAACGCATGAGTCTGTCTCTTAGGCCATGTGCCTGCTTGGGGATTATGGTGCCTCAAGTACTACAAGATTTAGCAGCTTATATACCCTGCTGAAAGACAGTTTGCTGTCTGTATTTGGTTTTACAAACAGAGATTAGAAATTACTCTGTTTAAGGTATTTGGAGACTCACTAAATATTTTCCTTGCTGCTCATAAGTGGAATCATAACCATCAGTAAAGGCCCATATTTTAGGTTTTTGGAAGGCCAGGAATTATCAACAAGTGCAGAGCTATTTAGTATTCAGGGAGTGAGTCTTTTGAGTCTCACCGATTTAACCCGTGACTTGCTTTTACTTAGCACTTGTATCATGAAATTCCATCCCCTTCATAAGGGGAATGTTGGAGGTTAAACTTGTCTCATCAGGTTAAATGGTGGCATGATAATGACAGTCAAAAGTTCTCCAAAAATTGAAGAAAAATTAAAAAAAGAAAGGAGTTCAAAAGAGGCTTTGAATCACTGAAAGGACCCTCATTCTGCATTTCCCTTGAGTTCATTTGGCCAAAGACTGATGAGCCATCTTCCCTCCCGTTTCTAGGGGAGGTGGTAAGGGACTGCTTCCCACGAGAGGGATTGCCAGCTGCGTGGTTTGCTGCAACAAAATCTGTCTTAGCCTAGAAGGCCTGGTTCAGCACATGGCTTTGATTCCCTGGAGGCCAGACTCCGATACAAAGGATTCTGTGGAAAAATGTCTGATAGTCAGGACTAGCAAAAGTTGAAAGTTGGTTGCAAAAAAGCAGTGGAGTTTTAAAGAGAAAATTGGCTTGGAACTGTGTGATGTTGCTTCTTGTATGAGATACTGTCATCTGTCGCTTGTACAGATGACACCTTATGCACCCCTCCAAACTGATTACTCTTTGGATACGACAGTGGTGTACACCTGAGGGAAAGGAGATATATACTATATTATCTAACTGACTTCCCGTATGAGTTAGTAACTGTTTATGTAACAGTCTTAATTTAAAGCAGTGCTTGTGAGAATGGCTGCTTGTGTTGGATCAGTTGGATGTAAAGGAAGACAGAAGGAACCTGAGAGGATGAGAAAGGCATGGGGGGAATCCAGAGAGCATGAAAACAGCTCAGTGGTGAGCCAGGGAGCAGACTGGACTGGTGCAGGAAAATTTATGAAGCACTGAGACCCTGTTTACTCTTCGCTGGGTTAAAAACTGGCTGGGTGGCTGGGCCCAAAGAGTTGTGGTGAATGGAGTTAAATCCAGTTGGCGGCCGGTCACAAGTGGTGTTCCCCAGGGCTCAGTATTGGGACCAGTTCTGTTTAATACCTTTATCAATGATCTGGACGACAGGATCGAGTGCACCCTCAGTAAGTTTGCAGACGACACCAAGTTGGGCGGGAGTGTTGATCTGCTCGAGGGTAGGAAGGCTCTGCAGAGGGACCTGGACAGGCTGGATCGATGGGCTGAGGCCAACTGCATGAGGTTCAACAAGGCCAAGTGCCGGGTCCTGCACTCGGGTCACAACAACCCCATGCAACGCTACAGGCTGGGGGAAGAGTGGCTGGAAAGCTGCCTGGCAGAAAAGGACCTTGGGGTGCTGGTTGACAGCCGGCTGAATATGAGCCGGCAGTGTGCCCAGGTGGCCAAGAAGGCCAACGGCATCCTGGCCTGTATCAGAAATAGTGTGGCCAGCAGGAGTAGGGAAGGGATCGTGCCCCTGTACTCGGCACTGGTGAGGCCGCACCTCGAATACTGTGTTCAGTTTTGGGCTGCTCACTACAAGAAAGACATTGAGGTGCTGGAGCATGTCCAGAGGAGGGCAACGAAGCTGGTGAAGGGTCTGGAGAACAAGTCTCATGAGGAGCAGCTGAGGGAACTGGAGTTGTTTAGCCTGGAAAAAAGGAGGCTGAGGGGAAACCTTACCGCGCTCTACAACTACCTGAAAGGAGGTGGTAGTGAGGTGGGTGTTGGTCTCTTCTCCCAAGTAACAAGTGATAGGATGAGAGGAAACGGCCTTAAGTTGCACCAGGGGAGGTTTAGATCGGATATTAGGAAAAATTTGTTCACTGAAAGGGTTATCAAGCACTGGAACAGGCTGCCCAGGGAAGTGGTGGAGTCACCATCCCTGGCAGTATTTAAAAGACGTGTAGATGCGGCACTTAGGGACATGGTTTGGTGGTGGACTTGGCAGTGCTAGGTTAACGGTTGGACTTGATGATCTTAAAGGTTGTTTCCAACCTAAATGATTCTATGATTCTATTGCTCTCTACAGCTTCCTGAGGAGGGGAAGTGGAGAGGGAGGTGCTGATCTCTTTTCCCTGGTATCCAGTGATAGGACGCGTGGGAATGGTTCAAAGCTGCACCAGGGGATGTTTAGACTGGACATTAGGAAGCATTTCTTTACCGAGAGGGTGGTCAAGCACTGCAACAGGCTTCCTAGGGAGGTGGTCGATGCCCCAAGCCTGTCAGTGTTTAAGAGGCATTTGGACAATGCCCTTAATTACATGCTTTAACTTGGTCAGCCCTGAATTGGTCAGGCAGTTGGACTAGATGATCGTTGTAGGTCCCTTCCAACTGAAATAGTCTATTCTATCCTATTCTAGGAGAAATGGGGGTCTGGGGAAAAGGAGGTCTGATTTTTCTGGGTGTATGTTTGCAGGGAGGAGGGGTCCAAGAGATCAACATGCTGATGTGAAGGAAGACACAGAAGTAGGGTGTTCTTGAGAGGAATGGGCTTTACAGATTTGAAGTAAAAGGTCCAATTATAAAATACTAGCTGCAGCATAAACGTTTGAATCTTTGCCTGCTGTTTTATGTCTAAGTTCCCACACATCAGCTTGCTTGCATCAGTAGGATTTTCTTGCTGTGTTATGGCAAGAAAGCTAGAGCCCCCAGCTAGGGAAACGAACAGGCACTGTTTTGTGCCCCATTACCATTTTCCATTCTTAGTGCCAAGGAGTCCCCAACATCACCCTGAAGACTGCAGTTTCTTTAACACCAGTCCCTGTTGTTACCTGGACAGAAAGAAGGAAGGCACAGATGGAAAAAAAGAATTCCTATTTTAATCTTTGGTCTTACCTGCTAATGGTGTTCATAGTAGCTCCCCACAGAATGCGTACTTCATGTGACCTACAGCCATAGGATTTTAATGGTGCTGTGTGAACTTGTCAGGTGTCCAAAGCTAAGCAATCTTGAATGTGGCAAGTGGTGATACGAGAGAGAAAAATCCAGGTTCTTTTGGCATTGTAGTAGGTAGTACTCTTCAGATGCTGAGAGGTGCTGAACAGATTGCTTGTGTACTTCACATAAGGGGTTCTTCTTTTTAATAGCTTTTCAGATGGATTTCTTCAAGTGAGCGATCTCTCCTGGCCTCAATCCCTATAATTTTTTCTTTTTTTAATAATGCTGGCTTATATGATTGAATAGGGAGCATGCTTTTAAAGTTTGTGGTAATGCAGGTTTAGGAGCGTCATGTCATTCTTCTCCAGGACAATGTCTGAATTCAGAATAGTCCTGGTAAGTCAGCTAGATGGTTTGAAATCATGCAGTTGAATTTCAGTGACTAAAAGTGTAAAGTGCTGGACTTGCACAGATAAGAAATAGAAAATAACTAACAGTACTCCAGAAAAGTATATGGAGGATAATGATACTTATCACAGTGTAAATATAGATCGACTGTATAATACTGCTGCAGAAAAAGCCATTCTTCTTCTGGGATGTGTTAGCAGGAAATATATACAGCAAGGTAGATAATTTTTCTCTGTTCCTGTTCCTGAAGAGGACTCTGCTGAATACTGTCTCTAGGTTTGGACATGCATTTTGAGAAAGATACTGATAAATTGGAGGAAAACTAGTAGAAGGCAGTGAGAATAGTATTAGGAAAAAAGACTTACGAGGAAAGATTAACAGAATTAGGTTTGCTCAATCTAGAAGAGTGGAGATAAGTGAGAGATTTAGTCAATCTTTAAATGAATAAGGGGTTGTCAAATGGAGGTGTGTTTCTGCATTGTCCTGAGAAGCACAGACAAATATGCTTGTGAAAAATACTGAGTAGCGGTTTCGTGTTTGAATAAGAAGTATAGCTGAAACTCCCTGTTAGGCCCTAATAATCTTTGCTTCTGTAAATATGCACAGTTAGCTTCATTTTTTGCTTTTTTAATTAAATTTAAAAAGAAAAAGTAATCAATTAGGACCAGTTCTTCATCCTCTGCCCGTTTGCAGTATCTCTACTCTAATTTAATCACTGCCACATTTTTACTTAATATATTTGAACATTTAATGTCTTCTTAACCCTTGGCTTCCTGTTTCAGATTTCCATTTGCTGTGGGACAAGTGGTTGCCAGTGTTCAAGATCAATCCAAGCTAATTTGCTTAGTAGTACATCAGTGGTTTAGCATTAATCTGCATTAACATAGCATGGTTTAGAGCAACTGAATTCAYCTCTGTAGGGCTCACTGCTCCCTCTCCGCCTAAATTCTTTGCTATCTGTTATCCAATAAACAAGAACAAAATTGTGGTTCCTACTGTTACTAGATGCTAGCAAGAAAGATGAGCTAAATCAGCTTTAAGTAGAAAGAAATAATGACAATTTTGTGGGTTTTGCTATGGCTATATACGTAGGTAATAGCAGTAGTGTGAAAATTGTTAAGGGGAGTTGAAGCAAAGACCGTACTTGCTCTGTAACTCCATAATGCTGAGGGGTGCAGGCAGCTCTGGCTGGAAAGAGCATATTGTGGCTACACATCCCCCACTGTTGTTTACAGGGAGTCCTGCTTTTGTTCTGTATCTGATTGAAACTTCCTCTCCTGCGTCCGTCATTTGCAGTTGTATAATCTTGGTATTTTAATCAAACAACCGAGAGAGAAATGGGCAGGGTTGAAGCAGGACAGCAGTTGTGGCTTGCCTTCCACCGCTTCAAGAGGCAAGAGGGCGGCCCCTCTTCCCGCGGCTTGTGGGCGTTCAGAGCCACCACAGCCTGCTGCCGGCAGGAAAGATACAGGTAAATCTGAAATGGAAGCTGGTTTCAAGCTGAAGAAGTTCTAGCCTTTCTGCCAGTGGGTAAAATACTGGTGGTGCTGGGATGGGGAAAAGAGAAGTAGAAATTGCTATTTCTTCTCCTCTAAAAGCTGTTCCTTGGGCCTGCTCTGCTTATCCAAAAGGTGAAATGGTGGGAAAACTTCAGAGCAGAGAGAAGGGCATAGGAAATGGCTGTCCTCGCTCACTCCAACTTTGACTTTGGGGCATGGAGGGAGTAGAAGAGGAGAGAGAAGGTTGGTACGTGGCCGTTTCCCTTGCTTCATCCACTCCCATGTGTCCCTCATGTACTGGTTGAGGAGAAGATGAATACTAATTGCGGTTGGCTCCTTCTCCTCCTTTATGCCTGAGAGATGAGGATATCGCTAAGTAGACTTTTGTGTACAGGGACCTTAAAAGTGGCTTCTAGTTTGAGAGAATGATAGACATTTGGTAGACCTCTGTGGGATTTTTTCRGTAAAAGGGCAAATAGTTGATGGGAGGAGAAGGGAAGAAAGGGAAGCAGGAATGTTCTTCACCCAGGTGATGCAGACAAGGTGCAGCTGAGAGGGGAAGAAGACAACGTTAGAATGGGAGATTGTGATTACAGTTTTTGCATTATCCTGCTTTTGAATTTTCAGTTTTCAGTTATTTTCCTTTAAAGAGTGGGTCTTTATGGTGGGAGGCAGAACCACCATGGCACCGGGGAATGTTTATCACTGGTTTCTTACCACGTGAATTAGACGGTGGAGCTGTCTGTCCAGGTTTCAACATAAAACATAGAAGCATTAAACTGTAAAATGCAAAAATATAAACCCAATTAGCTTATCAGTATACGTCAATACTTGGAAGATTCAATATTGTTTGTTTATTTTTTAAGTTGGCAAACAGTCCTTTAAAATATGTGACTCTCTCCTTTGGAGCAGAGGGAATAAGCCATGCGGTTTGGTGTAAACTAACTGTGAGCAAACCTTCTTACGGAGGAGTAGCAGCAAAATAGCTTTTGTAGTTATCTTTTAAAAATTCCAGTTGGTGCAGATGTTGGAATCAGTTATGCCTACTCTGTTTTGAATATCAATTTGTTGTGTGTCTGCTTAAGATTTTTATGATGATCCTACTATTGAAACAGCAACAAATAATTTAAAAGAAAGATTCAAATATACAAGTTTTTACATACTGAAGCAATTGACCTCCCTAGCTAAATCGAAGAGCCACTAATAGGAAAATTCCAGAAGCTGGAGTGAGGTGATAAAAAATGTGTTTGTTGTAAAAGCTGGTTTGAATATATTAATATTACACTATGTAGCCAAATCGTATCTACTTGGAAAGCATATATTTATCTTTTCTTTGAGGTCCTCTGTGGTTCATTTGATAGGACACTGGACTGGGAAATAGCTGTTGGGAGTGATATACATTTGCAGGACAGATTTAGGTGCCTTTTTTGAGAGTCCTATTTATAGTTTAATATGGAATCAGAAGAGAAGGAATTTGTCATTTGACACAGTGAAAATTGATTAGTCCAGTTTAAATGTAAGGGTGGTATATATCCAGTGTCCACACGATGGGTTGGCTCATCTTCAGGGATCATGGACTTGCATTGTTGCATGCTTTGCTGTATGTTGTATTGCTAAGGCATACACTAAAGGTTAATGCTTACTGAGATACTCTGTCACGTCTCTCAAGACTGCAAAACAAAGAACTTGTTTCTTTGCTCTGCAAATTAACTGATTGGCAGGAAGCTGCTTCAATCTGGTGTTTCATGGACCTCTCATGGAGAAGCTCTTTAGACTAGTGAGTCTTTACTGCGTTCCTGCTGATTTCACTGAGACAAAAACTCCCAAGACAGGCTGTGGGGGTTATTCTGCAGAGTTAATCCAATTCTGAAGTGGATTATCAATATCAAATCTCCTTAACTTTAGGCATGCACAGTAAAGCATGACACTTGCATATATGCTTTCCTGTGGGGATTCCTGCCTTTGTGCAAGTTATTTGCAGTTTTCAGCAGTAATTGTGGTTACTGTCAGTAATGGTTACTGACAGTACACTCATATTTTTATCAGTAACAGTACTGGTTGTGATCATGATTTGGCTAGATGAATTCAATTTATAGCAGGTGAATAGTGATGATTTTATATGGTAGTTTWAAAAAAAAAATACTGAGTTTAAAACACTGTCACTACAGCATATTACTGTACTATATCTCAGTTCAGTGCCGAGTATGTGTACATAGTGTAAAAGTTCACACAGGTGTTAAGAAAGCATGATCTCCTTTCTAAGGATTAGCAATAACATAAGCAGTTTGGAAGCCAGTTGTTATATCAATAATATAAATGTGTGTTCAGAGGTAAATGTTTGCACATACCTACAGTCAGAAGATTACCCAGCAGTGAGCTTCGTATATTTTTGGGGCCACTGCAAAGAAGTATAATGTAACCATCTTTTCTCATCTGTTTCTAAAGATAAAAGAAGTATAATGTAACCATCTTTTCTCATCTGTTTCTAAAGATAAGATGGTCTGGAGGTTTCAGGTGCTTTTTACATAAGCATGTGTGTTACAGGCTTCTTAATGTTTAAAGCAAAGCCAAGTGTCCTTGTTTCCTTATTTTGTCTTGCAATAAATTAGACATTACTCTTATTGTTTTATCTGTATTTTGCAGACTATTACTGTTATACAGAATAGCAGCCTACTAAGAAAATCTTGCTTGCGAGAACCTCAGAAAATCAAATTTTGTTTTAAGAAATTCAGACCTCTTAATAGGTCAAAACCTGAGAAATGTTTTATTCCTGAGGAGTCTAATTTGAATGAATATTAAATGGTTCTATTAAAAAAGTACTAAACCCCCAAATCCTGGCAGATCAGAATGAATACAGTATTATTTTGCTGAATGAGGTGATGTATTTGGTAAATATTTAATTTCATTTACTCTGAAAGAATGATGACACATGACTGTAAACACCAATATTACAGACTCATTGTATTCAAAATAGCGTGACATAGGCTACAAAGAAAAGCCTAGCATAGTGGAAAAGTTGTGGGTAGGACCCAGACCATCAGGCATTATTTACTTGAGGATCAGTCTTATCAGTAAGGGTAACGTGATTATCCCAAGATGTAGGATTGCAGGACTGTAGTATGTCCTAAGAAAGAACCATATTCCTCTCTGGTGGGTCTGTGTACGCTTCGCTAGACTGCTTAAAACTTGTGATAGGGCAACATAGAGGGTCTGAGGTGGTGAGGTCAGTCTGTGGGGCCTTCATAGCTCCTTAACATTCTGCTGGTTCCACACAGGGCAGTGTGGTGAGGAGATGGGGTTAAGGAGAGGCTGGCAGCCTAAGACCATTGCACAAGCTGCAGTATGAAGTCATTACAGAGCAAAAACTGTGTGGAGGGTATGGAAAGGCTATAGGATGACTGCCATAAAGGAACTTGCCCTGCAGCGTGCCTGCAGGCTTGGGAAGGCTAGTAGATTTACTGAAGGGTACTGTAAGAACCTGGAGAGACAAAAGAGCAACATGTGCAAGGGCAGCCTTACGCAACACCTTATGTCTTTCTTCAGGAGCAAGCACCCAGCTATTCACACCTAGTATGGGGAACAGTTTTGTCAGGTACAGGCTGAATTCTGCTCAGCAGTGTGTCTGGGTGAATCTGAAAAACTCCACCGACGTCATCAACTTTGCCTGAGTCGGTTGCCTGCCTTCCTTTATACTGCAGTCCTTAAGAAGCACTGCTGCTTGAGCTGTTTTCAAAAGATGGAAAATGTGTCAGTTGTCCAAGTGGCTGAGGGAGAGGCATCAGAGGAATAGATTGCTGGAGCAGGGTATGTTCAGGAGAAACAGAAGCCAGGAAATACTTAATCATATAGCTTTTGAGAATGCTAAAACTGGAAACTGTAGGCTTCCCCGTCAGGGCACTGGGACCGCTGCTGGGTCACAGGTCTTTTGCAAGAAATCCCATGTTGACATTATTGGTTTTCCTCTGAGCAGGCACAGTTAAGTCAGGATAACAATTAGAGCAGGTCATGAGAGAGCAGCATTTCCTTCCTGGAGAAGGGAGCATTTTGCAAAATGCCATAATCAAGACTTTATAGAAGTGATGGCTCTTAATTGACCTAGGTTGTACAGTGGTTAAGCTGTGGAAGCCTGCGGCAGGCTTTCTTGTCAAAACTGTTTGTGCCAGGCTTTTTGCCAGAAGCAAGGACATTAAACAGAGGGTATTTTCCTGGATGTTATTTAATAGAACAACTTCTCCCCTTTCCCTTTCTGTTTTCTAGCAGACTGTTTCCTTCATTGGTTGATGAACAAGAGATACCAGTCAGTTTTGAAGAAATTGTATAAAAACTGCACGCTGATACTTCTAAGCCATGATCTCATCTGTGAAGAATGAGAGCAAGATAAAAATATGAAAGCCAGCTCTTAAAATGAGAATAACAAATCTTAAATCTTGGCTAAACTGCTTAGTATCTTACACATACTTTTTCAACATTATCAAGGTACAAGAAAAAGCAAAACAAACTGGTTTAACTCTTTCCCTTTGTGGAGTGATTTCAGTATGGCTCTCATGCCTCTTGCTGAATGCACAGGATATTTTTCACCAGGAAATAACAGCAACATAAGCATGTTGTTTAGCTATAGTGTACTCATTGTGACTCTTCCACCCACACTGTGTTCAAGGGAGACTCTCTATTTAATTTGTACAGTGCAGAAGGTTATTTAAAGAAAAAAGGTTATTTTGCTTTCCTTTAAAATATGCACCTCTAAATAACAATAAGTACCAGGGATTTGTTTCTAGAATTGCTGTCTATTCCTCTTTCATCTCCAGTTTAGGATATCTGAATAGATTCTGAATTGTACAGCAGGGTAAATTTTAGTCTTCAGGCTTAAAACAATGAGATTAAACCCAAAAACCATCCTGGTGTAAAAAGATTTTATTTACAATACCAACATCTGCTCTTTGTATCTCTTTACTCAGGAGTAAATTACATTTGACTCCTAAATCTCCAGTATAATTTACTGCAGTCTGTATTTTTAAATTTATTTTTATGTGCATGCTGTAGTCTTAACATTGTGGCTTTCCATGGCTGAACGATGTGAGGAAAGGCTTCTATTCAGCTACGGGTGAGATGAGATACAGCAGTGCTAATCTCTAGCACATGTGAAAAATGGAGGTAATGAACTCAGAGAACAGAAAGTCCAGATACCGGCAGGCAGCTTCTGTGTCAGCAGCTGCTGGAACAAAAAATGAATGATAATCAGTGCAAGCCTTTTGAGGGTGTCTGAGGATCACAGGAAGGGGTTAGCAGTATCCATGGTGTGTATCCATAGACTCATGTATCCATGATGTGCTCTGCACATCAGATCAAATATTTATGAATGAAGGTCAGATGTGCCCCTTTCAGGAGGCTGTCCCCTAACTGTTTACAAAATACTGTTTGAAAAAGAACACAGCCAGGTTGAGTTACAACCTGACATCTCTAATGTGTCAGAAATGTGACATAATGGATTATGCCTCAGTGTTGGTGGGGTTCAGCCCGGCTCCCCAGTTGAGCCTCAAATGCTATTAATAGTAGCACACTGAGTCATAGAAGCAAGAATGTCAGACTGCCTGGGCTGTGCTTCTCTTACACGTTAGACTGCTAACAATAGAAAGCCAGCCTAGATTTGTTAGAATAGAATAACTATTTTTTTCCATGCATGTGCCTGAATCTCTCTCTCTCCCTCCCCCCCCCCCCGTTATTTATTTATTACAGAATGTCACTGAATAAGAGAGATCTTTTGGGTGAGGCAGACTGGCATGTTTAATTTCTTTCTGTTGTTCTGGGTGGCATTTATACAAAACATTTAGAATTTATTTACTGCAAATATTTTTAACGCTGCGTGCATGCTCTGATTTTTTTCCAGCAGGTATCAGCCATCTGCTGCTCTGTCTGGCTGATGCCTACAGCTTGTTTCTTTACATTAACTTCTCTCTCCCTACATATAGTAGCATTGAGAAGGAATTCCCTTGGGGAGGTGTAAGCTCCAGTTCCAAGTCCAGCTCTCAAAAAATAGGGGTTCCTCCGACTCTGGGCTGAACATAGCTTTTGCTTTAGGGTGCAGTATAAATGTAATTGCACCTCCATCATGTAACCTAAAGCATATTTTGCACTTGTGGTCAAGTTGAAGCTATAGCCCAATGAATCTGCCTATAATCTAGCCCAGAATATCTTTATATTTGACCCAGTTCTCTACTACTGAGGTCATCTCTGTCTTTGGCAACTCAATTAATTTCCCATTGTCATTTTCTCCACCTCTAAACCACAAATACTAAAATTTACTGTCCAAGCAAAGGCATGACGGTGTAGGTTTGTATTGGTGAAGTCACTGGTAGCTAGCTAAAATGAGGAATGAAGTCATTTATAAATATGGAAAAAGTGGCAAATAGTAGTAGTGATAGAGGTTCCCCAAAATCTTGATACTGGCAGTATTTATGTATTAAAAATAATACATGTTAAGTGGTTTTTAATGGGCATTCAGGGTTTTGATTAATCATATTTCCACGCTTTTCTTCATAACTGTGAATAAAAGTATGCTTATAAAAGAAAAGCTTTGTTTTTCACCTGACTCTGACCTGTATCTTTTAATAGATAACAGAAATATTCTGAATCTTGCTCTAAGATGATGAGACTTGGCAATATTGTAAAGGGTTGGTTTGTTTGTTTTTTAACATCAGCTTACTGACCAGTCCTTTCTCAGGTAGAGTTTAGTGCCTAGAAAACCATAAATTGGAAGGTCAGTTTGATGCCCAGATTCAACACTGCTGCTTTGTCTTGTTGGGGGGTGAAATTCACGTGTAAGTGCTGCTGTTTCAGTACACTACTCTCTTCTCAGTTCCATGAGTACTTATGGCTATCAYCTCAAAAGGAATAACGTAAGAGGAGTTGTAGTTTACAATTATTTGGTATTTCAGAATGCAGCGCTTACCTTGACTCACAGCAAAAATTTTGTCTGTGGTACTCCCTGGCTGTGCTTTTAAACCCAGGTGCTCACTGAACGGTGACAGTTTTAATTTTTATAATTTTTATTGTTATTTCAAGGTAGTGAATAGAGTCAGTATTCCCAGCTTGCACAGATTATATGTTACTCTTTCCTGTACTATGGTCAGAGGCATTGAGAGACTATTTATTAGCATGTTTTGTGGTCTAGTAATTGGCATTTGGTAACAGCTTTAAAGTAAAACCAGGAGTGGATAAACAGTGCTCACCATAGAAAAGCCACTGTGCCGCAACCTGCCTCAGCCCTTGCCCGCATTCATCTTGTATTTCCCCTCTTGATCCTGGCTCGGTTTGAGTAAATAAAATAATAGAAAACTCATAAATACCACTTTAGCTTTCTATGTGTGTTTGAACAGCTCTCCTATTCTTTCTCACATCTTCTCATTTGCAGTCTTTTGCCAGTCATTCGGGAGCAAATAATATTGCCAGCTCAGTTCTGCGAGGGCAGAGGAATGCAAGGTGGTGTCAGTGGCTGGAAATTAGGGACGGTGGAATTCAGCATTTGTTCCGCAGCAGCAGCTGTAGCTGGTTGTTTCAGCACAAGGGGCAGAGTCCACAAGCAGGGTATGAGCTGCCATTAGCCATAGGAAAAGACCACAGTGGAAGAAGATAAGAGGCACAAGAAGAAAAGAGTCAGTGACGAGGAATTGGACCTGATCAGATCTTGTGGGAAATCTGACCGAGGAAGATAATTATCTGGAATAAGCTGCCTTTTTTTTTTTTTTTTTTTTTTAATCCACCTCAGCCAAACGCTGCTGGAAAAGAGATTGTGTTTAAATTACTTCAGCTAAATCTTGCTGCTTCCACTACGAAGAAAATTTTTTTGCCATGGTGAAAGAAAAAGGTAATTATGTTTATTGATAGTCTGGAGCTGAAACGACCTAATGTGCCAGCCATAATGACCTGAGATTTAAACCTTCAAATCTAAAATGAAGCATGCTTTGGTTGACAGTTGCTGTTTTCCTTTCTATAAAAGTGATGTGCCAAAACCTGCCTTGGATTGCATTGATTATCTTTGTACCTGTTTTAATAAGGGTAGAATCTGGAACACACCTAATTCAGCGTGTTTGCACAGCTGGGTTCCTTCTGTGTGTACATGTGTTTTTTTTTTTTTCATGTGATTTAACCCAAGTTTGCTGTTGATTGTTTTTTACCTGTATTTCCTACAGTTCAAAGAGTTTTGACCACTGAAGCAGTTATCTTAAAATTTTAAAGATAAACATTGATATATTCAGCAAGTYGGGACTTGAGAGGGTCATATTTTACCTTCTAATGAAAAAATGGATTATATGAGATTTTGCATAATGTTTGAATTTTGCAGCTGTAAATTAGATATCAGTTCCGATTACCTATAAATAACATTTTAAGCCTCCTACCAAAGCATTTACTAGTCAAAGAATTTAGAAATGGTTATGGGGTCTTTCTTTGCAGTAATAGTGGTCTGTATCATTTATTGCATTATGAAGACGTGAAATACGTTCTGAATTGTATTTGAGTAGTGGGTTGTGTGTGGTTTTGGAGCATTATGTTGTCACAGATAGATTCAGACTTAGTCTCTGTTTTGTGAAGAGGAGGATCTGTGTTCTTTACTTTTCTGAGGGCTCTGTAAAAGATAATGTGGGATAAATTCAAACTAGGGAAGAGCAGTTTTTSAACTCTGAACACCCACATTAATTTTTTTTTAATGCTGTAAATGAAATAAGTTGAGTGAATTTAGCTTCATAGATGTTTAGATTGAAGAGAGCAGGACAAATGCCTCGATAGCCTGCCATAGTGTGTCAGATGTATCAAGAGAGTTATAGTCATAACCATTATACATTCTACTGATAATTTTTGTGGATGAAAAGCACTGGCCCAGCATAAGTAGTATTGGCTACTTAGCAGATTTGAGATCCATTACTTCAGATTTACAGGATCATTTTTATAATGTCAGTGGTGAACTGTTGACCTGCTACCAGTATCAGTAAGCCATACCAGGGATGATTTAAGTAGCAGTTTCACCCCAAAGCCTTGAAACTGCAAGTTTCAGAATCATTTGAATCAACTATGCCACTCATCTTTTCAGAAAAGTAAGTGTATTATCTTTCAGCTTATCATAATTGTTGCTTGTTTTCTAAGATACATTTTGAAATTGGGCTGCTGATTTTCTTGCAGTGTACATAAAATATGTGTAGCCTTTTTAGCTGTGCATTCAATTTTGATCCCTTGATACGTTTCTGCTCCCCACCCAGCTGATGCTTAATTGGTTGGGCTCCCCATGTTACATGGGGCTGTACCTTAGGACTACTCTGTAAATACAATTTTAGCATCTTACACCATGAAAGGTATCATATACCTGTAAGAAAATTAAAACAAGCCCRTCATTTTTATAAAAAATGCGAGGGAGAAAACCTCCTAGAATAGTGGGAAAAGTTGACAATAAATGATTGAAAATGTGCAAAAGACTTGTGTTTAAATTGCTTCCTTTCCCCCTCTCCACCAAGTTTAATGCATTATTTACAATGGCTATTAATATTGATGTTGGATATAATTTTTTTTTCTGTTCACACAGATAATGGACTAAAATAACTAAATGCCATCTTTAATTTTGTTGTACAATTACTGATATTTCATATCTCATGGCTGCAGAGTGAGAAAGGATAGTACCTGTTTAGTATTTTGCTTTTCTACCTTATTACGTTCAAATAATTTCTCCAACAAAGTTTTTTTTTTTTATTATTTGTTTCTTCCTTGCCTTTTTTTTTC
>JAYKAV010003043.1:2781339-2929588 GCA_035582835.1 Phoebastria nigripes | reverse complement strand
CCCCCCGCTTTAGTCAGAAGGTCAGGAGTTATTGCTGCTTTGAAGCTGCTACAAATATCACTCTCCAGAGTGATACTCTTGCAAAATGCAGGCCAGTATAGTACAGCTGGTACCTTCCCTTCCAGCCACTGCTTGAATTGCTGTTTGAACAAGCTGAAAATGAGTTCAGTCCAGTGTCAGTTCATAAACATGTTAAGTAGGAACTGGAGGGGCTGGTTTCAACTAGAAAAATGCAATTCCAATTCACTGAATTGAAAAACGGTTAGTAATAGTTTTTAGCAAATTAACATGCTTCATTATGCTCATATTGTAGAATGATTTCAGTGTCTGCCTGGTTAGTTCATACACAAAAAAAATCCTGAGGCCAGGGTGTTTTCTGCTGACAGCAAATGGTGCTTCCTAAATTATGTCTGACTGATACCACATTTTCATGTCTCTGACTGTGTACTTATCTATTTCCAATTATGAGCCCTTATTATCTAGTTACTCAGCTAAATTATTGTCACTGTGTTGCAACCAAGGACAACTGTCTCTCTTTATATCTTTTAACAGAAAGAAAGTTTACATATGCATATGCATGTCTTGTTATTAATTCTCTTCTGCAATTTAAAACCCAGATTGAATAATCTGCATTCTTAGTCCTTCTGTGTTGAGGTCGATGTGTGAATTATGAGCCTGCTAGCCACGTTGCTGGGTGATGTAAGTGTTGTAGCTTCATTTTTACCTCCATTAGTTCACATAAGGATTTAGCCCTGATTCTTGATTTCTTGACCAGTTGATAAGAAGACTGTCCTAGCATTCACCTGCTAGTCTGTGAAAGCATATTGGGAATCAGCTTTCAGCTTTGTACCTGATGAGATCTTGGATTGGATCATACATGGGCAAACCTATGAAAGTGGATTAGTATCTATTCATGCCAAACTTCTCCATGCTTGGAAGGATAAGAGGAGAAAAGAGGAAGGGTTGAAGATTTTTTGGATTAAGGAAGCAGGTACAGAGGCTTTATGATTTCTGTTCTTCACATACTGATTCTGTTGAAGGGTAGGTGCTGGCACCCACTGGGTACCAAGTTGCAGTAGGCTAGATCGTGTTTACATGTTCTCACAACTGTCTCTGTGGGTATTCAGTTGGTGCTGGCTTTCCCAGTAAGCAACGCAGAAAATGTAGTTCACCAAAATTTTAATAACATTTCCTGTATAATTTGGCCTATGGTCTAGTTCAGTCTGGCAGAGAGATTTAGTTCTCTGTTCTTTTTTCTTCATACTTTTGATAAAGCATGATACTGATACCCCTTAAGGTTATGACCGAGAGGACTGTTTTTATGCTTGGAATAGCTCCAGTCTTGTCTTCTCTTCCATTCGCATAACCCAAGAGCAATGAGTCTCCAAAGCAGCTTTTAGTCTAACTTTTTCTTTTGATGTAAATGGAACTGCTTTAGATGGGATTATCCTTGAAGAGCATGCAAAATGTTACCTGTGTGTTAATTTAAAGGTGTTCTCAATCTGGAACACTAGCTCTCCAGTGCTCTGTGTATTTGCAGTCTTAATATTTATTCCCAGTGTGAATCAAGAAAATGTTGAATAATGGGATTTGGGTCCTGACACTGTCTCAGTGTCACGGTTGTTAATGAAACATAGTCTTGATCTGAACTCATGACTTTGGAGCTTTTAACCCCAGGTGACCTGGGAAAGTCTCCAAGTTTGTTGCTTTTGGAGCACATGACAAGATTATGCAATCACACGTTGGCAGGGGGAGGACTGGGGAGTTTTATTTTCTTTTTGCTTCAGTTTACTTAGTTTTGAATTTAGTTTTGCTTGACAGTTTGCTTTTGGGGCTGGGCATTTGGGGTTTTGTTTTTATTAAGTCAATGTGCTACCTTGTACAAGCCACAGAAAAGGCATTTTATAAATATGCATAGTGGTAAATGTTAAAAAAAATACTCTTGTAGTTAAAGTACTAAACTATAGAACAGTTCTGTGTTAGAGACTCTTAAGGTGACCTTGGGGAAGTAATTTGATCTCTCCTTGTGTTAATCTGTAAAATGAGGATAAGAACATTCCTCTTGTCTGCCTTGATTATTTGAATTAGAGGTCTTTGGAGCAGAGTTTCTTTTACTTTGTTTCACAGCTATGACAAGGAAATCTTAGTCTTGGGATTTAACTACTTCCACTTGTACAAAAAAAAAAAAAAATCCAGTGGTATGTGAATATCTTATAAACATCTTACTACTTTTTTAAGACAAAACAACTGTAAAGGAATTATGTTTTTATTAGCAAATTTATGGTGTTGCTTGTTCTGTACTTTCTCTTTCTAAATTTATTTTTAATATTAGGTTTCAAATTGCAGTTCTGGTGTGCAGCATTGATACTGAGAGAAACAAATATAACCAAGGAGATGCCAGCTCAGGCACAGTGTGTTTGCTGGAGATTTTATTTTTTTTTAAATAGCACTTAGTTCACATGAGGGTACAAATATTCATATCCAAAGAGTCGGGCAAGCACAGTGTGAAGTCCTGCCATGCCTGATGGCTTTCCATGTTTCCCAGTAGTGAAATTCCATACATTCCTTGCATCCCAGCTGCCTGTAGGAGCCAGCTCTCTGAAGATACGATGGCAGCTAGTTTATATTGAGAAATGGGAGAACTTTTGTGTTGATCTCACTGGAGGGGAGGGCTTAGTGGTTTTAGTCATTAAATTTGAGACCACAGAGTTCATGGGTTCAGATAGCGGTAGAGGCAGTTAAGCTGTTCCTCCATCTGAAACAGTGAGTGTTGTGGGCCAAAAAACCCAGTTTTGAGTAGGGGAGATTCAATCAATTTAATTTATTGGCAATTAACAAACTTTTAATTACTGATTCTGATGTTGAAAATAAAAGCAAGCAAACACACGCTTGGAGAAACACACCTCAGCTTCTCTCCGGGCACTTCTCCTTCCCCTTTCTGGTCTCCAGTCCCCATGCCACACATTGTACTCAGTACCTTTGGTGAGGTGAGGGTGGCGCAGGAGACTGGGTTAAGTGCATTGTTGTTCCTTTCATTTTGTTGCTCCTTTTTTCTTACTCATTTATTTCACCATGGGTTCCTCTGCTGGCCGCAGTCCTTTTAGAGTCGTACCTCCTTCTGAGTCTCCTCTTTGTCCCTGCTTGGGGCAGCTAGTTTGCCTCAGCATTTCTCCTGCCCTGCTGGCCCTCCTGCCCTGGCATCGTTTTTGTTTCTCTCTTACCCGTGCTTTGGTGTCTCTCCTGCCCTGGCATTGTATCCTGTGTCTCCTCTGTTTTTCGGCATCCCTGGTGCTCTGGCATCTCTCTTGTGTCTCCTGCTGTCTATTCTTTCTGTTTACTACCCGTTTTTATGTATATGTTTTTGCAGAGGTGCTATGTGCTCCTCTGGTTCTGTTTTGATGGGCAATGGGTCCATTTTGTCCATTGCTGAGCTGGTTGGAACCAACTGTGACTGGCACAATGCAGTCCATGACCACCTCCTACACAAGTCACCACTCCAGCACCCTCACTACCAAAGCCCTGCTGGTTATGTTGAATACAAGTGAGTAGACTGCAAATTATATGGTTGGTTTCCTTGGACAAGAATTCGAAAGGCAAGGCTTTTAAAGATAGAGTCTTGGCATAGTGAAATTGTGCATGTTTAAAATACATTAAGCTAGGGCAAAGAAATACTTTTGCAGAGGGGAGGTAGGAAGCTTGGTAGGAAAGAATTGCAAATCAGGACGATAATTTGGCCTGCCACTGTAGGAGAGTCAATTCTTTTTGTGGAAAAATTAATGCATACCAGGGGAAAAGACCAAGTTCCACTAATCAAAATGTGCTGTGCCCTTTGGGTGGGAGAAGCCAGAGAACAGGATTTCGTTGTTTCTGGGGGCAATCCATAACTAATTTGAAAAGGATTATTTATAACAAAGTTGGTTTTCTACCTAGAGAACAGTCAGTATCCCCAAAAGGATGATTAATCCTTGCCTTCGTTGAGCCTGGATAGCTTTCAGACTCACTAGGGATCTGGCTGAGGAGAACACTTAGGCATTGTCTTAAGCCTATTCTGTTCAGCAGAGTATCTTGTTGAGTCTAATTGAATCACTGGGATTTAAAGCTAAGTAAGTGCTTCAGTGTTGTCTCAAAGTCGGACTCCATTTTTGGAGGCTTTGTGATGTTTTTGCAGCAAAGTTGTGTATTTTATTAATGGTGGTCATTTTGTGTTGTATATTAGCTGCATTGTTGTGTAAGAGACAACAATGAGAGAAATAATACTGGCTTTTATGTGGGCTTATCATAAAGTGCTATAAACCCAGAAATGATAGATGCCTTGTGTAGCTCAATAGTGTATGTTATCTGTTATTATATTCCATATAGACAGGAAAACAGAAGCAGGAAAGCAGAGGAATCTCCTCAAAGCTGCAAAGTAAGGAGCAAGTGCTAAAATAAGGGTCAAACCAAGTAATGCCAGCGGTTCAGAAGTGAAATGTTGTTGCATTTATGCTATACGAGAGCCTAATAGGCAAGGTTCTGTAAACAGTGTCAACGGGATCGCTCCCTAATTCCCAGTGCTGTTAGCACCAGTCCGATATCACAGATGTTAGTATAATCTACATAGCAGTGCTGTGGAACTTTGTATTAGCAGGATATTAAAATGATATCAAATTAAAGAAGTGATCTGAATATAAATGCAGCCTTGCAGAACAGTGAGGGTTATCTTTTATTACTGCTGGGTCAAACAAGAGTCAATAAATGGCTTGCTTGTTCAAAGAACCAGTTGCATTTGTATTTTTTTTTTTTCTCCAAAGGCACCTCAAAACAGGATTTGATGGATTTGAGAGTGTCTACTTGCTATCCAGCACTTGAAGTGCTAGGCAGAGGAATAGGCTATATTCCTATAGTAACAGGAGTACTGTATCGGTCATTAGTGCTTTCTCTATGGCAGTCCATTTACCATATAGTGTTAGAAGTTGATCGGCTTTCAGGGCACACCATTATTTATTGTTGAAATAATATACCTCAAGGAATTGACTTCTACGCTGCAAATGTTTGTAAAGTCTAGGTGCCAACATGGGCAGTTAACCACAGGGCAGGGCCTCTGAAATGTCTTCTTTATCAGCTTTGTACATGGCAAACTCTCGTGGGAGTTCAGGAGCCACGTGAAGAGTTACGTTGCTCATGAATGTGGCTGTCTAGTTTTAGTTTCAGGCTGTGTACCTCAGTCCTTAGAAATGCCAGAAGTGAGGGTGGTACAGAGTGATGGGCATTTACAATATCCTTGATTGAAGGAGAGATTCTAAGTGTGGAGGACAGAGTTTCCATGGTTCAAAAGTGATGGCTGAGGACAGGTCTCTGCAAGGGTCTTGTACAAAACCCTTGGTGAGATTACTGGTGGTAACTGAGGGGAGATTTTACTACAGATTCTGTTTTGAAAGATCTTTATGACAGGCCTATTTCCATGCAGGCTTTCCCTTATTTTTCATACACGCATCAAACCGCAGCAATGATATGTCATTATGAAGATACCAAAAGGTATCTGGGAGACAACTGTCTTTGGTCAGTGGTCCTCCTCAGATAATCTCAGGGTAAACAGCAGGAGAATTGGTTTTTTTTAAATTAGCATTTTTATATTGACTTCCCTCAAAAGGGAATGTAATTCCTTTTACTATATGGAATACTTTTGGCAGCCTCAAAAAAGGAAGCGTGGGGGAACTCTAACTAGAGTTTGTTGCTGCTGACTAAAAGCCCCACATGCGTTGCTGTTAAGGTAGCTAAGAGGCCCGTTTGACGTTTGAGTGCTATTATGGGTAACCGCCATTCATCAGTAAGCCAGAATTTCCATGCTGTCTGGAAAAAGCAATTGCTTTTTCTGCTAACTTCAGCAACTTGCTTTCGTGCAGCCTTGAGGATCCTTGAGGATTTGCAGTGAATAATGTGACACTTCTGTTTATTCATTGTTTTGAGTAAGATTTTGATAACGGACATCAAGTKATGTGTATGAGATGGTTGCTCAGAGTACTCTTAGGAGCTCTTGAATTTCTAATTACTCCTGGTAATTTCTAATTACCCCTGTCCTATGTTACAAAAAAACCCCCCAAAATACTCTTTTGAAATACTGACTGGATCTTCTTGTGTATGGCGGGTGTGTTGAAGGCATAACTCAAACAAAATTACTTTACCGCTTACAAGGCTGATAAACAGTTGCTACGTTACAGATTTGCAGATGTTAGGTGTGAGAAACATATGCTTAGCATGATCCTCCAACCCTTCAGTAAGGAGTTTTGAAGGGTAAATTGATGATCTTGAAGTACTGTCCCTTAGTAAGTCAGTTGTATAAGTAAATGCAGAGGACTTCTGCAGGTGTGATGAAGACCACTAAGGGCATTCTCAGAACATTAGATAAGACAGTCTGGGTTCACTATTATTTTATCACCAAATTTGTATCATGGTCTGTTTCATGAAAAATTACTCTGTACTAGTGTAGAAATATGGCAGACTGAATTCACTTTATGCTTCTTCCCTTTGGTTTGCTAACCACTAATCAGTAATCCATCTGTTAACAATCATGTTGAGTAATGCAGTTTTTGATTCAAAGACTGGCTTAGCTTAGTCAACATTTGTTTCAACATCATCTGTTTCACAGCACGTCTTAGCTTGCTGCATACTTCATTGTAAGATTAGTGCCTTTTCATTACTGAAAATAGTTTTAAAACTGCCTATTGCTTTCCCTGTTTGAGCTTAAAACAACTCCTGATCATACTCAGTTAACAAGCTGTTCATGACTCTTCTTTGAAAGGATTATAATTTTTCTTAAACAGTAATTGTCATGTAAGATATGTCATGTAACAAATATAAATGGAATAATTTTGTCAAGTCATTTTGTTTCTGCAGTATAGATGATGCTATAGAATGTGTTCTTGTTCACCTGCCAAGTGACCAAAGGCAAACATGCGTGGACAGACATGGTAAAAGTTGTTGTTGCTCAGCAAATGAAGGATAGTACTGCTGCCATTTTAAAGAATGACAAATTCTTCTAAATAGGCTCTGGTGCTTTTGTATTGAGAACTGCATCAATAATACTGCTACAGTTTAACTGGATTGTAGAGCTGAGTTAGCAATAAGGTGTGTTTGTACCTGACAAACTGAGAAAGTGCTCAGGCTTCTGACAGGTTCAGGTGCCTAGGTAGTCAGGCATAAGTGCCTGCTGAAAACCAGTAAGATTTATGCTTTGTCACTGAGAAACTGTGAAAATTGTACACTAAAGCTGTAGAATATCAGAATCTGTGGTGTAATCCTCAGTGAGTCCTTAAGGTTACCCTTAAGTAAATGCAACCAAATTTTCTTAATCTCTCAATCACTGTCAAAAGCATGGCAAACTGGATCCATGAAGCACATTTATTTTAATCACAGAACAAGCACAGATTTATTCTAGCACACAGACTTTTTGTGTATGTTGTAGAAGGTGATCACTTTTCTGATAGGATCAAGCAGGTGCTGGTGTTAAATATTTCCCATAATACTGAACCATTCATATGCATAAATCTTTATAGGGCTGAGGTCTTAGGCCCTGATCTTGCAGGCTGTTTTGTGGGGAATTAATTGCGGCATCAAAGCTCTAGATAACAGAAGAGGGATGGGAGAAGGATAGAAAACAGCAGGCAAAATACAGAGACAATAAACATGTTTGCAGTTGTGTTCTAGAATTGTGAAACAAATGTGATTTTTTTTTTTCCTGCTATATTTTAAAGCTCATTATTTACTAGCCTTTTTACACGTATGTATGTGTGTGGTACAGAGCTTTTTATTTTTGGTTGTAAATAGCATAGGAGCCTTCTCACTTTGATTTCAAGTTACAGTTGTTAATATTTTGGGTTATTACCTGACACTTGTTGCTCTGAATTATTATTTCATTCTGTTAGCTGCATCAGCTCTATCCATGTGTTATGCATGCTTACAAATATTTAGGAAAATATTTAAATACTGGCTTTCTTATTTAAAATAGTATATGTTTCATCTTTTGTTTTTAAAATTTGATTTCTGGTATTGAAATCTTTGCATCCTATTTTCATGCAAATTAATTTTGATATCTTTACTTACAACATTTTCTCAACTGTTTTCTTATGAACTACCCTAACCTATCATCCTAGTTTAACTAGTTAAACTTGTTAATGTCTTTATAGCTTATTTTTCCATTTAAAGAATCTATTTCTCAAGATAGCACTGCAGCCCATTTCTAGGCTGGACATGTGCCTCTGTTTAGTGTTTTGTGAAAATCTTTTAGTTGCTACAGTATCTGCCAAGGGGTGTGGGGGGTGGTGTGGAGAGAACGGATACAAATCTGTTCCTTACCATCTTGTAGTCAGCCCCACATCTGGCCATGAGATGCTATTTTGAGGATAGATACCTCTGGTGTACTTTGTTTATTCTAGCTGAAGAACTGAGGCTGAGAAGCATATGTTATGGTGATAATTGAATAGGATACATGTGTCAGTTTTTCTTAGTCTTCTCTTTGTTAAATAAGTAGAGAATAAGATGAGAGACAGAGGACTGGGGGATTAGCAGTACTTCTTTCTGGATCTAAACCAGAACAGACGTGGGCTATGCTATCCATCTTTACATGGCTATCTCACATAATCTGTCCTTCTTTCCTGCGCTGCCCTACTTGCTAAGCTTTAACTTTCATCCCACCAACACCCCAAAAAAAGGAATGTGAGTTAACATGGGGGAGAGCTGCTGGTGCCTTGCCCTGTCAGTATGAATGCATTGGCCAGCTAGTATGCTCTTACATGTATGTATGTACCATGCATCACCATGACTAGGGCACTACCTTTCACAGCGCCAAAAGAGATACTGTCCTGCAGTGTTCTGATGCTGCTGCTGTGGTCCTGTTTGCATCTGCTGTTTTCAGCAGCAGGCTAATTGTAAGGGGAAAATAGCAATACTTTTATGGAAAATAGCAGAAAACATTTAAAAATTATGGCAAATAACTGCAAGTTTAAGATTTTTTTCTTCTGCCTTCTTTAAAAATAGCTACTCTGGTTATATGTAGACAGTGAAAATAGTTTTAAGACAAATTGGCACACTGTAGGAGTAATACAGATAAATTTACAGGGAGAGTTTTAAAATGGTTCTTGAGATATGATTTGAATGGCACTAGTATGAGCAAGCCACAATCTAGGATTTTGCCTTAGACTTTTTCGTACATGTGTAGGCATGCAGCTCACTGGTATCTCTTTATGGGAGTGCCTCCTTCCGGGGTATCCTGGAATTCCCAAAGATCGCTGTCTGATACCTGTGGCTAGTGACTGCAGTAACTTCTTTATCTGTCCCTGACAGCTGGGAGGTTTGATTTCGGTCTCTTTGTTTGGTCACCTTAGCTGATAGGATTCTTATAGATTTAAGATTCAGGAACTGAATCTGCAGATAAGCAAAATGACACTGCTTTTTTCATCCCTTCTTTTTAATAGATATTTCAGTAACTCCTCAAGGCTCCGCTGTGCTGAGCTTTTAAGAAAGAGGAACTCCTCAGAGAGTGTACGGGCTATAGACAGACAGGCTTTACAAACCAGAGGTTACAGACATTCACCTCTCCGAGAAACACAAAGGACGGGGGAAAATTACTACTTCTCCTCTCTTTACAAAGATAGCACGGAGAAGAAGTGATAAGCCAGATCTGGTTCTTGAACTTGGTTCTCTGGTGTCTCTCTAGTGCCTTTCATCCCAGAACAGCTTTTTTCACAGCTTGTCGTCCTGTGCACGGTGCCTACCTGCTTACCTCTGTCCTGTCCCAAGCAAGCGGCTGCCCAGCTGGAGTAATAGGACAGCTGCTTGACAGCATCGGAGACTGAGGGAATTTTAATTTTGAAACCTTCAAATTTTGAACTTCAAATCCTGTAAATTAATTTAAGAAACAATGGCCTCCAAAGCCATATCAGGTATTACAGAGAGAGAAGGCAGAGAGCACTGCTGCCTGTAGGAAGATTGTTGCATTTAGTGCCTTGGCGATCTCTGGCACAGTCATCTTACCTTCATTCCTGGAAGCAGAAAGGAGGGAGGAAATTTAAAGCAGGATAGCAAAAAAATATGCAATCGTTTCACACCATTAAATCTTTGCTTTCTTTTTCTTTCTTAATAGTTTGGTCTTCAGCCAGGAAAACACAGCAGCCAATTGAAAGTTAGCATTTCAGAACGTGCTGGCTGTATTAGGCCACTCTTAAGATATAAAGGACACAGCTGTGAAATTCTGAGAGTCCCTGTGCCTGTGCTGCTATGGGCACAGCATGATCTCAGTGCTGTGCAAAAGAGCCCAGAGGCTGTGGAGCTAGAAATTGTAAAATTGTATATCCTAGCATGAAGTTTGAAGTTACACCTGCTACAACATGGTTAGAGTTGACTGAGCGTAACTCCAAGGCATGCAAATGTGAAAAMTACAAAAATTCACTTTTAAAAGAACATTACCCCACATCCTCCTCCTGTTTAAATTTAGAGGAAGGTGCTTTTTACTTTAGCTTAGAGCAGAACTGAACCCAGCGTATTTTGCTGTGACCTCTACTTTGCCGCATATGTGTAGCAAGGCATTTCCCAGAAGCTTCTTTCTGACTTCCAATAAAAAGCCAAAGTATTCTGTGGCTTGCAGCAGGGACATGGAGTCTTGCCAGCAGGAATCTGCAGCTAAGAGTCACTTAGCTTGAGTCTCTGGTTTCCTAACCATCAATCATCAATAAGGGAGGCTGCAGTATTTATTTTCCTTGTTTTCTTTTATTCAACAACCATTACTCTTCAGGTAGTTGCTGTAATTTCCATTTCAGAAGGGTTTGGTGTGAGTACTGAGGTCCTTTTTCTGGCTGATGCAGCAAAACATGTAATGGCTATTAAACCTTTGTACAATGATCTGCTCTACATAAAGAAGCACTGACAGGACAGTTTTAAACTTTGCACAGCAAATTAATTCCTTCATTTTGCTCAGAAAGTGCCTTAGGTTTCTCATATGAACATTGGGTTGTTACTGGTCTTTTCTATCTCTCTTTCTTTTCAATTGCTTCTTTTTCTTTGCAGATCTGGAATTATTTTGAGATGTTTTGATAAAATGCAGTAATGAGTACTCTCAAGCTGGTAGAGTTGCTTTGAATTTACATCAGTATAGTGCAGTTGCAAAATGTAATGAAATCAACATTGCATGATTCGCAAGGGAACGTAAGGAATGACAAAAATCATGGTGATATGTCTGTGGAGTGATGTTAGCACAAAGCAATACTCCAATGACAAAGACTGTCTTCCTCATAGAAGAAGGTGCTATTGATCTTTTCTCTCTTCTCTCTTCCCTTTCCCCTTCCCTTTCCCCTTCCCTTTCCCCTTCCCTTTCCCCTTCCCTTTCCCCTTCCCTTTCCCCTTCCCTTTCCCCTTCCCTTTCCCCTTTCCTTTTTTCCCAAATTAAACAAAGTAATCCAGACTTCCCAGTTGTCCCAGTCAGTGTACATGTTACTCTGGGTAAACTGGATATTTAATGGGACGTTGATTTGTGTTATTGGAAACCCAAATGAGCTTACAAAAGCATTAATTATTCATTAATTATTCATTTAAGCTGGTCTTGTAAGCAAGAGTGGAAGTCTCAACCTAGCTTGTCTTGAAAAGTTCTTTTGCGTATATCTCATGTTATACAGCTTTACATGGCTCACCTTTACCTATCTCAAGTGTGTTCATTAATAAAGAAAAAAAAAAATGTCTTCAGGCAGTGCCCAGCAGCATTGGAAGTTAAAACTGTTATAAAGCAACCTGAAACTTTTGAAAAAGTTTTATTCATGATCTCTTGTTATTAGTCTCTGTGAAATTGTAAAGACTGTGACAACTTAGACTTCTACAGGTACCGTAGCTTTCATAGTTAATCTTGAAAAGTGCTGAAGAAAGAAAAAGAAGACTAAATACTTAAATAGTTGCACCTGTTTGATCTGGATGCCTGCTTCCAGCATCCCTTTGTTCAAGTATAGACACTGCACTAGTTTAACTAGAGCCAGTTTAAAAAAACAGTTCACTTAGTAGCCTGGGTACTTTTGATGGAATGACATTTGTTTGAAACTAGATCGTGTGAGTAGGCACCTTCCTGATGTGAGCTAGACTGATACACTGTGTTTAATCTTACACAAAAAGATCCATGCACCTTGTCATACTGGTTGGGCTAAACTGATACAAAACCACATCTTGACTTAATCTGACATGATTTGTATGTAGACAAGTATCAGTTCACATCAGTATACTGGAACTGCTAAGTACTTGACTTGTGTTTATATTACACTACCCATGCAGTAAGTATGCACTTTATGATATGAAGACAATTGTGAGCCCCAGTACTGAATCAAGAATGTGTTGCTCTGGTAGCATCTCTCCCTCAGAAACTTGTTAATTTATCTTCTTTTAATTTGGAAGATAGTCGTGGTGTTAATATATTTGGATTTGAAACTTCATTAAAGGCGATGTAGCTCCTCAGGGTAGTGTTTGTCCACTCACGCACTTTCCAATGAATGCTGCTTCCAGAAGTATGGCAAATGTGGCGTATGTGACCATCAGGACTGACTTAGTGTCTTAGGTGCTTATGTGACTGTTTCCATCCCAGTGCCTGGGAACCTTGTCCTCTGTATTTATTCTCACAGTAGGATAAGGCTAACAGTGCTGTTACACCTGGTTTACAGTCAGGGACACTCAAGACACAGAGAAACTAAAGCATTCAGATAACCTAATTTTAAGCTGATTGATAGGTTACAGGCTCAGAGACTTAGCAGAACTTCACTGTCTGACTTTAGTCCTTTAGAGTTAAGGGCATGCCATCCAAAGAGCCCAGATATCTGTTGTGGAGCAGGGGTTGGAACCTGGGTTATCCAGATCCTAAATTAATGTTCTGTCACTAATTATACTGGCTGGAGTCTGTTATTGTCTTAGTCATGATACAGAGTTGCCTTCTTGCACCATTGCTGCTGGTGCACAATGCCTGAGAATATATCCTCTAGCATGCGGTTGATTTTGGGAGGGTTGGTGCAGGCAGAGCCCAAAATATTTACTGTGTCAAGATGTGAAATGCCTTTAAGGAGATGAGCCTAGCTCCTAGCTCAGGGTTTTCAGACCCAAAGCAGCTCACAATTTACGTGTCCAGTAACCTGGCTGGACTTCAGTCAGAAGCATTTAAATAAGCTGCTTGTAAAGGTATTTCTCTTTCTTTTTCTTTAATTCCCTGTTCTGTCCTCACTGGTGGCATAAAGGGTCACCTCTGCCACTGAGAAGCCCTGAGTGTATTGYATATATCCAAAGGAAAAAGCTTGCATGCAATTCCTTGTAGGACAGCAAAAGTCAATTACTCAATCTTGACCTACCATGCCAAATTGAGGCCAGTAAGACAAGCACCATAATTAGCTTCACTTAAGAGATCAGTCTGGAAATAGCAATTAGCAGTACTTGTATTCATTTAAATGGCTGTAAAGGCAGAACTGGAAAGAAGCTGCATCATTGGACCAGTCTTGAAAACATTTATTTACTCTCTATTAAAGAGCAATACCTTGTCTTTCAGATCAATACCAGAAGATCTGGATGCTGGCATGCAGAATATGTTAGGGTGTCCTCCACATGTGAGTTTGAGAGAGCAGAATGTTGCAGGTACAGATTTCACGCTGCAGCATTTAAGTCCTGGGAAGCATTTGCCCAAATCCTTGACACAGTTCCTCATTTGAGCAACTTCAAACATTCTGTTACCTTTTCTTCAGTTGGCATCAGGCCCATCTCAGGCTGTCTGGATCTGAGAGGGAATTTTCCTCATAATAATTTAATTTACTAGCACTTGTCTCTATTTTGTCTCTTATTTTCTTTCTTTCTCTCTCATTGCATAAGCTGTGTGTTTCCTTGGTTACAAGTTAATAGTTAGTAGTCTTGTTTGGAAGAATAACAACTTCCACTCCAGAAAAAGTATTGCATTGCAGACTATTAGATGAGGTTCACTCAAGACAAGGCATTTACTGGGCTCTTATTTAAATGGAGCTGCTAATTGAAATACTGGTTGGCGTTGCCAACTGCATTCTGTTCACCAGTATGGACTGAATAACTGCTCATGAGAAATAATTGAAATGAGGCTACCAGAGGAGGACGTATTAAAAACTTTGAGGTTGAGTAGAAGAATTCAGCCATTTTCTTTGAAGGTTGGGGAAGGGTGGGGAGAACAAAGTAGCAGCTGCCATATTAGTTTGGCTGGACTTAGAGCAGAAATTATTGCTTGGAGTATTTGTTACCTCTATTCTTGATGCTTTTACTCCCCTACTCACATATTAGGCTTTTTTATTATTAGTCTTGTATTTACTCTATATAATGCAGAATGATAGCATTCTTCGCTAAGGCATTTATAAAGGAGAGTAATATAGAAGGACTTCATGAAGTGATGGGGCTTTTTCCCCTAGAAATTCATTGAGGAAGGGGAGGAAACTGGTGCAGTAAATATGAACCAGGTATCTATTATGTTGCTGCATAAGCAGCAACCTGAAAAAAAACATAATCCTGGCTGGGGAGATGTCAGGAATTGATCAGGAAAGGAAAAGAGAGCTCCGGAAAACACTGAGATAAAATAATGACGATGATTCCCAGTGACAGTGAGAGTGTAATCAGCACACAGTCCTTTGCAGGCTAGGAAAAGCAGGACAGGAACGGTAGGAAACATTTCTCAGAAATGTTCTGATGAGCATCACTAGTTTGAGAACAGTATTACAAGGAGGACAACTTTCTTCTGCTAGAATGGCATGTGGGAGGGAGATATGAAGGAACATAGTTTTGTTTGGGAACATTTTGGGTAATACTTCCCATTTCAAATAGTACAGTTGAGACTCAATCTTGCTCTAGTTTACACTCGTGCCTTTCTGTTGGGGCCCCAAGCTGCCACAAGACACATCTGAAGAGAAAGTTAAACATTTTTTATATAAGCCAAATGTGGAGCAATAAAACTTCTATTACGACAATGAAATACACAATAAAGCTGACACAAACCTTTCCTGTTACTATCCAAGCTCTGCTCAGGGCTGTGGGATAGCTGATCAGTTACTAGTACCTGGAATTTTGTCTCCCTGACTGTATTGCAGATGATTTGGCAATTTCTGTCTATTCATAATATCTCTAATTTGCATGCAGAGAGTCGTTTCTGCTAGAATTAATGGGAGTAGAAACAAATAACGTTGGCTTCTTTTCTATTCAGATGTGCTTTCCCTGTGTTAGGTATGTGCTGTAGCAAAATGGAGATGTTTGTAGTTTATATTTAATATAGTCATTTGCATGCAAAGTCAGGCTACCTGGTTCATCTGGTTTCCCAAAACATGATTTGGAATTGCTTTCCTTTCATTCTTTTTGCTTGGATTGTATTCTTTCTTGGATTAAAATAGCCCAGTTCTTGTTGCCTTGTGTGCTCATTGAATGGTTTACACACACTCATGTTCTTGGACAGAAATGCTTAGGCAGTCTGAAACACTTTGTGACACTGAAACTGCGGAGGGAATTTTTCCTCGTCTTTCCATGGCAGCCTCAGTGGAAAGAGGTAGTAGTTGATGTGAATGGCTTAAACTACTGGTTTATGAAAAGTCTATATTTAAAAAAAATGGTGRTGACTTTTTAGATGAGCGTAAAATGTGGACAGATACATTTGTATCATGATGAAAAATGTCTGAGAACACAGATTTATGTACAGGAGAAAATATTCTTTTTGTCTGGGTTTAAATCATTTTTTTTTGCTTTACAGTGGCCCATCCTCAGGAGCCTCACCACCCCTCTGAAAAGCCAGTCATCCACTGCCATAAATGTGGGGAGCCATGTAAAGGTGAAGTACTCCGCGTTCAGGCCAGACACTTTCACATCAAATGCTTCACCTGCAAAGGTAAGACCTTGATATTCATCGGTTAGAAATGAGTCAATTTGTTCAAATGTACCTTGAACCAGCGATGAGATGTCACGCTTCCTGCGATCAGCCAGTTACAGGATATTCGTGTTGCTCAGTATCTAAAGGATTTGTGGGTGGGGAGGGTAAAGAATGGGGGGGTGAAATGGCTGAATTGCACATGTACAAGCAGCAAGGTGATCGGCACCACACAGAGCAAATTCAATATGCAAACATGTACAATTTAATTGAAAAGAAAGATTATATGAGACATTTGATTGGGGGGTGGCGGGCAGGAATAAATTTGCCACCACTAGAAGACTCAAAATAGCACATTCTGCTCTGAATACTTATATGTTTATTCTTTTTCTTTTCTACTGTTCACTGGATGCAAGCTACACAATAGATAATTATACCTGAAAGAGATGAAAAAAAAATCTTAGCTCTCTTTATTTGCTTCGTACAGTTCTATGTAGACAGTCAGTTTCACATATTTCCCGAATAGTGAATTGGGCCATAATTAGACTCTGGTTGCTTTGGTGAATTTCTTTTCTGTTTATTTGGGAAACAATGGAACAACACTAAACACCCAAGATGAAATGCTTTATGGAGAGTCATAAAACATAGGAAGAGAAGGTATAGCCCTAGCAGCCACTCAGAAGTCCAGTGTAAATAGTTAAGTTGGTTTCAAATGTTGTGTGGTATGTATTTCCTGTTATTTCCATATATGGGGCGAGCATATGTTTAGAATGTGTAGTGTGATGTGGTGAAAAGGAATATGGCATAAGAATACTTAAGAAAATTCTGTCTTTTTGTAGTTTTTGTTCTAAGTGCTTTTTCAAGGATTTGGATAAATCTGGATTTTTTTAAACTGTTAATAGCAACCACTGCCTTTCATTAGAGATAGTTATGAAAATTAAGCTCCTTTTAACTGAATTGATTGCTGGAAGGAAGTACCTGCATTCAAAAAAACCCACCAGAAAAACTGCTGATGAATACTGACATCCAAGAGAAACATGCAGGGTGGTCACTGAGGGATATGTGCTGGGACGAGGGGGAGCCTCAGCCACACATTTTAGGAGAGGTGCCTTCAGTGAGCGAGCAGTGCAGAGGATTGTGACAAAAGGGAAAGGAGCAGGAGACAAGGAGTGTCTCTAGCAGCCGTGCTGACACTGTGACCCGTGGGAAATGCTGAGCTGGAGCTTTTAAGATGAGTGGCCGAAAAAATTTTCTTTACTTGCTTTTCTTGTGGTTGGCCTAAGTTCAAGAAATAGCAGTAKGCACACCTACACACACACCATATATGTGTGCATAGCTATACATACTTGTGTGTATAAGTATATACATATACACACACACATGTGCTGGGGGCCTCCCTTTTGCTGGGCCTTCGGTCTGTGGGGCTGGGCCTCCTCTTTCTCTGTGTGGGCCTCCACCTCCCGCTGGGTCTCCACACTCTGGGTCTCCCCTCCCATGGGCTGGGATTCTTTGGGCATCCCACTCTATTGGGCCTGCCTGACTCTCCTTTGGGCCTCCCACTCCCTATGGGCCTCCCTGACTCTCTAGGTCTCCACCTCCATGGGATCTTATCCTGTGAGCTTCCCACTGCTTCAGGCCTCCCCGTGTGAGCCTCCCTCCCTTTTCGGCTCCCCCTCACTTCGTCTCCCATGCTTTTGGGGCTCCCTGACTCTCTGGGCCTCCCCCTCCATGGGCCAGGATTTTCTGGAACTCCCACTTTTATGGAGGCCTCCCTTTTTTTGGAGCCTCATTCGCCTGGGGGCTCCACTGTGTGAGCCTCCCACTCTCCCTGGGCTTCATTGACTCACTTGTTCTCAGCCTCTGTGGGCTTTGAGTCTCTGGACCTCCCAATTTTTTGGGGGGCCCCCAACAATTTTGGGCTACCCTGACTCTCTACAAGCCTCCACTATGTGAGCCTCCCATTTTTATTGGCTTCCAATGCTTTCAGGCCTCCTGCTCTTTTTGGGCTCTGCTTCCCCCCCCCCCTCCCCAATGGGCCTCCCACACACTCATTGGTCTTCCACTGTACGAGTCTCTCCCCTCTCACTGGGCCTCCCCCTCTGTGGGCCGCCATTCTCTGTGCCTCCCCCCTCTTTTTGGCCTGGGCCTCGAAATCTTATGGACCTCCACTGTGTGAGCCTCTCCCAGTCTCTGGACCTGCCCCTCACTGGGCCTCCACTCTGAGCCTCGCCCTGAGATATAACTATCTCTATATTTCTATATTTGTATTTATATTTGCCCAAAAGCTGTAAGGAAGCTGCATGGCAGGCAGCTGGGTTACTGCAGAGCTKTGTCTCCTGTCAGGAGAGGCCTCCCACCAGCCCCAGTTCTGCAGAGGGGCTCTAAGGCTTTGAGTTGTGGAGCTGCCTTGGGAACGGGGTGAGCCCTGCCYGCTCCTCAGAGTGAGGACCTGAGGGGCTCTCAGCGGCTCCTGCTCATGCCGCCAAGACCTCTGTGACCACAACAAGGACTCACTGTGGTTTTTTACAAAAGAGAGGTTTAATGACGCATTAAATAATTGTAAAACTACTCTTTGTGAAATCATCGCCTTTGAAGATGGGTATTCTGAAGCAGGAGGCAGTCCTGACTCCTTCACACAGTTTCTGTTTAATGGACAACAATACAGAATTGGCTGAATTAAGTAACTCTCTCACCGCAGTACATAGGATGGAAGGTGGGAATATGGAGAAATGTATAGGCCCATGTGAAACAAGGGCAGGGTTGCTCCTGTACAACCAGTGTCTGCCACATTCAGTCCTAGCATAGCATAGGATAGGTACAGTGAAAGGGCTTCAGGCTTGAGGTGAACATGGCGGAGCTGGTGGCGAACATGGAGAAAGGTGCTGGGGTAAATCAGAGTAACTGAGTAACTGAAGCAGAGTAGCAGAATCTATACTATGGAGGTTTTCACTTCCTTTAAACCAAAGTTATCTTTTCTGAAAGTCCGTATCTAGCACGTATACTGCAGATCCAGACTTTGAAAAGTGCCTCAAGCCCAGTCCCTGAGTTTCAGTTATATTTTTCATGTTCTGAATGCGGGTGGAATAGTACAGTAGTGTGATTGCTATACCTCTGTCCTCCTGCTTCCTAAACAGATGGGATATAGCAGAAATTAGAAATATTTCTTTTCCTATGTTACTAAAGGTTTTTTTAAAAAGTCACTTGAGTTATTTGCATGCTGAAAAATGAATGGCTAGAATCTAAGAAATTCGGTGTTTGTGTTACCTGTGGTTTTTAGTTAAATACAGCTAGATAGCTCAAAAACACTTGACTTTCTCCTGGATATTGATGTCTTTCATTGGTGTCAAACTGGAATGGTATCAGCCCATCATGGAAGGCAGAGAGGAGCACTATGTGTGCTATTCCTGAAACGCTTGGGGTAATGCGTATGTCTTTCTGTATTACAGTTGCTGTATTTCAAGCAGTAGTTGATGTTATATAATCCCTAAGCAGTTCAAAACCAGCAACAAGTTGTTTCTTTTACTGTTTCTGCCCATAGTGAGTAGTGGTCTCAATTTACAGAAGACACTGGATTAGGGTATTTCCAGCAGCAGACCAACTGAGACCCTTTGAGTCATGAAGGAGAATGGTAATTCAGGCCCGGCAGCAAACAGCGTGCCTAGGACCTCCCAGTAAAGCAAAGGGACAGATGGAACAGGGCTCTGGAATTGTTCTCCTGCTGAATGCACCAGATTAATCTTGCTATTTTTTGGGGGTCTAATTTCTTCTCTCACTTGTTTTTTAGTTACTTACTCATATGCTGTTTTTGTGCTTTGACTGTTCTGGTGAAAGGCTGGGATAACTAGGATACATTTTTTTTTCCCCCTCCCCTAGGGCAATATCTGAACTCATTGTGGCTTCTGTTTATGGAGATACTTCCAAGCTGATGACAGTTTAATATTCTCTAATATTATTGACCTCATGACTGCTTGCATGAAGATCACCAGAGAAGGGAGAGCTATAGAAATATCTCTCTCTGATGGAAATGAAACTATGATTTTTATCATTAGCTTGTTAAGGAAACTTTGCGCTTGTGGAAGGTGACTGGTTGCATGTGTTCGCTTATTGTTTAGGCAATGGGGGTGACAGCATGGCTTCTGCCTGTTTGTAGTATCTGCACATCCCAGTTTGAACTGAGAGCGCCAGTGCTGAATCTTAGAGACTCTTCTCTTGGTGTTCATTCAGTCTGTGCTTTTGCCAGCAAGTGTCATCTTTTTTGTGTTCATTTGTTTTTCACTGAGAGAAAGGAAAGGAGTGTGTATTGGAGGTTGCTCCAAGTCCTGTTCTGATTATACCTGAGCTGCAGTGCTTGTTTATTGTTGGTCTCTCATATTTAAGTGAATGCACTTTTTGTTTAAACCAGATAGTTATTTATTTATATTGCATGTTGTCTGACCATATGGTTCATACAAGCAGGACGCAGCTGTTCAAGTAAGCATTTTTTTCCTCTTAGTCTAATAGGCTTTTAATTTGACATGACTGCGACTCTACAGGAGGTGGAGTTAGACCCCCTCAGCTTATACAGTATGTTGTTAGCCAGAGGAAACAACTCCTGATACTGGGACCAGAACGTATCAGACAACCAAGCCACCTGTAGATGCAGCTTTCTCCTTTCTGTATACTGAAGTTTGCTCTTGAGACTTCAACTCATACATCTACAGTGTGAAAGACTTGAACAAGCGCATACTTGTCTGACCTGCTGAAAATGTTTAAACTTTTACCCATAGGCTATGAAGATATGGAAAAAAATACATTTCCTCATAAAGTTGTCACACTAGTTGTATAGTAGCAGGGTTTCAGTGTGAACCTGTTCCATGCTCTTAGTTTTGTGTTTACATCATACTGTTAAGTGTATTTGGTATGATCATAATCCTGCTTCCCTAGGTAATGTCAGAGATGCATAAGCACTCCGTGATTGCTTGGCATGCACCGTCAGTAGTGGTTGTTGCACTGCAGGAACATGGTGACTTAAGCCTCCATGCTGCATCAGCCAGCTCAGGACATGCTCATGTGTCATGTTATGTGATCAGACAATCGTCTTCCCCTGTAGTTCGGTGCTGCGTCCATCTCTGGAATCTTTCTCAGCACAGAGTAACTGCTCCCTGACAAAGATGACAAGTAAAACCTCCACCAATTGATGTGTTCCCATACCCCACGATAAGATGCAGCTAGCTGTTACTCCCTGTCTGTTGAGAACCAAGTGTATACAGCTGGTTTGTCCTATCTGCCTGGCAAGGCTAGCTAGTTCTATTTGTGGCTTCAGATAAGAGCTGATAAAAAAACAAAGAGCTGAAAATGGTGTGGCCTGTCCCTCAGAAGCTGAGCTCTGCCGGCCTCCCGATAGGCAAAGAATCTCAGGCAGTCAGCAGCTGACTTGGAGCTGGAGTTAACAGGGGAATGATGGACAAGGGAGGGATAAGAGACATAAGGAGTGCGGCTCCAGGAGCACTATTCAGAGCAGTTGTCTTTGGCTGTTTTATAACAAAAAATCACTTACCTTGCCAAGGAATTACACTGTTGTGTGTTGCAAATGCAAGTTCATTGGATTCTGCATTATCTTCAGTTGTAATAAATAAGTTTTAATTTCTATTTTACCAGGAAGACACTACACTTACCATACCAAATTGTTAATGGTTACCAGGCAATGGAAGCAGCAGGCTGAGAGGAGGGAGGGTTAGATGAGGAGCTTGGAGGGAGAAAAGACTGAGCTGGAGACCTCATTGTTTTACTTTTTGTCTTTAGTAAGCATTAACATAACAAGAATGAATTAATAGCTTATAAAGAAGTAAAAAGTTTTTCTTGTAAAGCATCTATGCACATGAATAACTTTCTGGAAAAACTAAGACTCTTCACTGCAATGTCTGTTACATATGTAAATGTGTGTGGGGTCAGTCCCTAAATTACTATGTGGATGAGCAGAGATTTTAATATCTCAATTTAAATTGTGATCTGATACAAATGATAATTTTCTATCATTTTCAGTTGATTACAGTTCATTTTACCCTATTAAATGTACTAGGAGAGGAAACTTTGAGGCTAGCAAAATTGCTATAATAAGACTTTATTATTAAGCCTGTGATTCATCTTCTGGGTTAGAGGGAAATGCTGGTTTCAATACAGTGTATTGCTTAACAGAACAAGCTTTAAGCTTTCATAGTAACAATGTAAAAGTTTACATAGCTTGATTTTGGTACATGTAGAGATAGGTTGCATTATCTTAACAAGGTAATGTAGTGTTTGTGGTAGGAGTATTTCAAATAGTAGACAGTGTCCCTGTTCTTGATGTGGAATATAAATTGGAAAACATAGTTAGCTTCCATATCATAGCCTAAACTAAAGAAAAAAAAAAAAAACAAACCTCTCGTAAATAATCAATCCTGCCGTGAGAATATGGATGGTGTCCTAAAGTTTTCTAGTCCTCACTATGTGGCATAAATGTTTGTAATTTGATTAGGCTATGCCAGGTGGAAATGTTTCACTGTGTGTGAATGTTTTACGTGCTATAGTGATATCAGATATCAAAAGGCAATTACCAGCTAATATTCTTGCTAATTATAAGGCAAAGCCAAGTCTTGGCATACAGGAAGCATTCCACAAACCCAGAGTATCCCACGGAGAAGAAACTTTTAGCTTCTATTAAAACATTGTTATAAATCAGCATAAAGCAGTTTCCTAATTATGGAACAAATGTGCTAATTTTCCTCTTTTGAGTTAGATGTCTTTCAGGCTTATTGAGGAAAGCCCACATCAATATGTACTTTCAGAATCCTTTGTGGTATGTTTAGTTTCCAGGCACAGGTCTGTTTCTTCTATGTGGTGACTTTTGCAAGGCTACATCATCTATAGTTCAATGTGCTTGATGGGGAAGGGGGAGGGTTCCTAAGTTTAGATTTTGGGATGCTCTGTAATCTTTGACTTTGAACTGGATCTTCCTCCCTTGAACGACTGGGAAGAAGTTAGGGTCATGTAAGCAGACATTGTATCAACAGGCTGGAATGTGTTTTAAATCATTAGTTCTTTGACCTTTGATCTGTCATCAGATTCCTTCAGTGGTGGCAGGAAGAGGCTGCAAACTGGCTGCTGGGTAGTTAGTGCTATTAATAGTTCGGTGTCAGTGCATGGAAGGTTTAAATATGAGGACATTCTTGTAGGAGATATCCAGTGTAGTGTTTGAAAAGATCTCTGCGTTTCCACAAATACTCCTGAAACAGAGACTGATCTGTGGACACGGTAACATAACTGGTGGATAGAATGTGCTCCTTCCTGAGCATCGGGAAATTATACGAGGTCCCTTGAAGCTCTGAATCACTGAACCAAAGAGCCTTCTTTATATAAAAGCTCTCCAGGCTTGTAATTCTCTTTCAATACATCATGGTTCTGCTTGCCAGCTTGTGAACTCCCCTGTTTGGCTTGGTTATTGAAACAGCCTTTAACATTATTAAGTCTTTTGATTTTTCTCAAAAGTGCTTGTATTTTCATTTTTTTCCTAAACCTGAGTGTGTCAGCTTTCATTTAAAGAAAAGGGCATTTCTAGTCATTAAAATATAAAACATTGGAAAATATGAACCTGAAGTGCTCTAACAGCAGAATACAAATAAAAAGGACAGAAATGTTACAATATCCTTTGGGGATCTGACTCAAGATCTTGAAGGATTACAACTCTGCATCCCTTATCCATGGTAGAAAGTCCCATGGAAGGGAATGAGGAAGAGTTGAGATTTTAAGGGTGAAAATGAAAGAGAAGTACTTGTTGTTGAAGAGATTAGTACACAAATCAAGTGAAAAAGCAAAAAGGGGGGCACGCTGTTATCTGTGTGCACAGGGAGACCTAACGAGGGGCAGCGAGAACACATTTAAGGGCAGCAAATCAGGTTTGAACAGTTTGGAAAGTCCAGGGAGCAATGGGATTCTGCTGTTCCTGGGAAGCTAATGGAGGTTAAAATTTCTCCCATGACAGGAAATGGGATTCAGGTGTGAATTCATGCATTCAGGTAGCTTGATATGAAAGCAAGCCTCAGCTGCAGCTGTGAGAGTAACTGCCATTTCTGTATTTGCATATCTTAGCTGCTGTATCTTGAAGCCTATTCTTTTTCTTGCAGTGATTCCTATTGGTATTTCACTTCAGGTTCAGGTAAGGTCCTGGGAAGTTTGCTGTAAGATAGGCTGGTTTCCTGCAAAGCGACCCTAACCCTCACATAACCCATAAGCAGCAGGGGGAGCTCTGTCTCATTAGTGGCAGTAGCCTTTGGGATGGCAATGGGCTGTTTCAGGGGTGCAGTAGATTTTAAACTGTATCCAACCCCTTGGCAGTGAAAGTCACCAGTCATCCTCAACACTTGTGGAAAACAGTCTCTGTAAGAATTCCTGAGGATCCCTTGCTCCCTGCTGAAGAGGCATGGTGGGTGAGGTGACTGTGGGCTTTGACAGTAGGGCTCAAACTATACCCACAGTTCTACCTCAGACTGTTCTCCCATCCTCTGACCCTTTCCTGCCCTTCTACTTGTTTTCAGTAGCAATGTCCTATTTTATTTGGGTCTTTTTTTCATACAAAACACTGAATTGTTAATTTTTGCTTTAGATGTTGACAGGAAAAAAATCCCAAGCAGTTTCATCCCATTCTAAAGTGGATCTTGTTTTGCTCTTGGGGATTTAATGCTATTAATGGCAATTGGTTGACACTTAGTTTAGTTGGACCTTGGGTCTCTTTCAGTGACCAAACATTTAACAGGAAATGAAATTAATTGCACTACTTGTCTGATGTTGATGAATGCTGACAGATGCCATGTCAGATTTTAACAAGCTACTGGGTCCCTTGGAAAGTAGAGGGCCAGCAGGATGCTTTACAGGTGCTTGATGAGTGGGGCAGATCATCCTTATCAGAATATGAAAAGTTGCTTGGGTTTGTTGTCAATGTATCCTTCATTTGCCTGGCTTGTTTCATAAGTCTATGGATGAGGTAGATTTGTTTTTGTTCTATTCTTACATCCTTGGTTTGCATATTTATAAACTTTTTAGAGAGATCTCTCATCTAGATAGTTGTAGCCAAGCTGTCCCAGGCTAAACTTTGACATTTTTCCACTGATTGCATTTTCTTCAAGGTTCGTTTCCCACAGACCCGTAAATGACTTTGATCTCCACCTAGTGCTTAGTTTAATGTGAAAGGTGTTTTAAATGGTTGAATGATTCTTGCCATTGTTTCCATCCTGGTGCACAAAACATTGATATTTCAGTTGGGAAGCTGTCACATTGCTACATTATATATGTGGCTGTTGTTTGCTTGCTGTTGATCTCGGGTACTAGCTGTTGTCTGTTAGATTGCTAGAAAGACTGAAATATATGCATGTCAGGTGCAGACAGGAAAGTTTCCCCTGTGGGGTATTGTTTATATCTCCAGTGCTAAGGAGAAAACCAAAGAAAGCTGACCTCGTAGGAGTGTCATGGTATTGATTGGGAAGTTGATTAAGTTACAACCCTGAGCTCATCTGAAACTCAGTCATCGCTAGTGGTTTCAGGTGAGTGAATGCTTGCATTAAATGCTTAGGGGTTTCACTCAAGTACCCCACTGAGAATTACTTGTGTCATAATGACAGTGGCACTCAGTAGTCACGTAGGCAGGATGTTTGAAATGGAGGGTCAATGTTTTTCAGGGGAAGAGGAGAAGGGCCTGGCAGGAGGCTAGAGGATGCTTCTTATGGGGATCCCAGACCAATTTAGAGGAAGAGGGGAGAAATGCAGTCTCACCTTTTGCTCAGGAGGTATTTTAGCTGCTAAACCTTTTTTCCGGCTGACTAGATAACAAAGCAGATCTTAACATCACCTGTATTTGCTCCATGTATATAAAGCTCTCTTGACTTCGGAGGGTTGTTTCTAAAGTCCATCTGTTGAAATGAGAAGAGAGTCCAGAACCACTGGGAATGCTGGATACAGTTCCGGATAGCTTGGATCAAAATGCATCTCTCATCAGTGTATGGCAAAAAAAATCTCCAGTGACAGGAGTGTGACAAACAGTTATCAGGATCTCCATTACAGCTTTTGCAAAAAGCTGTATGCAGTTTCTTAATGGTGCCTTGTAATCTTTCTGCAATAGTAGTGCTGCAGCATGGCTTCTGAGATTTACCGTTCTGATGGGATCTTCTGGTGATACTTTGATGTACATTCATTCTTTAAATGACTTAAGGAACCAGAGGTTATGCCATCAAGAAAATTGTTGATAAGAGGAATAAAACAAAGGCAGAGAAAGACTTAGTTCACTTGAAATGTGGAAACTTTAAACTTTAATAAGAACATGAACCTTGCTTTCATCAATACAGGATTTGTTAAGCTCTCTCTTAGGCAAAAAAAAGAAACAGATTTTTCCTGTGTATTTGTTTAGATGTAGATGATAAACTGAAACGTTGCCAAATTCCTTTCCACCTTCAAACAAGAAATCCATTATGTCCTAAGAAATGAATGTTGTATGAATATTTCCTCACTTGAGAACAGCACCATTATTCTATGAAGCTTAGAAATACAAGAAAGAAATAAAACCCCAACAGGAAATTGAATTTGCACCTTGTTTAATGCATGGTGACAAAGCAGATCATTAGACTTTTCTTAATGAATAGCATTCGCTTCTGCAAACTGAGAGCCCATGCTCGTAGAGTCTGCTTGTGTGGTTTTGTTTCTTCAGTGTTGAAACAATTTTTACTTAACATCAACGTGGAGTTATTTTACTAAGGGCCTGGTTTTTCAACTCTCTCTGACAATAACCCTATGGAAATCCTACATAATGCTCAGTAGGATCAAATCCTACTTCCATTCACTTTGAAAAAATCTGATATCTTCATTTTCATCATATCTGTTAAAGCTTGGAAGTGACTCCGCTTAATAATGATCCGAGTCCCTTGGAGATCACAGGCAATTAGATTGCTCTTGAGCAGCTACCTTTTGTCATAATAGCCCAGGCTTGCATACACGGACCCTGTAGCTTTGAGAGCTGACAGCAGCACTGATGGTATCTCCAATCTTTTTGTGCTCCAAGGCTGCAAAATAGTAGCTCCAGAGAGTAGTTCAAGAGAGCAAAAGCTTGTAGGTCTGTGTTTTCCATACAGTGTGAGGCAGGACTGTATTCCAGCTTATTCCATTCACAAGAGAGGCAGGATGGTCTGTTTGGAATATGAAATCCTTTGATATACAGACTCTGAGAAAAAGGCTGAGTTCCTCCAGGAGCTGTTGAAGATAATGGTTTTCTTTTTTTATTTAAAGAAAAATGCTGATATTTTTGTCTCTATGCTTGTGGTAACTCAGGAGGTAGAAATGCTCCCCAGTGTCTCCTGTTTTCAGAAGGGAGGTTCTGGTCACGTAAAACAGAATTTCTTCCATCGTATTGAGCAGGAAGGGTTCTTGGGGAAATGTTATTCTTTTGTAGAACTATTTCCATGTGATGGATTTACAGAATACCTCTTGCTTTTTGCCTTCTCAAGCATGATTTGTGCATCGCTATTGGCTCCACTAATTAATTCTTGCAAAGTTGTTTTTCCCATCAGCATAGGAAAAAAACAGAAGAACATAATTTGATGTTTCCTATTAACTGTCATCATTTTGGTATTCGTTTTTCTTTGATGACATGATATTTGTATCACAGCAATTGCCTAGATCACACTATTGGGATTTATTGTACGTATGTAGTGATCACAGCTGGTTTCTCTTCATTGCCTCTGCTATTTGTGGTGTGAACGATGCTGGGCAGATGGTCTTTAATAAAAACAATCACAATTGGTCCATCTTTTTTGTGGTATTTATACAGTGGTCATAAATATGTGTGCTAAGGCAATATGTTTAAGCTTGAAGGGATTTGTTGTCAGAATCATGACTTCTGCACAGTCGCAAAAAGGAAAAGCAAAAAAAAAAGCTGTTTAAATCCCTTCCTTGTTTGTACACCACATTGTACACCAAGTGTGGATACAGTCATGTTCATCCTTTCTGATTTGATCTCTGACTCAACGTGAAGGCAGCCTGCTGGAACAGCATTTTTCCAACCATGGATGTTAACAGTCTGGCTGACCCTTGTTTCGCCCATGTAGCTTAAAGCTGTGATTAGTGATAGGAACACATGTGCTAAATTGTCTGCAAAAATCCGATGTGATGTGGGGTTGCCAGGACTTGTCTTTAATTCTTGCAGATTGGTGTGTGCTTCCTGCTGTGAGTACGCCAAAGATGATGAATCTGCTGGTGGTTCACATCACAAGCAGTTCTGCTTGTGCCTGAATTCATGACTTGCCAGTATGAGAGAATTTAACTCATTCTGAGTTATTGACAAAAAGAATAAGAGAATGGGTAGAAAGGAGACTTCATAAAGAAAAGGACAATAGAGGGAGCTTCTTTTTAATAATAGTAATTACTGTCTTTAAAAGACTTGCCAAATAATTTTATCCCCCATTTTCGTCGCTAGGCTTGAATCCCTGTGGCCATGCAAAAGGGATAGAGCTTAATAATTGTGAGTGCATGAACACTTTCATTCAAAGTTGGTAGTGTTTTTTGCAAGCAATGATCTGCCACAGACCTCAGTATGATACGTTGAAGCTGGATTTTCAGAAGAAGCTAGAACAGAGGTAGCATTGAAAGTTACTTTTGATCATCCTACCTTATTAGACCCATTGTCTGGGCAGGTAGAGCGCGCCATAATGACTAAACAAGTTTTTCAAAAGGTGACTCATTGGTAGAACTGGGGACCATAGTAAAGAGCCAGAGAGTTCATACATGCCGCTTCTGAGGCAGATCCAGTAGCATGCTGAGTGCCTTCAGCTTGAAGCTGAAATATATACAGACTCGGATATTAAAGCTACAAGCTAAATTACAAACTGTAATTTAAATAATTGCATAGACACATGAGTACTCCATACCTCTCTATGAAATTTAGCAGCTTCTGAAGCATCTAGTATTGACCTCTCCATGACGATACTCCAGTTAATACACTGTAACCACAGGATCTAACAGTCTGAATACCGAAGGCAATTCCTAACAACTTTTAGACATTAAAGTAGAATTCTCAGTTACTCCATGATTTAATTGTAAGGATCCACCAAAGGTAACTTAGAAAAGCAAACCTATGTAAGCAGGCTTAGGTTTTGCCTCTGGACCTCCAGTGGAAAATGTCTAGATGGTCCCCAACTCAGGAAGAGTCTAAGGTGATGTGGTGTAGTGGTCACAGTATTGTCTGCCTAATGGTTACATGATATTGTACCAATAGTTTGAAAATATGTTAAACAAAATGGAGATCAGTAGAAGAAAACAGAAGAATGAAAGAGTTTTTTTTCTGGAGGTATACCTGAAAACTAGCTTGGAGTATTTTGCAGCATTATAATAGAGCCTTAACAATAGTTCTCTGTAATTCTCCTAAGTCACTGATAATTGAGTTCTGGCTGCTTGTGGATTTAATGCCACCATGAAATGTAATTTGTTTGCACATGGAATATTAACACTGTTGTATGCAGAAATGTGAAACCAGAAAAATGCTAGTACTGATAAGGCTTTAATTCTAAGCTGCATTTTAGTACATTCTGTTTATTGTTATTTTATTAATTATTGTTACAGTAACAGTCGTTAGACCTCTGGGGCTTAGCAACAGGTAAACAGAGAATTTGCAATCCCTGCCCCAAACACCTTGCAATTTTAATTTTCAAGGCAGGTAACTAATAAGATATTAGCCCATTATAACGGGGGAGAGGACGAAAGTTGGGCACAATATTGTGCTTGGAATTTGTGGCATAGAGATGAATTGAACCCAGTTCCCCTGATAATCTTTCTGTATTTCATATTTTAATTTTTCAAGGACTCTGTAACTGCAGGGACCTAGAATACTGCTTATTTATTTTTCCTTAATAATCAGAATTTCTGATATTCGATATTCCTGATATTTGATCTGAATGTACTTGAATGTTATGAAGAGGGATGAGATGGAATTGCTTGCAGAGTAAGAGTTAAGTTAGCATCCTAGACTGCTGTGAAGAGTAGTTTCTCTTACTGAATTACACAGATACAGCAATAGACAGAGGAGCAGTAGGAGTGGCTGAAACCAAAATGCCTGGGAGCAGCCATGTATGTATTTGTTTAAGAATTCATTTAGCAGCTCCTATTTATGCTTTCTCACTGAGGTGAATAAAGAGGACTTTTTAAAGCTCGCATGAAGCAAGTAGTATTTTTGGTGCTACTGTGGGACGTTAAATAGGTAGGTTCAAGTCCTTTGTTCAACCCAAGCTAAAGCCGAAGTACGAAATTCAGTCTCCCATCTCCCATGGCAGTTTCTCTTCATAGGAGTTGGCTGTTATAGGATGGATTGCTTTCTCTCTCCTGTGTTGACCAGAAATGCCAATGTAGCACTACGAATATTTTCTTAAAGCAAAACAGGCACCTGGTTGTGATGTGTTTTTGTTTGGGTGAATAAGCATTTAACAGTGGGAAAAATGCCAAGTCACAGAAATCCTTGGCTGGTCCTTCACCCTTTTACTGATACAATTATTTTTCCCAATGAAGTTGTACATGGCCACAAGTCTATATCTAAATATTAGAGTTGTTTATCTAATCCGTGAAGTACAGGGAGTATAGTATATAAAAGATTAACACAAGACCAATGCGGATTAGGCACTCAAAGGTAATAGTAGTTCTTAGGACATTCATTTGTTCAGAATACAGGTGGGGGAATACTCTTCCTATTGGCTTTATTCAGTGTCCAATATACTGTTGTTTGGCTGCATATACCATGAAGTGTATATAGTGGAGATGTGGCTAGATTTTTAATGCTTGATTGTCTCTTCACTGCAGCCTTCTCCCAGTATTTGTGTCTAAATTAATACTGTAAAATCATCCTGAACATTTCAGAGATCATACTTTCTAAAGCAAAATGAAAAGTATTGATGCAGCAATGGTGCATCTGCGATGGTGGAGTTAATCTAAACCATACAACATTTCTAAAATATTCATTGTTTCAAAAAGAATCAGCACCTTGAAAGCTTCTTAAAGCACATGGTTGCAGGAAAAATGTATGCTAGTGTATAAAATAGGAAAATCTGTCCTATTTATGGAATCTTTTCTTTTCTTCTGCTCACCTCCAGTCCCAGAAGTGAAAGCAAGATTGCATTGGTACAAATAACTCTGATAACATGATTAACTGGATGATGCGAGTGAACTGAGGTCTTGGCGAGGACCAAGTACATTAAAGTTATGATTATGTAGATTCCTCCAAGGAGAGTCCTTATTACAAGCTCTCCTGTAGCCAGAGAATACCAACAATCTCCTGGGATGTCAAGGCATGTAGTGACAGGAGGAGAAAGCAAAAATCTGATAGAAGGGAGCAAAACCACCAGGGTCATCTCATTTGTTGGCAGCATAGACTGTTGCTGACATCCTTAGTAGGTGCATTTTTCCAATCCATCTGTGTGTTTTTTTTTTCTTCTAGTGTGTGGCTGTGACTTGGCACAAGGAGGCTTTTTCATTAAGAACGGGGAATATCTTTGCACCTTGGATTACCAGCGCATGTATGGTACCCGCTGCAACGGTTGCGGGGAGTTCGTGGAAGGTGAAGTAGTGACAGCTCTGGGAAAAACTTACCATCCAAGCTGCTTTGCCTGTACTGTTTGCAAGTAAGTCATCCCTTTCAACTAACATGGTGTGAACCCAGTACAAGGGAAAAGGGAGAAAGGTATCACCATGAGACGTAAGTCTCAAGACATATTTCTCTTTGGGAAGCATTTGGTCAGAAAAGATCTGCTGCAAATCTGACTTTGAGGGTCTTCAAAATACCACTCATTTATTTGGGCGACACAGCTTCTCTGTTACATATAGTTCCCTGTTCTCAGAAAGTTACTCTCACGTATGAAAGAATTAAGTAGCAGGCTTACATGTTGAGGTAATGGACATGGGTTGAGTTGAGTTCAGGTGATCAGCCCAGCTTGATGGGAGAAATGAGGTAAAGCAAAATTCTGGATGCTACAATAAAGAAGTCATTTGGGCTATAAGAACGGTTAAACAATTGAAAACATACTGGAGACTCATTTTCACATCATGTAAGAACACATGGCTTTGGGACAGCTGTGATCCCCCTCTTCTTCCCAAATACTATTTCTCATCCCCAGTAAGAGAACCAGTCTTCAGTTCTACAGGGAATAAAAAGAAGTTAGCTAAGGCTGTGTGGATGGGACAAAAGGTGGCATTTTTAACTTGTATTTTTGTTTAAACTCTCCTAAATTCCAAATTAGTATCTTAGTGAGACTACTGGGCAAATATTCCACATGCTGTCATAGCCTGCTCATCTGAGCAGTTCTATACTTGAAAATCTCAGCTGAGCTTTACAGCCTAAAATCAACCCAAAGTCCCTCTGCATAGTGTTTTCTATTAGCTGGCTCTAGGCACTGAGACCATGCTAGAATTTAGGCTGTCTTAGCAGGTACCTTATTGCTATGGTCATCAGTATAGTATAGTATTTTGGATAGGGGAAATAAAGCTTCTGTAGGTTTTTATAGGAGTGGCACATTTTTATAGTAGTAAAAATAATCTTCTAGACCTAAAGTGGAAGTAAAGCGATACCATGTTGCCATCATGATTCTACAGAGAACCAGCTGTGTTATGTGTAAACTTACTATTTACTAAACTGGAATTAAGATGGCCATCAGGTTGTTCATTTCGGCAGTTCTAAGCCCTGCAAGTAAAATAGAAGTTTTCTTAAACAAGTTTCAATGTAATGCCTGAAGGGGACACATAAGAAGCATTAGATAGAGATGTAGGTAGATTTCATAGAGAGGGAGGACCCAAAAGACAGGGCCTGTTCCTTTGTAGTCTTGGAGGGAAATAGGACAGTGGAGTTCTCCAGAAGTCAGAATCTGACAGCAGTCAAATTATCTGAAACTTAATGCAGGAGGATGACATGAACAAGAAAGGCAAGAATCTACGTTCTGAGATAATACCTTGTTGGAGATCCCATCATATGATGTGTCTGAGTATTAGTGTGGCAGACTTGCCAGGTGCTACCCTAATCTTTCATAGCTATCTCTGATGAGTAGTTTAAGTACTTTGTCCTATAGCCTGGTACATTTTTCAAGACCTTTTCTATTGGAAGTATTTTGATCGTTTTTCTGTTTGGTTTTAAATAGTGTGCGAATTTACTGCATGTTGGTAATCATATGGTGTGTGGGTTTCAGTTTTATTTCCCAAGGACAGTGTGAAAGTAGATGATACAGTATGAAACATGACATCAATTTTCTGTACATTGACTTGCATTAATCTTTCGATGTTGAATGAACAAAAGATGAGTCATTGGAATAGATTCATGAAATGCAGTATTGCTGCTGATTTATTTATGGTCCACTTAGGAATGGCAGTGGCAAGGAAACTAGAACAATGCTTTAAACATTTTGTTTTGTGGAAACAAGCAGATGTTCATTTGTTAAGCACAGTTTTGGAGTGAGGTGTGGTGTAGGGGGGTCTGTACTCGGCAGCTAAAGCTACTTACTAAAGATTTGGAGTTACTGAACCTTGTCATTTTAGTGAAATGCTCATATAAAATGTTGTTCATCCTCTGTTTTATACACCAAATAAGAGTTAACAGCAATGTCAACTTCTGCCTAACACACATTCTTAACATTTTGTTGGGTTCGGCAAATAATCTCCAACTTCCATAGCACATTCAGCCTTTACCTTTCTCCTAACACCATCTGCACATGTAGCAATTACAGTGGTGGTTCTGTAATGTAGATACCTATTTTAAATCTCTAGGAGAAGGAATGTGGATAACCTTTCATTTTTTTGCAAACTGCTACATCCACTATAATATAGTCATGTATTTCATTGCTGAATACAGATGAAATTAGTGTATTTATGAGTGACTAGCTCCACATTCCTTCACTAGTCTCAAGACCAATTCCGATTCTTCCTTTGAGTTCTCTTCTGTACCATTTGCTATCCACAACATCACGCTGAGACCATCATAAACGTAGCTGTTGTGTCTAAGTGGATTTCACTGTCGTCTACTCTTTAGATAAAGCATGTTTGATGATAACTTTTTTTAAACCAAAATACAAGGCAAGTCTAACCTCTGCTCTGCTTGCGTCTGCAGACTGGATTTCTTCCAGTGCCTGGCTTTGCCAAGGCCACATTGCAGAAACTATTTGGCGTGAGTTTCTGTAAAATATTGATTGCACTGGGGGAAGGCAGCAAACTCAAGGCATAGGGAACAGAGGAAAATTTCTGGCATAACCTTTGCTAAAATACATTTTTCTCTTTAACTCTTCAGACGTCCGTTTCCACCAGGTGATCGAGTTACCTTTAATGGAAGGGACTGTCTCTGTCAGATGTGTGCTCAGCCAATGTCCTCCAGTCCAAAAGAATTGTCTGCCTCAAGCAGTAAGTATGCCATCTTCTTTCTGAAACCTCTCACTTTCCCAGGCTCATCAACATTTGGTTGAAACTAACTTAATGCAATCTTTTGGGGTTTTTTTATTTTTCTTCTCCTTTAGAAACGTGAACTATCTCTGGGAACCATCTTTTTTCTTTTTTTTTTTTTCTTTTTTTTTTCTTTTCTCCCCCCCCCCCCCTTCATTAAAAGTGTCTGGTACTACAGGTGGGAAGAGACACTTACACATTTCAATGTGAACAAATGGCTTTTCCCCAATGACTGAATTTTTAAAAGGGCTGATTTTTCTTTTATAGGCACTGGAAAAGTATCTAATTGATGAAATCTGAGGTTTCAGAGTTGATAGATTCCATTTTTTTCCATGTATAATTGCACAGGTTTAAGTATTCAAAAGAGGGCAAAGTCAGAGAAAATTAATTTTCTTCTACTATTTAACACTTTAATTAAATTATCCTTTAAAAGGAGTATCGCCAGGATTATGCTTCCAGTAGACTGATACCACAATGATACTGTGATCAGAACCTCAAGAAACCATTATAAAAAAGAGAGAAAGCAAGTTAAGGGGAAAGAGAGAGAATAAAGAAAGTTTGGGAGGGAAATTAATTTGGTTTGCTGTTGGGTTTTAATGCTTGTAAAAGATAATTTGTAAATTATTGATATTAATCTCTGCCTCTGGTAGTTAATTTTTTAAATCTTTGGGGATTTCTGATTCTTTCTCTGACTGCTGGATTGTACTTGGCACTCTAATCTGTAATGAATTACCCAGTATAGTTTTATAATTCAAAATAGCTACATCAGTTTTCCACTGATGTTGGTTTCCTTCAGGGACACACTGTGTATTTTGTCCTGGTACTTGGCTTTGAGATACTAGGATTATACAGTGCAACGTAAAGGCAAAGTTGGATAATATTTGTGCTCAGCAGATGAGTCAAGTGAATCTCAGGTTATCTGTTTTCCCTGAGAACATGTAATCAGACACTTAGCAAAATGGAAAATGAGAGACTTTTTTTGTTATCATGCCTTTCTGTCTGTTAAGGGATACTTTTCCACTACAACTGTAGATTTGGAGCTGAAAATGCACAGGCCTAATCAGTTAAGGAAGAATTTAGGAACCTGAAAAAAACCTTACAAGACTTACAAGCCAACATAGAAATGTATGAGGTACTTCAGACCCAGAGGATCCTTCTGAGACAAAGGAATGATGTGGAAATTGTATTTGAATTACTGATATTTAGAAGGCATAATTGGCAAGGAACTGCAAGGCATAGGGACCTTGGACAGTACTGATGTTCTTTTTCTAAGCATGTCACAACACTGGTTCCCAAACGGCTGGTGTTCAATGATAGAAGTATCTGGATCACACTACATCTGGTTCTCAAAAAGCAGCGCACTTGTGCAGCAGTGTGGCCACTTCCCAGATATGTAACTCCAGGTGCCAAAATGCCCCCTAGGAAATGATGGGCTAAAGTTGTCTGATAGTGAGCATGCAAAAGAGCTGGAGAGTCACTTCCTAATAGCCATAGTCTCTGATTGAATTGCTTCTTGGGTTCCACACTGAAGTCATAGGTAGCAAGGACTGTAAAACAATCTTCCCTGCTACTTGTGATGAGATTTTTTTTTTTTTTTTTTTTTTTTTTTTAAATCAGAATTAGGTCCTGCTGGGCAAACTGCCTTACCGATACACACAGCAAGAGAGTTCCTGCTCGTAACAGTTTCGAGTGCACTACTTCGAAATCTGCAAGTAACTGCCACTGTGCATCTTTTTCTTTTATGGAGAAAGACTTGTAGGAAGATATAGTATAGAAGTTTCTGGTCATTTTAGAGCAAAACTCTCCAAAACAGACAGATAAAAGTGAGACCAGCATGTGTTTATAAGTTCAGAAAAACTCGATGAAAAGAATATTAATGAAGCGTCCTCTGTCTTCAAAGATATGCCAGCTGCTGCTTTAGCAGACTTAGTTGACTTAGCTGCAGAAGTTGACTTAGATACAGAGAATTCTTTCTTGCTGGCACTGAAGAGTAAATTTTAATTAGTGTAAGCTGTTCCAGATTGCTTCCACGTTTCTCCTGCTGGCTGAATCAGACACATCAATTTCTTCTAATGCTTTGCCCTTTTTTGAAGGGATGGGTTTTTTTAAGGCAAGTTCTTTTAGAAGAGAATCTCATTCATACTGTGCATCTATTTTATATCCTATATTGCTGTCAGTTTCCCCTGATTACTTCCAAGTAGATTACTAGAGGAGGCTTTCCTTAAAACAAAGAAAGTTGGAAGTGAGGAAATTCAATAGACTGAAAGTATATCAGGTTTGATTGGCTTATCTAATGTAAAAGGAAGCCTTCTGTTCACTAGAATGTCTGCATTAATGTTGACATGCCATTTTCTGATGTCTGTTACTTCACATAAATGAAAGGCTTATTGACAGCTTTTCTTGGACGATTTCAAGGAAAATCAAATGCCTCTAAATACAGGGGTTAACATCCTGAATAACATGAACCTGAATATTGTTACACTYTTTTATAGTGCACACCAATGAAAATCAGAAGGAAAAATACTGAATAATTAGTTTTCCTTTTTTGTTTAATATTAGTTGGGTCTGTGGTACTTATTTACCTTATTTATATTAATAATAAATTTCTTTCACTGCACATATATTACCTGGAACAATTATAGCTATTTTCTCAAAGAATCATTTCAGTGACTCCTTTTTTATTCTCATTTTCTAAGACAGTCTTTTTCAGTATACAGATGCTGTAAAGTAGTCATAATTCATAATTTAGTCAACTCTATTTCTTAGACACTGCTAGATGTACACAATGCACTAGCTTTTGGATTTTCATTCATTCATTTCATTCAGCAGGAAATCTAATACCAAATACCTGTAAATAGCTTTGCGGACAAATTAAATGGGTGGTGTTCTTTTTTGTTATTGTTTTATTTCATTTGACTGCTTGATAAATGAGATGTGATCTGTAAAGCAAAGTGACTGGGACAGATGTAGAGCAGCACAGAAGCAGGGGACAACTAGACAACACTGACTAGAAGTGTGATGTTAATGGCTTGGATAGTTCAGGGTTTTCAAGATTCTGCCAAAGACAGGAAGTTATTTTCTTTGGGTCCTGATAAAGGAGTAATATAAGTAATGTATCCCAGTAATTACTATTTATGTTTTAAACAGTATTCAGGTTTTGTATACAACATCATGATTGCCTGGTTTGTACTATCTTAAGCTCTTTCTACTTCCTATTATGTTCTAGCTACATGCTAACATACCTGTGTTTGTTATGGTCCATATCGTCTTTCCAGAGAAGCAGTTGTGCAGGCATCTATTATTTCTAAATTTTAGGCAAGACTGCAACTTGTGTGCTTGGCTATTTGGTGATGGGTGCCCTGCTTCCCTCCCCCCTGTCCCCATTTTACCTTCTTTTAATTAAGATCTCCTGTATTGTATCTCTGTTCCATATATAACAGCCTCATTTCACCATCCCTCAGCATTTTGTATTGCATCTTCAGTGGACTGTTTTTGAAGGCCACCTTTAAAAATCTGCAAATTATATGTTTTTTTCTCTACTTTCATGCTGTAATTTAGACTGAAAAAGAGTCAAAGCCAAAGTCAAACTTTTGAATTTGTTGTTGTTGTTGTTATTATTTTATGTTGTTTGGTGATTCATGGTTTATTGTTTCCATGTTGTCAGAGGAGTGATTATCCGGTGTTACTTCCCTTGGACCTGGGAATTCTGAGTGTAGCTTTCTGGTTTTTTCATACATGTTTTATGTATCAGAGTAGGTACTTAAATTTCAAGGGTTGATTCTTGTCGTGGTTTAACCCCAGCCAGCAACTAAGCACCACACAGCCGCTCGCTCACTCCCCCCAGGTGGGATGGGGGAGAGAATCGGGAGGGTAAAAGTGAGAAAACTCATGGGTTGAGATAAAGACAGTTTAATAGTAAAGCTAAAGCCGTGCATGCAAGCAAAGCAAAACAAGGAATTCCTTCACTACTTCCCATCGGCAGGCAGGTGTTCGGCCATCTCCAGGAAAGCAGGGCTCCATCATGCGTAACGGTTACTTGGGAAGACAAACGCCATCATTCTGAACGTCCCCCACTTCCTTCTTCTTCCCCCAGCTTTTATATACTGAGCATGACATCACATGGTATGGAATACCCTATTGGCCAGTTGGGTTAGCTGTCCTGGCTATGCTCCCTCCCAGCTTGTGCACCTGGCAGAGCTTGGGAAGCTGAAAAGTCCTTGACTAGTAGGCTACTTAGCAACAACTAAAAACATCAGTGTGTTATCAACATTCTTCTCATACTAAATCCAAAACATAGCACTATACCAACTACTAGGAAAAAAAAAATTAACTCTGTCCCAGCTGAAACCAGGACAATTCTCTACCAGCAAAATGAAAAAATAATGCTGCTCTAGCTTACTAGTATGTTGTGGTTATAAGCAAATTGAAGATTGTATGGTGCTTAGATAATACAGTCCTAAGTACTGTTGTACTGCCTGAGTCTTACCTATTGGTGCTAAAGTAATAAAAATTAGAAAATTTGTGTGGCTTTAACTTGTGTAAGGAGAAGTTCAAGAACTTAAAGTCTGCCTAGATCCTTGTTTTTCATCCATGTTAGGGTTAGGAACCTTTGAAAGAGTAGCGTGAGCTTTATAATACGTCTTTCCAGCATCTCAAACTATTTTATTCCCCTGGTGGCCAAATGAGTAGTGACTGAGGGTGCGCACCCTGGATTTCTATTCGCATTAGTGTGTGAAGCAGAGGCAAGTAGATTGGCCACGTTAACAGGCTTACCCTCTTTGCTACTTCTCCATTAGGGCATTTTATCAGTGAATTCTCACAAGGCAGCTAGTAAGTGAACTGATGTGGACATTTGAACATAAAAATCCGTAGTTTAGTCAGACCTTTGTTTTTAAAAAATACCACACTGGCTTGCATTTCTTCTTGAATGCACAAGAGGTGTCGTGGAAAGTACAGCTGAGAGCAGAGCAGCCGTAGAGAGATCCCCCACGCTCGGGGTAGGCATGTGAGGTGGTGCCAGCAGTCTGCACTAGTGGAGCTTGAACCAGCAGTCTTCTGGCTCAGGGATCATCTTTGAAGTTCTGAAGAGACTGTGAGTCTTTGAACACAGTTTAATACATTTCCCTCTTCCTCAAACAGAGGTTTTTCCCTTAGGCATTCCACTTCACTATTTCTACGATAAAGCACTTCAGTAATAAGAATGTTATGTTATTTCTCTACCTGAGATTGAGCCCTTTCTCTGTTGGTTCCTTGTCTGGGTGCTGCTAAGGAAGTTTTAGTTATTTCTGATTACCTTTTTGCTGAAAGGTTGGATCATTTTAGTGATGTGCATGAACTAATAAAGAAATTGCATTTCAAATGGAAAGTGGACTTTCTAGATGGATAGGAAAAAACTCCCTATCCAAGAGAAACTGAAGCGTTACAATCACCTAGCAAGAGTTGTCATTTGAAAAATTCATCTTCTTTTAAAATTATGGTGGAGACTTTCACAGTTCCCTCATCTTCAGTGAAATTAGATACTTCTGTCCTATATATGATAAGATATCCAGTGATGATACTGTTTGGAAAGAAGCACGGGGAAGATATGTCGACTCCCCTTTCTTTGTAACAGTCTCTCCTGCGAGTTAAGAGCACTACAGTACAGCCAAGATGTGGACCACGGTTTTCAAAATGGCCAGTGTTAGATGTGCATAAATAATCTTTGGTGCAGCTGTTCCCCGACCAGCCGGCGTCCATGTGGAGATTTCACAATACTGTTTTGCATGTTTGTCCTTGTCTGTTTTGCACATTATGTTCTGGTTCAAAGAACGTAAGTTCTTTGGGACAAATGCTTTCATGCCTATCAGTACAGAGTCTAACAGAGTTGGATCCTGGCTCGCAACTGGGGATCTTAGCTCTATTGTGATATAAGTAATAAGCTTAATGCTTAATGAACTTGTGGGAGAAAGATATCTTTGTTAATTATTCAATAGCCTTATCTCTTCAGATAAGATGCAGTAAAGCTCCCAGTAAATATCTGAAACTTCCAGCAAGGTTTCTGGTAATGCTGAAGTAGAGCAGAGCCAACATACCTTACCTACTGAAGAAAAAGGTGGGCAGGAAAAAATGGGAATCATCTTTTGCCTCACTGCCCTGAAAGTGGGGGGGGGGGGAAGTGAGGTTGTTTTTGAAACAATGAAGCATCAGGATGGAGAAGAAGCAAATTTGCTTTGCAGTCCTCCTTTAAAGACTCTAATTCTTAATGCAGTCTTATATTTGGGACATAACTGTCCTTTCATTAGATAAAGATATAGGTGACTGTTGCCAGTATTCAGAAATAATGTCTCATTTATAGGCATCGCAAACTTCTCCATTAGAAGTTAGCAGAGTGGATAAAATGGATGCAAAATTCCTTTTAATCTTAGTTCTTGTGAAAAGTCTGCAGCTACGATTTGTAACTGTTTAGCCACATTTGACTCAGTTTTCGTTATTTTGTTCTTTATCCTTCTTTCCTGAGCTGTCTGAAAACTCCTTCAAGTCCATAGGGAAGACTTAAAAAGTGAAGGGGAAGAGTTGGCTGGCTATTTGTAAGCAAGCTATCTGCAGTGATTTTTGGCTTTAAAGGGTATTAAGCAACATCGAACACATGATTTTGAGCTCATTCTTAGGAAATATCCTACAATTTCACACTGTGTGTCAAAGCTACATAGTATATATAAGTATTGTACAAATACTTGGCACAGATGTGGATAGGCCTTAGTGTAAGACGCTGAGCCCAGTTTTGCCTTAAGGGATACACACTCACAATATCCATAAACTTCAGTGAATGCACTGGGGAACTTAGATGGGCTCAACAATTTTGGGTTTGAACATGCATTTTTAAAATGTAATTTTTAAAATCCTGTGTATAATTTTGAACCTTAACGGTTTAATATTTTTTGTGTGTTACAACACAAAGATTTTCTTGTTTCATAATTCCTGGCTTATCTGCTAAAGGTACAGAAACACTCACATATCTCTATGGCATTCAAGCCTGCATACTTATATTTAGGTACTGGAGATTCAGCTGAGGATTTTGGGGACTTGACAGAAGGGGCTCATGTAGTCCTATACCTCTTTTTTTTTTTTATTTACCATAGAATAAAGACATACCACAGACATCATTGTGGATTGATTTCAAACACTGATTTAAATCACTGATTTTAATCATGGTTTACCTAAGAACCCAGGAAACCTTGATTAGAATAATTGATTGCAACATTGGTTTACATTTAATTTTTTAATTATAAAAGGCTAATTGATAAGCATGAGGATATTCCATATCTGTACACATTTACTTAAACTAATACAGCTCTGTATAAATTCATCATATTCTTTTACATCTATATTTTGCCCTAATGACTGTTTTTGCTCATGATTTATGTCAAGCTCTATTTGAATTGAAATTGAAATTTAATTAGAATGCATAAAATAGCATTGTGGATTTTTTTTAATTTCAGAAACTACCTGAAATCTGCTAGACACATGAAGAAAGTAAATGCATTAAAATATATTTTAATTTCGGAACTGCTGATTTGTCGAGAGTCTGTAGCTTATAAAACCATTTACTTTCGATCATCGTGTCCTTAAAAATTTTAAAAGTGGGAGATCTTATCATGCGTGATTTTGTTCACAGATAGGAAAAGGAAAGCAAGTTTCTTCTCTGTGTTTTCAGATCCCATTTGGATTTTTAACTTTGATTTAATTAAAATTAAAATTTAAAATTCTGATTTTAAATTAAATCCTTGATTTTTAAATATCAGTATTTAATTCTCCTTACTTTAATCTAAATTTGTTTGTAATAACCTTGCAGGGCATCTACATTTGCGACTTAATGTATTGAGCATACAGTGGGTCTAAAATTTTACCCTGCCCCCCTTTTTAAGAATAAAATAAGCAAATCAACATGCATGAAATGATAGAAAATTCAGAGAAATGATGCAAACCCAAGCACAGTTCCTTTCTGGCAAAAGCCATTAGATTACGCCTAAGAAAATGCAGCTCTTCCCTTGATAAATCCCTCCAATGACACTGGCCCATTTTTATGATTACTATAAGAAGATTTATTCCTTTGAAGAATGTTTGCAATTTTTGAGGCATTTTCATCATTTGAATTGCTTTCTTGGATCAATTTTAGTCCTCGCTTATGTTTCATAACAATGGCTAAATTACTTGAGTAGCCTCCATTTACTCTGCTATTTCTTATTTTACAAGGACGGGTATTTTCATTGCTGCTTTATAATAAATTGCCTTAGATCCTTCTCTGGAAGTGTATAAAGCATTGCTACAGACTAACTTTTGGGTGACAGAGAGCAGCAACTGTATTGCGAATATAGTTGTCGCAGGGCAGGAAGTTTCTGATTTACAAGTTTTCTATCAGAAAATGTTCCTTCACAAAGATTACTGTTTTTCAGGAAGGTGTTTTCAGTCCAGTTTGCCCGTTTCTTTTGTATACTTTTGTGTTACATGTAAATTGGGCAGAAACAATTGTGAATAGACTATACGAGTGTACTAAATAAGTATCGGTTCTTACTTGTCTAAGCGTAACCCCATCTTGAACTTGGAATCAAAACATGTCCATCTCCTTAGCTTTTACCAGAGAAGTACTAATCAAAACGTAATTCCAAAGAAAGTTCTGGGGGAARTGCAAGGAATTGCTCAGTAAATGGGTGTTGCATGAGGAGGCATCACTAGCTTGGAAAACACAACTATCGGAGGAGATCTCCAGAGATAAGAGTATCTGGGAATTGTCACACTCAGAAAGCCTGCCAGGTAGTAAGTCAGGAATCAGAGGTCACTTAAACAGAATGTGAAAAGTGAATTAGTTGTTAGTTAGACCTTAGTTTGCCATGGGTTATCAGGGCATAAAAACCTTCCTAAAAGTTGCTGTATGTTTCATTCCTATTGTTGGAGGTTGTACCCTGTTTGAATTACTTGTTTTCCAAGAGTAACAATTGAAAATTACCCAAAATAGTCTACAGATGAAAAGACACAATGTGCTATCCATGAGCTGGGTATTAAACAGTGAAGCTCGTTTGCTAACGGAGCAATTCACTTGGGGTACTGTGAGTCGGAATTGTGAATTTGAATTCAGCTGAAACTATTTGAGTACTGAAGTGTGGGAAAAGAAATAACAGGGTAAAGACTAGCCTCAGCTTAGATATACCTGGCTGTAGTTTATCCTTCAGAGTAGTTTTACAGCTGGGACTCTGGGGCTGCTAAGCTGGAAAAAAAAAACTTTCTTTTAGAGAACAATTAAAAACTCTTCTCTTAGATAGTTTGTAGCACATCTGCTCTTTCTTCCTCCTCCTATTTCATTCACCCTTTGGTTTTCAGTTCGGACACCTATGTGAAAGATTGGGTTGAAGAAGAGACTGAGGTTGATGTAATGGAAAAAGGCTAACTTGGTGATATGTTGCTTGCAGGGACAGTTTGCAGGAGTAAGAGGTTAAAAGGTCAGTTGGTTTGCCTCCTTTGGGAAGGAGGTGTAGAAAGATGTGGAAAGAAGGGAAATTCTGTTTCCTTTTCCTGTGTAGAAAACTAACACAAATGCTTACATCAATACAGAGGGGAAAAATAAAGACTCCTTTGATAAAATAATGTCGTGTTAACAAACTAGAGTTGGGGAAGAGCATTCATCTTTCCAAATCACTTTATATTACATCATATGACGAAAGAGCTATTTACAGTAATGATACCTCCAAGATGTATATTAAGCCATTTCTTAAAAAGGCAAGTCAATGTTAGGCACTCACAGATGGTTAACAGGGACTTGTGTTGCGAGCAAAGAATGCCAGTTCATGCCATTGTGATTTCTTTCCAAATTTAATCAACTAAAATAAAATTATTTTTRTTAAATATTTATTTTCAAAATATCAGTTTTTCCCAACTTGCCATTTATAATAACCTGTCAAAGCTATACTCCACTTCCCATGGGAAATTTATTTCCCTCCATTGTATGCGCCCAGCCTCTTATTGTTAGATTTCAGGAGTACAAGGCTGCCCACATGGGTTTGTTTTGCTTTTAGCAAAAGGGCAATAGTGCATTTTGTTCTGACAAAMATTTCCCATCCTTGCATCGGCAAAGACGAAGGGTCTGACAGCAGATTTCACTGAATTTCACTGAAAAATTGAGTTACATACTCAGATCTAAATCCTGGATGTAAAATTCCCAATATTGTATGTCCTTCTCTGACTTYCAGAACTTATCACTGCCCTGATGATCAAATGCTTATGCTTTAACCTTTGAAAGCATTTATTGTACTGTAAACAGACAAAATGATTTTGTATTTTTAGCTTTGACAGAAATATCGTGGTGATCTGGAAAAGCCTGCGTGATATTGTCAAAACTTTTAATTTTAAAACAAGGCTTTAAAAGGCATTGCCTGATCTGTGGTTAAAGGGTGACTGAGGAAAAACTCTGGTCTTCCTAACGATATGAGAAATTATAATTGCACAACCTTCAAATTGCCACAGAAGAATTATTGGGATGTAAGTTGTTTTTCAAGGTGGCTAAGAGTTATTTATGATTAGAGATTTCTTGACCTTGACTTCAGTGCCTCTTTCTTCACTTCCAAATCACTGTTCCTCGTAGCTTGCTCTTTAGGTCCAACTATGTTTGACAATTTATTTCTGTGTAAAAGTCCAATGAAAACTTGTTTGTTTCTTTTAAGAATTAAAATAATAATAAAAATCCCCCTCATTCTGCCCTGCTTTACCTGTTTCAGGGCAGAAGCCTGCTGGTGCTGTCYTTATAAAACTAATTTATCAGTGTTTTATAAGTAGGGGAACAGTAACAAAAGGAGTGTAAAAAAAGTATTACTCCTGTGACTCATAGGGGTTGTGGCAGCTTCAGACTTTATCTAGACATGTGTTACTAACGGCCATCAGGATTGAAAGGAACTTTTAGTGACTTAATTATGCATCATTAAGTCAGACTGCAATTAGCTCCGTTCACGGAGCTAACCCTGCACCGAGCAGAGTTAGTATGCTCATGTAAAACTCTYCCTGCACATGACTTTGCATAACCATGTTCGTTAGGAGTAAAGCAGGTGGAGGTGATTTTCATAAGTTACATGGGGTGAGCAGAGAACGTGAAATAAAGATATAATTGCCAGTAAATTTTCAAAGCAATCCAAATGGGAGTGGGTAAGATTATATACAGTGTGCTTAGGGTTAATACAGCTGTAYCAGCTCTGAGCCCACCTCTGCGCTGTGATCAGGGCTCCCTGCGATTGGCTGAGAGCAGGGGAGGGAGGCAAAGGAAGAAAATCCAGGGCTTAATTTAGGCAGTGACGAATGGGTTGCTGTACAGGGTGTTTCACTCCTGGATGTCTGGGGTGATGCAGACACTAAAAAGGGAAATGCATTTTCTTATCACATCTTTACAAGCAAGGTGTGTAGGCAGCTCGCCCTGGCCTACATCTTTTAGTAAGGCTGCTTAAGGTGCTTGGAGGGTGGAGGTCTTAATCATATTTAGTATCATAGAGCCATGCTACTTTCCCTTGTCCTGTCCCCCCACTTTTCCATGCTTTTGGGCTGGCTGACTCCGCATCACAGCCCTTTTGTCCAGGCATTGGCATTTGCTTTTGTTTCTGGACACATCAAATATGACACCCTTCCGGGCTATTTTATTCCCGAGCTGTAGCTTAAATATGTTAGGATATATCTTCAGACTGAGCAGGCCTAGACAGAGTATGTGGAAGACACAACAGGTATGTTTAAGCATCGCTGGCAGAGAATTGTGTAAGAAGCTTTTGCTTGGCTAAAAAATGGTGCTGTCAGCTAATGCTGTTACGAGAGAGAGTGAATTCAATTTTTATACACAATGTCTGAGGAAGTAGACATTGCGTGTGGAGGCTGCAGCTGCTGGTGTCACAGGAAGCCCAGGGAGGCTACATCATGATTTGGGTAACTATATGTCCAGTGCTCTCAGATACAATCTTTTTCTCCCCGCTTAGGATGGATTTTGGGGGAATACATTACTTTCCTGACATTCCTGGATAACCTTTTAATGATCAGGTCCTTATTGAAGTCATACTGCTGTGCTTTTACTGAGAAATGGCTGTCATACAGCTGAAGATTCTGCGCATGGACACAACACATATGAACATGTGTTACTTCCCATTTTTTATGAGAATCAGTGGAATGTCTAGTCTTAAGTCTTCCTTCAGCTCAAACGTAATTCCACATAGTGTTTTTTGTAGTATACTTTTCTTTAGATCATAAGTGCATATAGGAACTGTACTGCTCACTCTGCATTTTAACCAGCACACTGCACTTTCCTCCTCCTCTTCTTTGTTATACTGGCACAGCTGAATGTGTGGATGTCCAAGGAATGGGAGTAGGGAAGAATCCGGGTTATATGACAAAAAGAAAGCACAAGAAAGCTCAAGATCAAGCGGTGCAGTCTGTTTAGACCCAGGTATGAAGCCAGAGAGAACCATGGTGGGAACCATTGCACAAAATTTTGGGAAGGGTTTTCAGATTTTTTAGTACAAGTCTGCTCTGGCATATGGTTGTGGACCACTACTCTTACCTCCTGGCCCTTTTATTTGTGGTATGTGCTGGTTGTAGGTTAGGCTGATGTAGATTGTGCTTAGTGTGATACTGAGATCCTGCCTGCATATGCTGTGTGCTGATGACATTCAGCCAAAGGCTTTAATGTGCCTTATGCAGGCCTGAGATCATAAATAGCTTTTATTTGTAGAATTTGGATGAACAAATGGTCTTTTCTTAGCCCAGCCCAGCCTTATTTGCTTTCTGTTTTAGGAAATAATGATAATTGCTAGCTTTTCATGTATATACCCAACTGTTTTGCCAGAGTTAAAATCAGGTTTAGTTAAAAGCCATCTCAGCCTAATAAGACAGTACTGGGCTATTAGTTTACTTTGATTCTAGACATTCAACGTATCAGTGATATTAGCAGAATGGAAATAATGATGTTAATTCACTCTTGCAAAATACTTCAAGGAACCCAGAAAGAAAGAGTAAGTAAATGTCATTGTTGCTATAGAATAATAAAAGCATGTTATCAACCCCTTGTATCACACATGAGCACAAGAGTAAGTGCAGCAACACCACCTTTGGCTTACAAGAAGCAATTGAACAGGTAGAGATACTTCATGGATCCCTACTTCCTCCACGTCACTGGTTTTGGCACCAATAAAGATAAAGGTACTGGACTAGGTAGACCTTTTGTGTAAGGCAATTTTTCTATTCTGACTGCTTCAGAAATTCAGTTGGAAGCAAAACTAAAAGTGCTTTAAAAATCTCTTCCTTGGTTCCATATCTGAGAAATTTCAGCTTCACAGAAGCTTCTTGGATAAAGCTGAAAAAAGCATGGAAAATACAGCAGATTTTTTGAGGGATTAATGTAACAGGGAATGTATCACAGTTTGGCAGGACCCTAGGTCAGGAATGTGGAAGCTGGCACAACTAGGGGGAAGCAGTAGTGCTAGGAAGCTGAGAAGTGGGTGCTCTTTAAAACTGCAGTTCAGCACCCACTGAGACTGGAGGAAAGATCCCATTTGTTGTCACAATTGGAAGGCAAATTGCATGGTTTCAGATTTAGCGTAAGAAAACACATGCTGGAAGGGACCTCAAGAGATGATGTAGTATCCCCGCAAAACCAAAGGCAAGATCAGCGTACCAAAGCCATCTTGGCAGATGTTTGCTTGTCCCCTCCTCAGCCCCATGCTGGTAATTCCAGAGCCTCCCTCCGTGACCTGTTCCAGCCTTTGCCGTCGTTATGGAGTGGCATGGAGCCTTGAGCTGGCACAGAAGAGCAGAGGGATCCATTACATGCTGTCAGTCCTTGTCATTTCATGATTTCAGTTTGTAACATTTGTCCTCTAGAGCAAAGTCCTGGTATTAGGACATCTCAGGGTTGCTTTTCAAGTCCAAGTCGTGTCAACAGTCTGTGACTTGCATTTTATCACGAGATACCATGGTGCTTAGTCTCTTTTTTAAAGGGATTTGAGGAGAAGAACGCTGACAAAGAGGGACGTGCTGCAAATGCTGACCTGGATAGCAGGAATGCACAGCATATATTTGGGGCTCTCTTGGTCCATTATCCAGCAAACAAAGCTCAGGCCCTTTAGTGTCAAAAGCAGTGACTCTCCTCTCATTATCAGTTGTGACAATAAACTTGGACTCACCCTTTTGCAAGGTGTGGTGTTGCCTGGGCTGTAAACCCATGAGGAGATGAAGGTTTTCAGGCTGTACCTGTTCAGTCAGCTTGAGCAGTGCAGCCAGGATGATCTTTTCCCTGTTGCCTGGGCTTTAACTGCTCAGATTGCTCTGTTCCTGTTGGTCTCGGTTTGTTGCTATTTGTTGATATTTGAGGCGTGTGGAAAGGATGTTACATTCACCAAAGGAACACCAAGTTTGGGGATAATAAAATACGGAAAATCCTTTGTTCCAGGCTGTCTCCTCTGTGGCTTCCATGTGCCTCAGCTGATGGGCATTCCCTTTCTGCTTCACTGGTCTTCCAGGCCTTCCCTTCCCTCAGTCCCTCTGTCCCCTGAGGCTGGGCACAGAAGCTGTCACACAATCCTTGCAGTTCAGAGCTGTCTGCCACATCAGTCTCTTCAGATCTTACCATGTGCTGAATTGCCCCTTACCAGGAAATCTCTTTGAATGGAGAGGAATGGGAGCTTGGGGCTGAGCCAAAGATTTCTGATGTGACATAAGACATTGTGGCATCCTCTGGGACAGAGGGCATTCAATGCTCCTGGCTTCAGGTTCGCATTCTGCCATCAGAGTCTTTCAGAATCGCGGTGAAAAGTGAGTGTCGACTACCAAGGTAGTACCAAGATCCCTGAGCCAGAGTCCTTATGCTGATTAGAGACCGTGAGAACTACAGTTTCCCACACCTGCAGGTGGAAGACAATATGCCCTGCGAGGCAGCCTTCACTGCTGTCATACTGCTGTCATCCTTGCCTTGGGCCCTCCCTGAAAAAAGGTCTCTCCCCCTGGTCCCGGCTGAGATGTGCCACCGCCCCTGAGCTGGGTGGACACATTGGGCTTTGCTGCCACCCAACGGGGAAGTGCAGCAATCCTGATGATGCTCACTCAGGCCTCCTTATTTAGCTTTGTGTAAGCAGTCAAGATCTTAGAATCATAGAATAGTTTGGGTTGGAAGGGACCTTTAAAGGTCATCTAGTCCAACCCCCCTGCTGTGGGCAGGGACATCTTCAACTAGATCAGGTTGCTCAGAGCCCCGTCCAACCTGACCTCAAATGTTTCCAGAGATGGGGCATCTACCACCTCTCTGGGCAACCTGTGCCAGTGTTTCACCACCCTCAGCGTAAAAAATTTCTTCCTTATATCTAGTCTAAAACTACCCTCTTTTAGTTTAAAGTCATTCCCCCTTGTCCTGTTGCAACAAGTCCTGCTAAAAAGTTTGTCCCCATCTTTCTTACAAGCCCCCTTTAAGTACTGATAGGCTGCAATAAGGTCTCCCCGAAGCCTTCTCTTCTCCACACTGAACAACCCCAACTCTCTCAGCCTTTCCTCATGGGAGAGGTGTTCCATCCCCCTGATCATTTTCGTGGCCCTCCTCTGGACCCGCCCCAACAGGTCCATGTCTTTCTTGTGCTGAGGGCTCCAGAGCTGGACGCATGTTGCTAAAAGCAAAATGAGAAATGACACTGCTTTAGAAGACAGGAACTTTTTGCGGTGATGATTTTTGTAGCTCATTCCTAACAAAATCTGAAGTTTGTACAGAGTTTGCCCGGCAGTCTTTGAATCATAAACAGCATGAAAAACAGAAGAGGTACTTTCCCTCTTCTACTGAGTGTGTCTATAACGACGAAGATTGAATCTTTGTACAGGACCTGGGAAGTGTTTGAGGAAAGGAAGACGTACCTTTGTGTTGCTGTGTAATTCTCCCCTTTGGTTATCAAGTGTTGCAATGAGTGGGTGGTTAATGAGGGTTAATGAACCAAGTAACTGACAACAAATGCATTTGTTTGTTTATTTGCAGATTGTGCTGGCTGTGGAAGAGACATAAAAAATGGACAAGCATTGCTAGCTCTGGATAAGCAGTGGCACCTGGGGTGCTTTAAGTGCAAGGCCTGCGGGAAGGTCCTAACTGGGGAATACATCAGCAAGTAAGTAACCTCTGCATCTCTTCTGCACTCTTGGCATGAGTTCTTGTTGCCAATGGAGAGGAGCTTGCAGCAAAGTTCACCTTTCGAAATCCGGTTTTGACCACCTTTCCGTGTACACCACAATCTTTGTTCCCAGTGAGAGCTGAGTTGGGAAAGGAAAGGAAACTGAAAAGTGCAATGTGGTGTAATGATAAAATAGAGGGAATGAAGATACGGTCTCTGTTCCCCTCTTCAAGCATATAACAAAGGAAAAAATAGGGAAACAATGTACGTTTCACAAACCTGTCATTAAGGGGTGTATAATATTTAATAAAAAGTAGCATCTGTAATTTCTCAAAAGAAGTTCAGTGCCTGAGAAATACTCCTAAGCAAGCTGACTAGTGTTTCCACTTCTACTATATGTTCCTTGTTCATACTAAAAAACTACATAACCTTACACTTTTAAAAGTAACTGCTTATACTCTTGCAGACTACCAAAGATTTTTTTTGCTGAAGTGAACAAAAAATACCTGCCTATGATAAAGACTGTGATCTCTTCTCATCCCCATGGACATAGTTTCACTGATTCCCTAGAATTGCACCACCTGTAGGTGTAGAGTCTGTTCTAAAGAATGAGATTTACTTCAGTGGTTTGTACTCGATGCCTTTTCTTGATGGGAATTTAAGGAATAATTCTAAGAGGCGCTAATGAGAATATGATTTTTTTTCTTCTACTACAAAATATGTCCCTTGAATTCTCTCCCATTTGCCTGTTGCTGTGTGTAGGAGTTCCAGACTGAAGACAAGGGAAGAGTGTAAAAGTCAGTCATGCTATAACCTGTTTATTAAAAGGTAGCTTGTAATTTGTGGATTTTCTTTTTCAGAGATGGTGCTCCTTATTGTGAAAAGGATTATCAAGTTCTTTTTGGAGTCAAATGTGAAGCATGTCACCAGTTCATTACTGGGAAAGTCCTAGAGGTAGGTGTTTTGTAAACTACAGTTTAAGAATTGGGCCATGTCCCATTATGTCCTGACGCAACTGCAGAGAATACAAAAATTCTTGTAGGAAAGTTTTTTCTGCTGATTTTAGAGCAAAGTTGCTAATTTGCAGAAATATTTTCAGTGTTTTAGCTTTGCAGTCATCAGGAAAAGTATGTGAAAGGGAATTAATTGTGCTGTGGCTTCTATGTTTCTCTTTTAATGGTGATGTGCAAAGTCTATTGCACTGCTTATTCTGTGTCAGATTTGATATATTTATAGCAGTAATTTGAGTATTGGAATCACCTTTGGCAACCATAAGTTTGCCAAAACTTACGACATGAGATTTCTCTTCTTAAATGAGGCCAGATGATCTGAATGATGCTGAGAAGGTGAGAGGGAGAAATTTGCTGGAGAGGTAAATTATATGTTCAGAAATGAGAAGGCAGAAAACATCTGAACCATCTCTTTTGTTGACTCTTAGTTGGAGTCCTCAGCGTTCTCACTGAAACTGGCCAAATCTTTTTAGAGATACGTATCTTTTGTTGTCAGTACTGATCTCCATCTCCCATGGCTGTAATGAGTCCCCTTTGAGCTGGAATCCTTGAACTATGCGTGGATCCCTCTGTGTCTTCATTGAAATGTTTAAGGGGCAAAAATGCAGAGGACCTTCCTTGTCACACTGTCAATGAGATATGAGAAGCAAAACTGTTATCTCCTTTCCCTGCAGGAAACTCTGTTCGATGGAAAGAACCTAAGTTTTGAGCTCAGGTCTGGAGCTGGGCTGTATGGCTTGACTCCAGCTTTAGTGATTTTTAATAGTCCACTTTTCCGGGAAATAAAGCCTTTACATAATAAAGTTTGTGGAAGAAATGGGGAACCATGAAGAACTTCAGTTTCAGGTGTATTTTGTGAAGAAGAAACTGGATGTACTGTATGTTTTACAGTGAATAACAGAAAATAAACCTGAAAGTGTTACAGAAGTAAAAGCAGCTGGAATTTGCTTAGTGAATGTGTATTACAGGTTCTCTTCTTTGTGTCCCATTTACTACAGATATAAGACAGTGTCAGCCCTCATATGAGAAGTTTTGGGTTTGACGTAAAGTGGTAACAGCTTGTGGTTTTAGTTCTGGAGGTTTCTCTCGTTCAGTATTCAGAATATTAACCAGGGTGGTAGCCACCAAATGAGGGACTCGGAACACGTGTGGACACCTGGTGCATTTGTCACTGCATCTACTGGAAGAAAGTACAATTTTTTAATTAGCCACGCTCTTAGTCTGCCTCCTTTGCAATGTGTATCTAATTCCTTTGGAGACCCGCATAGATAATTAGCGAGAACAGTCTGAGTTTTCCCTTGAGTAGGAAGGCTGTGTCTGGCTTTAATCTAGTGGTCTGCTACCATCTGCTTGTCTATTCCTGTCTACTGATGAGTTTTTCGGTTTAGAACTATGTATTGGTGACACCATAGTTGCATTCCAGTGCAGGAAGCACTGCAGGAGAGAAGTAATTGGATTTGTGAGATTGGGAAGCATAAAATAATTCTAAAATTATTTTAGATGCACATGATAGGTATTCTAATCTACAAGCAATGCAACTTATTCAGAGGCATGGAGATGAAAATGATAAAAGAGAAGGTTATTGGAGTCTGTGGAGAGCTGGGAAGAAATAAGCTATTCCTATTTGGAGCCTTTTGTGTAGTGGATGTGACTATAGCAAGGTTGCACTCATGTTACTCTTTCTAGCATCAGTGAGAAAGAAACGTAGCTTTTTGAGAGGATCGTGAGCTGTGTCCTTTCAGAACTGAGTAAGTTGAGACTAAGGAAAGATTAGTTCAATTGAACTAGGACTTAACCGTCCGTCATAATCTAAGCTAAAGTTCAGGTTATCAGAGACATTGTGTCCCAGGCAGAACCTTGATGCAGTCATTTTGGCCCCAAGATTGGTTTCTCACTCCATAGTTCTTACTCTTCTAATGGCTATTTATTATCAGAAGAAGAGACAACATTTTGCTGAAGCAATGAAACATGTCCACCCTCTTGCAAGGATCCACCTCTTCTAAGAGTCAAAATCAGATAAAAAAGATAAAGATTTTTCCATTTTGCCTAGCCCCTGCAGAATCAGAATATGCTGATGAATTAGAAACAGACTCTTTGAATGATCTTATCAATACACGGAAATATTAAGCATGCTAAGTTCAGGGTAAGACTAAAAATTTTGCTTGAATATTTGTGGCGCTCTGATTATCAGAGGCACAACCCATAATAATACAGTAGAGGGCAGCAGTAGTTCTCAATATGTAACTAAAATCAAACTCCTCTAAAGCCTGTAGAAGTTGAATTCCTCATGTAGTGCAACTCTTTCCTGATGTTTAAATGACATTTGAAGGCTGACTGCTATCTGAAAGGTGTAGATTGGACAAGTCCTTAGAAACTTTCACCAAAAAAATTAGTACTGTATAGTCAGGGAGGCCATTCAGACATTGGCTTAACTGCATTACAGTATGTATTAACAGCCTGGATAGTCCATGAATAGAGTTCTCCAGGTATCATCTGGGAATGCAGATGCAGGAGAGACATTCAAGCACTTTCTGTCATTAGGTGGTGCTTGAAAAGATTAGAAGATACAGGTGAGCAGCTAACGTTCAATAATCAGAGCAATTTATCAGAACCGTGGGCTAGTTTCTTGGCTCGTCGTAGAAACCTTTTACACTGTCAGAGATGCACAGTTCCAAAGGGGCAGTACTAATGCCTCTAAATTAGACTAAAGGAACTAATAAGTCAAAACTTAGGATGAGAAAATCATGCATCAGCACACGTGTTCCCTTTGGGTAGAAAAGGTAGTCTAAAGGATGGGGTCAGAGCATGACATAAATTCTCTGGTAACAACAGAGATGAGAGATCGGAAGCAGCCACAGGGCCATGGAAGATAATTCACAGAACAGGATGCCAGAGTTCAGGGAGGGCTGCAGACCTATTTGAGGCAGGACAATTAACAATCTCCTTATCTAGTACAGGAAATCACCCACAACCTTTCAATACACGTGAAGTTTTAATTTAGATGATGCATGAGATGCTCACAGGGGTTTTCTTTGGCAACGTTTCTTTGGCAAATTTGGGTATTTTTGATGATTTATATCATGTGGGTTGTCTCTTGTCCTGCTGCCTCTCTTGGGAAGGAAACCACATTCTTAGTGTGATGTAGCACAGTTACAGAACTGTCTAGGTTATGACATCACTGACCAGCTGAAGTTATACCTAGTAACATCCGTTGGGAAAAAAACCAAAACACTTTGTATTTTGGCTTTGTTAATAAAAATGGTTGTAGTAAATTCACTGATCAGTATCTTTCATTTTATTTGTCAATAAAATAATTTGTTGGAGTCATAATATGGCAGGAGCAGAGTATATTATTTCATCATCTTCATCCAAAGAAATAATTAGAAGTGATTGGAGGGAAGTATAYAGTACATTGTATACAAACACTTCGCTCTAACGGATCAGAAGTGATTAGCAGCATGCCATTGTAGTGCTGCTTTATTTTCTGCTTATTACATCTGGGACAGTCTGTAGAAAAACTGAAAAACTGAAGGGAAATGAAACCRTGAAACTTAGCTTTGGGTTCACAGAGGCTGGTGGTAACTATTTTTCCAGTCAGAGATTAATTTTTTTTTATTTAAAGAGAAATTGAGATTCTTTGCAACACTGCAGGCTTGCAGCTCCTGCTCATTTTTGTCCCTCAGTATGGCTTCGAACCTCTGAAAAACCAGGCTTTCAGTCTTCTACAATGAGCAGCCAGCAGGAGAGACAACCACTCCTGATGTGGACCTAAGAGTCTTCATCTCAGAAGCAGCTATGCTGTGCCCCTGGTAGGCACCCTCAGCAAAGCCTGTCAGAAAGGCCAAGGTTTGAGTTCAAACCTTGAGATTCAAGCCTTGAGAGGATGGACTCCCTCCAGCCATTCTGTAGAGGTGATCCCTCTGCTCAGTTAAGAAATGCATTACTAGAAAAACAGTACTTATTTTGCTAATATCCACATACCATGGAAGAATGCTCTTTTTTCTAGGCCATAAATCTAACAACTTTCAGTAGCCATGAAAATTTGCAAGAAAAATACCATGTGCATTTAAGTCAGCTCAGATGTTTCTCGTGTATTATTTGGCACATATCTATCATCTGTGACTATTTGTGACAGAAAGTTGAGTGCATACCAACACAATATATGTGATAAGTATCCAATATGAAATAGATATTGCAACTTTCTTGAGCATACCGGATACTTTAATACTTGAGTATTTCAGGATAATGTTGCAAGGCAACAGAGATCAGTGTTCTTCCTTGGGTTTCTCCAGCAGAAAGGAATCTTTATTTATGAAAAATTACTCATTTCCCATTAACTCTGGTGAAAAACATTTTTATCAGGCGATAACAGCATCGTGAGAGTGAGGACTTTCACATAGACTTTCTGCTAACCTGTTGTTTTCATAGCTTCAGGGCTTGCCTATTGAAAGATGCCCATCTGATCCTAATCCTGCGAATTTCTGTGTAGACATGTGTAACTCCACAAATCTCAGTAAACTTCAGCACATATTTAGCAATTTGAAAGATGCTGGCCTAAATAATTTTTGTCTCATGTGGTTATCATACACAATATAACTATTCCTCCAGGACTTAATTCAAAATACGTTAAATCAATGAGGCTTCAGAGAATGGTGGATCATGCCTATATCCATGTAATTCATCTCTGCTTATCCAAAGTGTTTTACAAAACTTCTTAGTAGTATTCTTTTAGTTCTGCAGAAAGAAGACATCAGGGCAGAAACAGGTGGATGATTTGCATGAAATCATACAGAAAGCCTGAGAATAAGATTCAGGTCTTACGATTTTCACTTTTTTTGGCTGTTACTGATATGAACAGGATGTGATCTCATGATCTAGAAATTGAGATATAGGTATCTACTATCAAATCCCTCAACCATCTTGCTACTCTACCCATTTATTTTTATAATACTACTTGCTTAATACTCATTTGCAAATAAAAAGCCACTGTGTGATTTCTCCTGGCTGTGCATAGCTCGAGTTCCTGTTCTGATGGGCTGCTACCTGCCCTGTGTTTGTTTCCTGTGCACTGTTGAAACTTGCACCCCACCTTGTAAGCAGTGGCTTAATGCCATTTTAACAGATGGACCTGAAAAGAGAAATGCCAGGGCACCAGAAGGCTCCCTTGACTTCAGCCTGCAAGGTCACGTTCTAAATGTGTTTTTGATATTGTAATTTATGCTGAGCTTCCCCTGATTTTAAAGAGGAGCAGTAATTTAAGATGTGGTATTTAATGTGAAGGAGATTTAGTACTTGCAGATACTGTTACTTTAATGTGCCAGAATTTTAAGATGTCTCATCTGTGCTGCAACTAACTCTGAAAGATGTCAATTCAGAGACACCTTGACTTCTGAAGTTAGAAATAAATAATAATAATTATGGGAGAAAAAACCAAACAAACAGGGAAAGCTACTATGGTTGTGTAAGGAAACTATCCCTATTTGAGAGGCAAAGAATGTGAGCCGGAGGAGCCTGTAAGTTTCTTCAAGTATTGTTTTCAGAGCTAGATTTGGACACCTGTGCTCTGAGGGGTTCAGAGAAGTTTCTGCTGATTCTTTACATGTGAATGAGTCTGTTCTAAATAAATAAATAACAAATAAATGACAGTAGCAACATTGCTGGTTCCCATATGAACTGTAAATGATTTATTCCAACAACGCCTGTTTATGTTGTCCAAGGATGTGCCTTCTGCCAACACTTAACCATGCAAGCAGCTTTGCTCATGTGAGTATTAGTATTCAGATGCTTCAGTTGATTGACTTTCAGGGAAAACTCGGTAGCTTACATGTTTAAGTAATTTATTTTAAGGAGATTTAGGCTCATAGCTCACATGAAAACATCACCCTTCTCTGCAAAGATCCATGCAGTACAGAGTCTAGTTAGGTACTTCAGTACATTCATGCATCTGGTCCTGTGTTCTTATACAAGTACGCTTTCTAGATTGAGGAACCATGTAGAGAATCTCTTAAAACAAACAGATTTATTTCAATTCCATTCAGAAATGTTAAATGAAAGGCTAACATACATTCTTCTGCTGAATGAAATATTTAGCAAGGCTGTTTTCGTAGTAGTTATGCAGGAAGTATCACAAAATGTGTCATTTACTGGATTTTAATGATGCAACCTGTACTGGTAATACAGGTTGAGGTGATGTAAAATTTTAAACACTTTTATAAATGAAGCAATTGATGAATTGAACAAAGACTGATGATATGATGGATCCAAACAGGTTTGGGTTTTGTGGTATGTTAAAGTTGTGATAAAATAATATCCCTGAAGAATGTATTACCATTCTGTTTTCATATCACTGGGCATCTACTGGTTTGGGTGTCTTACAGGCTTGGGAGAGACTTTGCTCTCAACCGGTATCTCCCAGTCACCATTGTCATCTTCACACACCATAAAAATGCAGGGGAAAAGGCTTACACAGCAAATGAGAAGAAGCAGTGGAGTTTAGTGCACGCTTTGTTAGTTCTGTGATTTGCTTTGTTTGTGTTTAATTTTACTGCTGTTAAAATAAATGAGAAGACATGAACATGTTGCCTGAGTGTCCCAGGTAAATGATAAGAAAAAGCAGAAGCACATGCTGTGATCGTTTGCTCTTTTAGTTGGACAGGTACATACTGCAGACCGCAGGGCTTTTTTGATTATGGAAAATACCTGTTGAGAGATGAGATAGGATCAGTGCATGGGGCCCACTGTAAATTTCATCGAATGTTCATAGAGTGTGTCTGAAGCGTCATCTCACCCAAAATGTGCGAACGGGATAAAGGGATACACATACCAGTGTGAGAAGTGGCCCCAGCACTCTGCCTGCGTTAATCTGAATTGGACTACAATACAATCTCACTGTAACTAAGTGTTTCTGACAAAACTAGAATATCGCCCAGGAGGCTGTATAAATTCTTCAGAAGCCATGAAAGTAATATTTAATAACTTCCAGAGAAAGAAAGCGCTGATTTCATACTCGGCAGACGCCTCTCCCCAAGGGAAAAATGTTCTGAGTTGTATCAACATCAAATAGTGATGAGAAATGGTCCTGCTCCTGCCTGGGCTGGTATTCTTCCCCCTTTTCCTTTTTCAGAATGGGTTGGCTGAGTTGCTGCCGGAGTGGGTTTAATGTGCAGGGAGGATTATTTGCTTGTTTTGGTGGGTGTGTGCAGGAGAGTGCGTGAGTGCGAGCAGAGGAGGAGTGAGGCTCAGGGCTGGGTGCAGTTACAGGCACTTCACTGTGAGCTGGTTCGGTGAGAACACAAGCCGTCTGCACATCGCTTCTGGTAGTGCTCCAAATTTGAACAGAGGTGGAGGGAGTCTGCCCGCCGGGCTGAGGAGGGAATGGACTTAGACTGAAGAATTATTATCAGAAGGTAAACCTCTTCCTGTGAAACTAGATCTGAACTGGAAGGGGTCATGGCTTTCTTCTGGAGGGGAGAGGAGGGTGCAACTTTGTGATGTGACTGAATAGCTTGCCAGTGATACCAGAATAGTGTACTTGTACTTTTGTTCCTGTGCACCAGAAGGATTTTTTAAAAGGCTGTGTGTAAATCTGTGGTTTAGATAAAGAGAGCGCAGCTAACGTGTTTTTAAACTGCCAGGAAGAGAGGAGAATGGCACAGAGCTTGAGCTGTTTCTGATTGCAACTGATTGCTGATGTATGGAGGAACAATACGATTCTTTATCTCAAATAATTCTTAATACAGTTTGTTGGCTCTTTTCATCACTTCTGGAGATTTGTTGCATAGAAATAAGGTTAGAGTTTGTTTCCAGTTTCCCTGCCTTTTTGCTGGGAAACATGTTTTATCAGTTAATGTAGAACGCTGATTTTTTTTCCCTAATGTGGGGTTTGTTTGTGTAAAAATGAGGAAATGAAAAGTTTAATAATAACTCAGGATATGGGTAAATGATTCAGACAGGTTGTCTATGTAGCTGAGTAGCAGCATAGATTTAACTTAATTTAGACTACCCTTCCCTGATGAAAAATATGCTATTGTAGTTGCCTAGAAAGAACACCACACCGTGCACAGGGTCAAATAAATATAGAATAAATATACTTCCAGAAAAATAACGTAAAGTGCTTCATGTAAAAATCTTTCTAACAGGATTTTGGTGATTTCCCCTCCCCCCATCTCAAAAGATTGAATTTGGCAAGAGGGATATCTGTAGTTGGGAAAGACCTGACATATAAAGATGACAAAAGAGTATCTGAAGTTGACAGAGCCCTAACAGAAGTTCAGTTGCTATGGCAGCATAATCACAAGGCATTAACTTCTCAGCAGTGGTTTGGAAACCATCCTTCAGTCAATTTGAACATCAATAGGAAGGGGAGGAATGTTAAGAGGATGTAGGGATGGTGAATAAGAAGAGCAAGTTGTAACAAGTAATTTGAAAAAATAACCAATTGAAGCTTCCTTATTGCCACAAAGGGATTTGTGAAATCTTGTGGGTGCTTATAAAAATGTGGCTTATCTGTATAAATTGCTTTCGTGAGTATGGTGTTGCTGATTAGGATCTATATTTCCTAGCACAGCATCTTTAGCTTTTACCTTTTTGATTTAGTTAAGTATTCTCTAATGTGTTTCTTGCACTAAATATTACTGAAAAACTTCAGAAGGCTTATCAAAATACTTTAAAATGACATTTCAGTAGAGGCATTTATATTAGTATAAAGTTTCTTGCCACCAACAGCAGCCTTTGTGATATATAGCCATTGCATGTATTCCAGTAACACACAACAGGTACTTAAAACAAGTAGCTTTTTCATGTCTTAGAGTTGCACATAACACATACCAGTTTTTAGTAGAAGAGTAACTTACCTGGATGACTTTATTTTTCTTGTTACATAGCTGTATTAAGAATTCAATTGCATGGTTGTCACTGCAGAGCACGTCTTGGTCTTCTCTTGGAACAGTCTGCTTTAGGGAAAACACAATACTCTCTTTTTATTTTGTAGTTCCCGTTGCTTCTTCTGTTCATCTTTTAAACCTTTGCGTTGTGCTAATGCTACCTGCCACAATCACCCACAACAGACATACCAAATTAATAATGATCCCTGCACCAAAATACTTACACTGAAAACAAAACTTCCTCCAGTGTCACAGTCTCACTGTCAATTGGGATGTAGTGATAGGGGAATGTGAGGCACTCTGTAGCAATACGAAATTGTTTCAGCCAGTTACTTTTTGTTTCTCCTGGACTGAGATCACAATGAAAAATGGATTAAGTAGTGAAATATTTTTTTGCAAGATTGTGATCTTTCATTTTTAAGTTCTGCTTTAATTCCTCCTATCAGTGGAGAGTTTGCTACTGACTTCTAGAAGAGCAGGATAGGACTTAGACCTGTCCCCCATAAAAAGTAATTGTTGGGAAGAATGCAGCAATAACATGTTTGAAACTTGAGAAGTGGAGAAGAGCCTGTTGGGGCAAGTCTATAGCTGTCACCTGTTTGTAACAGGCTCCATCTGGGTATTGTGCTTAATGTTCACTCTGTGAGGACTCAGTCCCCTCTCTCTTTTGTGTGCTTTGTCAGGGTGCTTTCCTGGGGCGGGAAAAAAAAGGAAAGAAAAACAAAACCAAAAGATATGTCTGGAATCTCTAGGGACTTTGAAGTCCACAGAATTAACATCTGTCTTTACTGAGCAGGTGCTTTACAGATGAAGAAATATGATACACATGAGTATTTTGTGGGTGATTAAATGTTTGAAATGACCACCTGGAGCACAAAATGGGTAGATTTTAATTACATGCTCATGCTACATTAGAAGATCATACAGGTCTAATAGTTCTTTGGAGAGATATCTGGGATGTATGACATTTATTACAAGCCTTTTTCTTTGTAAGAGGGAAAAATAGCACACAGCAAGAGATGCACCTTTTCATCACCAGCAACACAGATACATTTAAAGGCATTTAAAGCGTCTGTGAAACTAGCCTGGGATGTTTTGTGGTTTGCAGAGGTCTCCGAAATGAGCATCGTAATTCATTTGAGTACGAGTTAAAATGTTAAGAAATTGACTTTTACACGTAGGGTTCGGAGAGGGGTATTTGTTATGTATACAGATGGATCTTCTGTTGCTTTGAATTCTGTAAAGCAGTTGCATCTTGGCTGGCAAATGTTTTTTCCTAGCAATGAGGAGAGTAAGAACTGAGGCAGAAAAAAACTTTAAGCAGACTTATCTCAGCAGCGCTCTTGAACTACTGCCGTTGAGGCAACAATCGTGGAGACCCTGTACTCAGTTGAAAACTGAATGGCAGCAAATGATGTTAGGTATCCCTTTCTGCTTTACGTCCATCACCTCTTTTCTGTTCATCACCATAGTAATATGTTGTATCATGGTTATTTTGTTGGAATAGTTTTCCTGTGGTAACTAGAAATCTTGATTTTATACAGAGCTGAAGAAAACAAGGTAGAGAGTAAAATCCCTGTGTCTTGGCTCTGACAAACATACTCTGATGGGATATTCATGCCAGCTAGGATTCAAAAGTATGCTTGCATAGTTTTGCATCTGTAACTGGAAATCACATGTATCAGCAGTGAGAAAACTGACAAATAGACCAAAAAATGGGCTTCTGCCAAAAATAAAAGGCTTTGCTTTTAGCAGAGTGCATGTTGGTAGTCTGACATTTATTCAAAGTTACTCTATTTGAAAAAGAGACAACTATTTCTCTGCACTAACTATCCACTGGTTACCTTGATGTCCTTTGATACTTCCATTTTAAATTTAGTGTAACATAAACACTTCGGCCAGAATTACAAAACAAGGATTCCTGAGAAATATCTGGATGTAGTGAAATCCAGGCTCATAATTATGTATTGGTGACTCTGGAGTTAAAAGCAATGTGGTTGAAAAGGAAAATATTTGAAGAAAATCTGTCCCTTCCCTAGACTGTCATCTGTTGCTTGTTGTGACCTCTTGCTGGAAGAGATTTCCAAAGGTAGCAGGTAGCATTGCAGTTAATCAAGGATAAAACCCATTCTTTAGACTTTTTAAAGCATTATCGGATCAGAATAGTTGGAATGACAGTGACTTTTAGGATCAGTTTGCTACAAGAGCAGGCTCTAGTCACTAAAAGGAAAAATATTCCCTGCTCAATTCACTCCTAACATGTTTTCCTATTAGAACAATCTGTAAGTCTACCAGGTACAAATTAGTATATATTGAGTGCTTCATGTCTGCTTTGTTTCTTACAGGCTACCTTTGTTTTCTATTCTCCGGTTATTTTCTATGGATGTACTGTGTGTGACCTCATGCTTAGTTTCTTTCCCCCTTCCTTTGGCCTTCGCAACTTTTATTTCTCTGTTGTTCTTGGGACACTCCCTCTGAACTGAATGCAGACATCAGAATGGAGACCAGGCTTTGCTAAATCGCATGCCAAAGGTTGCGCAGTTCCTGAAACAGCCTTCTGACAGAAAACTGGAAAGACAGTTTTGTGTTAGATGAACAAGAAAATCAGCTACAGTTATTTGGATCTAGTGGTGTGCTATGCAGAGGTCCGGCAGGGCTGGGAGTCTGAGAATTTGAGTTCTTTGCATGGCTCTGCTGCAAGCATTAATTTTGATCCAAGGTGAGTTGCTTAATCTCCCAAGCTCTCACTTGCTTCATCAGTTAGAAGGTGGTTTGCACTTGGCCACTGAATAGGTTAACATGAGTTTTGCCTAGTGCTATGCTGACCTGTTCTCTTAGCCTTCCCCATACTACAGAGCCCCATCTCAGTGCTGGACCCTCGGGGTCAGCAGCAATTCCGGTGCTGATGCAGTACACCCAACCCCAGAACTTCTCCTGGCATTGCACTTGAACTGTCTCTCTGAATCACAAATCACATCAACAAAAGCTCCCTCCTAGCAGCAAAGCCCCCTGCTATACCAGGGATTTTGCTGCTTTGCCAAGACAGCTCTTAGTGAACTGATTTAACTCTATTGGAGATTTTTCCAGTGTAACCTTAGACTCTGACTCTAATTATTGTGCTGTTTTGGTCCRGACCTGTGCTCCCTAGGAGCAGCCTGATGCATGTGTAAAAGCTTTTCTCGATGTAAAGCCCATTGGAATGGATTTTAAGGTCAGAGGAACTGCTAAAATCATCTTGCTTGACCTTCTCTTTTCAAAATCATAGAGCTTTTCCCTAGAAACCAAATGAAAGCTTATTCTTTGGGAAATTATCCTGCCTTGTCATGAAGACTGCAGAGTGATTGTAAGGCCACAAATTTTCCCTCTTGCTGCTTTTTAGAAACCTTATTTTGAGGTTAAATTTGTCTAACTTCAGCTTTTTGATGTTGTCATAGTTTTTTCAATGGGATTGAAAAGCTCATGCTCTTTCCTGCTATTATCTGCTTTCTTTGCTTTTAATCACCTGTCTGTTGTGATCTAGTCATCTCTGAAGCCTCTCTCCAAATAGTGATTTGACTCTGAGTCCTTCAGGTTCACAGCTGAAAACTCGCGTTGTTTTGATGGTTCTCCACTGAACTCTGTTCTGTAAACCCACATGTACGCACTTGTCAGTGTTATAATGGTGATGTTGCACTATCTGTAGTCAAAAGCAAAGCCTTTTTTCTGCTTTTCCTTTATATTCTTTGTATACATTAAATAATCAGAAGAGCCAGGCATTTCAGATACTCTGAGAGCATTTTCTGGGAGATTAGTAATGATGTTCTCAAACCGCCTCTCTCAGTTGCTGTTGCCCACAACGTGCCCCTCAATCTCACAGGGCCCTGCTTTCTTGATTTGCAGGCATATTACGTTAGACTATTAAAACATACTTGTTGTGTTTAGGTAGCTTAAACAAGCATCATCTTTGAGTCATCTGCAGATTTACCAGGAAAGGTTTTATATTCTTATCTTGGCCAGTAGTAGAGGTACCTCATGCTGTGGGTAGAAGGAAGTAATCTCTGAGGTATCTGGCTCCACAGAGCCTCCCCTACTAACACATCCATCTGTCAGAGAACTGCCTAGCTATAGTTTTCTTAAGACTCTTGAGTACAAATTATTCAAGTCTCCTAATTGGTAAATGTTGACTCATGGCAAACACTATCCAAAAAAATCTTGCTCAAACAGTGTCAAACAGGAAAAATATGTCTTTTGTCATTGTCAAATACAGACCAGAAAGATACACCTCCTGAATACTCCTGCCTTTTCTGTGTCGTCTTTCCTCATTTTTCATTTACAGCTCACAAGGGACCTTTGCCTGATCTGTGATTTTTTTTTAATTTTTATTTTTATTTTTATTTTCTGTTGTCATGCTTTAATAAAGACTCTTATTGTCTTTAAACATATTGTCCATAGTTATTTCTTTGGTAACTTTAGCTTTCTTATCAGTTACCTTTATTTCTAACTTAATGACTTAGTCATTGCTTTTTTTTTTTTTTTTTTTAGTTAATAGTATCTCAGTTCTTATGATTTTTCTGTGCCTCAAGCATATGGACCATGATAACTTTTCTGTGTGTATTTTAGAATACAGAATTTGGGACATTCAGTAGGATGTCTTAAAAATTCCTGGGTTTATCCTTGTATGGTTACTTTAAGATCTAGGAATATGTTCCTTTAAAATTCCACATGCACACACACCTACATATATTCGTATGCACATATAACACTGCTCTTCATTTCTGTCTGTCTATAAATGCAATCAAATCATGATTGGAATGGAAATAATTGCTAATTTTTGGAATTGCAAATAACCTTTTTGTGTTAGGGTGAGGTCTAGTATTTATTATCTGCTGTCAGGTGCAARACTTTCTGATTTATGAAATAGTTCTGTTGGGTTTTTTTTAAGATACAAAGGAGGTTTGTTACTGACTTTTCTAGCTGAATTTCAGCAGGTTGAAGTCAGCTATAGTTCTCCTGACTGAGAAGGTTGTTTCTAATTCAAGAAACAGGTAATACCTCAGTCTTCCAAGATACTTCCCATTGTTTTGGAGATACCGTTGCGGCACTGCCAATACAACTTCAGTTAACGTGATCTGCTAATGCATATACATCAAGCTCTGTTATTAGAAGTTCAGCCAGAGGGACAGGTYGAGGGAGTAACAGTCACTTCATGCAGAGAGTTAAAAGGAGAAATGTGTTTTTGTTTCACTCTTATACTCACATATTCCTGATAATTCAGCAGTCCTGTTATCACCTAACAAAAGAAAACATGAAGATGACTTAGAAAGTGGGAGATTCCTGGTGTTATGGAAGATGGCATATCGTATGCATCTGGCACATAATCCATTCACAAGACTCCATGCTGTCCYTATGACTTGTGCCATATAACTAGCACTCAGCAACAAACCAAACTAAGGACTTTACCTTGCTTTCAGCAGGCTAGAAGCTGTGGCTGGAATGGCTTTCTTGCCATGCTGCAGAGAGACTGRTCACTCAACTGTACAGCTCAGCAGACCTACACAACAGTCTTGGTAGTCAGTAGAGGTGTCTTACTGGCTGGCTGAGACCAAGTTATAGTTATGCCAGTATTATTAGGCTGTTTGAAAAGGCTCTTAGAACTRTGAAGTTACTGTAAAGTAGCTTTGCTGGTTGATTCTGATCCAAACTAACCCAGCAATATGAATGTGGTTGTAATCAGGTCCTTTAGGTGAAGTATCTTTTCACGTCAAAAATCCGTGCTGGACAAAATRCATACAAGATAAAGGAATATTTAGTTCTCTAATGCTTTGGGAAGCCTAGAGATTACAGAAGATRTAGAAAGTCCACACCTGTACTTATGAACTGGACCTGTTCCAGCATTGTTAAGAAAGGGTTTTGTATCAGGCCTTGCCAAATACTTGCTGTTGAGAAGTTCAAAATTAAAAAAAAAAAAATCTGTGCAATAAATATGGTTTAARAGAAAATTGAATGACAGATGCTGGATTTTGCTCTCATGTGCACGTAATATAAAGGTAATGAAGGTAGTGAATTCACAGGTTTGTATTGTAATTAGATTAGAATGAAACTACGTAGAAAATCCTGTCAATTCACTTACCTCTTCAGTACAAGACAGAACATGCACCTAAAGAAAACACTGCATGCGTTCAATGGTTAGCCTTCCTTTTTTGCAGAATACACACGTTATCTTAATAAAATCTAGTACATATGTTTCCTCTGGATTGTCTCTGATTAACTACATGTTCAGTCACTGGGATTAGGTTTCTCTGTGCATAAATGTAACCCAGGATCCTAACAGAGATGTTGTTGAAATCCTGGCAATAGGCAATAAAGCTGTGTCTGCTATTGCTTTGCTCCTCTGTACTGCCCAGAGTATTCTAACCAGCCACTTTAGGCTACTGTGGCTACATTTCTTAGTTGAGTGGAAYTACCTTCTTTATAGTACCATCCTCCTGCTTTTAACTGTGTAGATAATATATGTTCATAGCTTTGGTCCTGTGTGTAGCAATAGGTGGATTTGCCCCGCGAAGACAGGATGAATAGCTCCCATAAAGACCATAGTTGGTAGTTAAGCATCTCACCTGTGTGTGCAACTTGCTCAACATCGGATGTTGCAGGAAAGTGAGAACTCAAGGCAGAGCTGACAGTGCAGTCCCAAGTGACTGCTAAGATCTTACTAAAGTAAGTCCAGTTGCTATTTAGCTGCCATGAGGACTGTTTCTTCATGCCAGCAGAGCAGTTGCGCAACTGGGGATTTAGCCTGAATCATTATTTACATCTTTGCTATAAGGAAAAATTATATTCCAAGCAGCTAATAATTGCATTGCTCTTAGCAGCAACTAATGAGTATAACAATAGTGTATGCTGACAGAATTAACACTAATAAGTTATAAAGTTTATTATAGTCAGTCTGTTAAGGAATATACTAGCATGTCATTGGCAGTCGCTGTTGGGATGCTGGGAAGTATTTTTGTATAAAAACCAGAAACCAGGCATGAATTAACAGTGCAACAGTGCAAGTGTTCATAGCAGCAGGACAGCTGCAGTTTTGGCTTACCCAAGGCAGCACAGCAAGCGATGGAAGGCTCAGAGGGTCTTCCATGTCTCTTGCATGCATGTTGTCATACAGATTTACAGTCATAGCCTCATGCTCCATTTCCCACTGTCCCCCGGTGTGGTGTCTTGTGTCTCGCAGCCCTGTCAGCCTGGGAGCTGCCATTGTGAGCTCTGCTTCCCGCTGCTCCGTCCTGTCTCAGGTTGAACAGAGGCAGAGACTGTGCTGAGAGCTGTTTCTATTGAGATGTTGTGACAGTAGTGTTAAAAACAGCTTTAGAAGGTCCTAGTTTTAAAGATACGTATCAAACAAGGATTTATCAGGCTAGAATTTTTTCAACATTTAAATTGTATTACACTTTCCTTCCTTTGGTAGTAACAGAGAAAATTGTGGTAGTTTCTGAAGTTCTTTGGAAGCAAAGGAGCTGGACTTTTATTTTTGTATATGAGCACAGATATTTGTAGTGGCTTACTAAACAGATAAGAGCCTGGGAAAAATGTGTGGACCGTTTGGGTAAGGATGTTATTAGACGCAAATTTTGGACTTCATAGTATTTATGCTGTTCCAGCCGCCCATGAGATCACAGAAGCCTGCAGAGAAGGAAACAATGGAATTTGATATTATACCGAACATCAAACAGGGTTGAAGGTTCTGTGACCTCTGCAAGTAATTAAAATAAAGCTTCACTGGAAAATGGTAGGCTACTGCCACAGTTCCTGTTTTACAATTCACAACATTCCTTAAGGGATTTAAAAGATGAGTCCGAGTTATTCTTTGTGCTGCTCCTTAGTCCTTAAGAGAGTTAAAAAATCAGGTCATTCTCCTCAGAGTCATGGTAGAACTAAATATTTGATTAGGTTTGTCCATCAAATGGGCCCATTATACCTGTTCATAAAAAATAAAAAAAAAAAGAAAAAGGGCGGGGGCTTTTACTCTTAAATGTACTCTTAAAACTACATAGCAGTTTTTGTGGTATTTAAATAGTGTTAGAAAAGTAAAGCTTTCTACATGTTTAATAGCTGTTTGTCAGGTGATTGCTAAGATGTCTTTGAATGGAGAGTGAGTGAGTGCAGCTGTGCAAATGTAACGCAACAAATATGCACTTAATTGTGTCCTTTGGCCAGCAGAAAATGTCTGTTGGTAATTAGTTCTTCCTCTACCAGACCCACTGGCATGTGAGCTCTCCTAGCGGGATTCTTGTTATTGTTCCCTCTGGCTCTTGTGCATTGTTGTTCTGGAAGGAAAGACAGAACTGAAGGCATGAGTAATAGGAAATCTTAAGCTCTCACGTTCACCAAAGAGGAAAACATTTATTTAATCAGACTAGAGCTCTACTAGTGCTCAGAGAATAAAAGTTGGTCTTGTGGGAAGTGGGGACAGAGGCGATGGTCTTGGAAAATACAGTACTTGGCTTTTGAAGTACTATTACCATGGGGTTAAAGCTGCATGTGTGCTCAATGCAGGTACTTTCTATGCTGGGTTTCTGGGGCATGTTACATCAGCTGGCATGCAGCTGTATTTGTAGCTCCTGGGTTGGAATCRTTCTTGTGATACCCACCATTGCCTTCCCTGACACCTATGAGTACCAGTACACTTTTGGCTTCAGGAGGTCCCCAAAGGTATCTTGATAAAGTGAAGGCAAATGAGTGTTGTACGCATTGTGAAGGGTTGGAGCGTCAGCGGTGCGAGAAGGGGTTGTACAGGACCTCAGTGCATTGTGTTTAACTGGTGCTCCAAGTAACTCCCTACCTCCCAGCCTTTTAGTTTACCTTTTAAACTGCAAGAGGTCTCTCTAAGCTTGATGCACACAGCGTGTAATGCGATGGTTGCGTTTTGGGATCTTTCCCATTCCAGACAATCGTACCGGGTTATTACCCCTCCATTAGAGGGAGTCTTCAAAGCCCCTCTGTAAACAGCACACAGTGGCTTTTAAAATGGCATTGCAGACTGGTTTAATTGGCTGAGGAGGATTTGTATGTTCCAGCTGAAGTTATTTAAGAGAATAGTATGTTGGAAGAGGGCTGAAAATTGATAGCTGCTGAGTCTGAAAAGGTGATCTATGAAAAATTTGGTCTCTCATTATTAACTATTACTACAGGTCTTGGTATTGTTATAATATGTAATAGAGCTTGTACTTTTGCTAATGTTACTTGGGACATGTCTTCTGCATAATATACATGTGAAGCTCCCCTACGTAGCCCATCATCCATGAATCCTGACTACTGAGGCTCCAATCATCATTCATAAGCCTTAGAGGAGAGGTGATTATGTGGTTTTATTCTCAGGACTGGTCATGAGGAATGCATTTCTGTAATGGTTTTCCTTGGTAGTGTTTCTCCAAAGTATTTTATGAAGGATATTAAATGTATTTAACCTTCTTTGTAGATTGGGAAACTAAAGCTAAGTGTTGCTAAAGACTTGATTCCAGTATAAGTCTTGAAATTACCAGAATAAATAAAACCTTARTACTATGTAAAATAATGTTAAAACCTATTTTCTGTACATGGATATGCATATAATGTACATACTGTGTATAGTAGATATATTTAGTAATATATAGAAAATAAATAGAACACATATATTGCTGGTCAACCATGAATCAGTGAGACTTGCAGAACCATGGAAAGCTACTCAAATTTAACATCCATATATTTACATTTATAATGACACTTACACCTTTGGCCACTGTTCCTTCATTCTGCAATTCTAAGGCTCTAGAAGTATTTGATACATGAGTATATACTACTACTAAATTTTTACTAAAATTTTTATCTGAATTTTTCTGTCTACTGTGTTCAAATGGAATTTAATCTGAGAACCTATTTTAGATTTGTCAGTGTGGGTAGAAGATAAATAGGAAAGTCAGAAGAGATTGTATAATGTTATAAATTGATAACTGATGTTCTTTGCTTCTACTGCAAATGCAAGTGCCAGTTGATTTAACAAAGAATTTATAAGCAGTGACAGTAGGTTTAATATTTCATTTGRGAAGAAACTTTGCTGTCAATTCATTCAATTCCATTTAAGAATTTGTATGCAAAGTAAGAGTAATGATGTTCAATATTATTTTGGTTGGTTTTAGCACTTCTAGCTAAGCAAAACAAAGGTATTTTCAGTAATGAATTCAGCTTACTCAAACTTATTTTAGGGACAGTCCTCTGAGGTACGGGTCATAGTTTGCACTTCATGGTTTGCATTGTCCTGAAGACCTCAACTAAAGCTGAAATAATTCAGAAGGGATCAGAAGCAATATGATAGATCAAAACCTAGTGGCTGCATAGCTGTATTTTGAACAAGAAGGTGATTTGTTGCTGATGGCAGGGTGCAAGATGCCACTTGAGAAGTCCTTGTGTAGCAAAGCTAACCGTAAGGGATTTCTGGACGTGAAGTGAACTTGAGAAAGGGGTAGGGAGAGCTAGGCATAGTGGGAAGGAAGTGACTTTAACCCTCTTGCACCTCAGCTGAAGAATGTTTAGGGCAAATGTGCACTGAATTAATGCTACTTGTTACAGCCAACAGGATTGAGATATACAAGCCTTACAGTCCACAGCACAGAAGCATAAGATTACAGGAAGCTGCACATTGGCCATACTGAATGAGGGTTTAGTAGCCTGAGAGCTGAGCAAGACCAGATCTCTAAAAAGTGTGAATATTTCATCCCCTTGTAGATCCAAAAGGTTTTCCTAATACATTGTAAATGACTGATTTTTAGCAACCAGTTTTCTCAGATGATTACAGCAAGTCAGGCGTGGCAAGATTAGCCTTGAGTTAGTTGAGATGCAGATTGTTTTCCAGTGGATACCCACTGAAGAAAGACTTCCACTCCTGAGTCGCAGAAACATTACTGAGGCGGAAAACTCATGAAACTGGTTTGGAAGCGTTCAGCAACAACTGCAGCTGCTGTGGTATGTAACTCCCTCAAAACCTCTCCAGTGCAGGATGTGTTAGCGCTTCCACTTAGCAAGCTTGTGTTATCTGGGGTGTGGTGTTCATTCATCATCACTCACACTAGGCTAAAATTTGGCCAGTTGTTTCAGCCTTGGGGAAAGATCCGATAAACTTAAAATCGGTCTCTTGCTGTTTTGAAAAGACACGTGTACATCGTTTAAACTATATTCTCTTGACAGTAGCATATCAGAAGTTTTTCCAGGAGAAAAATCTTCAGAGAGGCCACAGATCTACACATAATATTCTGATGAATTCTGGATTTGTTTCTTTTATAAATAGCCTGGCTTTTAAAAACATGTAAACTGCTTATAGCAATTAACAGATGAGTACTTGAATCCAGGCACCCTTTTCTAAAGGATCCTCAAGAAAAGCTTTGTGATGAGGAGAAAAATAAGTGGAATGTTTATCGGATGATCATGGCAAGTGAAAGACTCATTAATACTAGCATTAGATGGACCGGATACAGACCCTTYTAGGATCAAGCCTAGTAGAAGTAACTGGCCAAAGTTGTTGTGAATTAACTGCAAAACAAGGAGCAGGAAACTCAGAAGTCTGGAGTAGGACTGCCAGAGTAGCTACGCAAAACCCAAAGGATTGGCACCTTTCACTTATGACAGTGAAATGCAGAATTTGATTAAAACGTAGGTGCAATATGGCTTTCTTGTTCCTAAACAAAAAACAAACAAACACAAACAAACAAAAACCTCAGAAACAAAACAAACCAAAACCACCACACCTCAAAGGCCAAACTGGAAGAACAGAAGCTGAAACCGTACAGGTGTGACTACATGCCGTGGTCCTCTCACAATATAGATATCTCTGCTGGATCCTAACTACCCTTCTTAAAATTACATTGCCTTAGATGAGCATCAGGGTGCTTGGTAGGGAATTATTTCTTTATAAAACCTACTTCTTCTGATAATACTTATGTACAAAGGTTTCAGTCCTTTGTGTCTGGGATTTTGGCAAGCATCTCACAGGACACAATCCCACTTCAGATGGGATATCTCAGAGGTTAATTAATATATAACAGGCTCTGTACTCCTTCCGGTTCAGACTATGTAGCTACTTAGCTATCCTACTGAATATCTTTTGAGAAGCTATGAATTTTATTTCAGAAAAATCCATGTGCCTATGGAAAATTTGAGCTCTCTTAAGCTGCGGCACAGTTATGCTGCAGAGATATTCTTTAGTTGGATGAGACAGGCAGAGACCAGAAAAGATTCCCATTTTATTATTTCAAATCTATTTTTCAATTATTGTTTTCCTGTTTGGAGAAGATCCTTCTTGGCAGTGATTCAGCCTTCTTAGGAATTTTTTATATGTCATTAACTGGGAGCAGTTCCCAGGACATCAGATTTGCCATCTTTAAATGAAATACGTCTGAAATCACTTGTGACAAGCAGCTCTGTGGGCCCCACTCTGCTGAACAACTTTAGGAATGGTCAAAAGTTGGGATTTTTTTTTTTACCAAACACAGATAAAATTGCTGTTCCTCTCTATGCACAATATTGTTTGCATGAGGCAGAAAGTGCAGAAAAGGATGTCGGCTTCTGCTGAGTGCTGAGCTGTCTGAATTTGAGATCTACCTTTGAACCCTGTTCAATATTCACAGCCCTAAGCTGCATATACATACAAGTAGCTGTTCTTTGCACATCTGCATTCAAGATCAGAATGTGGTTTGATGCCAGCATTACGTTTCAGATACATTCAGGGTTTCTTCATTTTCTTTTTCTTAAATTCCAGTCTTGAATGGAACTGATGGGACATCTCAGGGGTTAAATAATTGCTAGAGAGAGTCAGAGACGAAGAGGACAGCCAATAATGAAAATGATAGAAAGAGAATGAGCATTAACTGTGTTTTTCCTTCTCAGTTCAATATTGATTTTGTTGCTGCAAGTCAAGCATCAATTCTGTGCTTCCTCCTTCATTAGCTTTTCTTCCTTGAATAGGAATATCTTGTAGTGACCTTTCATTCTCCCTTTTACCAGAGCCTCTTTTTTGCCTGATAGGTCTAAATCTGCTGTGCAAGAAATACTAAACCACATTAGTCTCCCTGTTTGGTGGATGCTGCCCTAAAAGGAGCTGGAATCAACAGCAAAGGCAGTATCTGAGTAAGAGAGGTGCAGGTTTTTTGCAAATGAAGAGTGAGTGTATGGCTGAACTAACAGCACACTGAGTCCTCTTCTCTGGCCTTGTATTGCTGAAATTCCTGGACAGGAATTGTTCTTAGTGATAGTGAAAGATAAATAGTCATGTCCACAAACACCACTGTCTCGATGAATAGCTACCGTTCCCAACCTTCCCTAAAATCAAACCCAGGTACTATACTCCTAAGGCAGGAACAAATGAGAACATTAAAATTAAATGGTGCAACTTTACCTGTAGAAGGGCTGGGTAGTAGATCTGGTTGTCTGGTAGTTGTCAGGTACTTTAATCCATATACTTCGTCATCTCATATAAATACTTTTAAATAATAAGCCTATATAATCAATGTCAAATGTGAACCAAAAATATGTTGTTATTCATCTCAATAGACGTAAGGAAAGGTTGAATTTAGTAATGTTACAGTCTCAAGTATAATGAAGTAGGAAATGGATTTGATTGATAACATTTTACAAGTCAGCTACAGAGTAAACATATTTTGTGCATATTACATCTCAGTGGATAGGGAATATTTTGTGAAAAAGGATTTCAGATGAACTTGTTTGGAAAGCCAGATACAATTTTAAAGACTTTTAGAATTCATTTCTTGTCACTATTAAGGGTCGTTTTCTAGGATTAATTATTTTTTTATTAAAAAAGCCTGATGTGGACATTGCATGCTTAGTTTCTGATGCAAGGAAGTTAATACATTGGTTGCTTTGGTCTCCGAAGGAGAAGAAATCACATTAATATCTGTGCCTTGATTTTTCCTGTCCTTATAGGCCTGATATCTGATCAGCTTTGTTTATTATGGGTATCAATGTATTTAAGAGAATGAATGGCTCAGTGGATTTGGATTTGGGTAACAGGATCTAGAGTATTTAGCATCTTTACATCAGTAGTTCGAATTCAGCTCATGCTGTCTGTGCTAGTGTAGCTTCTGAAGTCAGGCATCTGTGAATTAAGTTAATGGTCCCAGAGGTGGCTCTAGAAAGCTCTCTCTATTAATGCCCGTATCAGAAGTGTTGGGAAGAAGGCCAAGGAATGAAATGGCAGGTTGAAAACTGTCGTCCAGTGTCTAAATTCATCCATAACAATGGAGCAATTGAGAAAATACACGGTTGTTTGACAAAATGAGGAGGCAGCAGGTTTACACAAATATCTAACTGCACTGTGACATTCATTGCCTTGGACTGTTGGATGGAGATTTAAAAAGGTGTTGGGCAAATCATGGAGAATAGATAGATTGTGACGTAGCCTCTAGCCAGGAAATCTTTAAACCACTGATTACTTGAATGGGAAGGTGTGAAGAGGAAAGGCTGTTCTGCATTGTCTTGTTTCTTACAGCCTTTTAGCCGAAGCAGTCGCTGCTGACCTCTGTTGAGGACAGGATACTGGACTAGGTAGACCTCTGAATGGAAGCAGTATGGCAGATCTTACATTCTCATAGCTATTGTCACATCATGAAGGCAATGTTGTATCATAACAGGTGAACTAGAAGAAAAATGGCAGTGGTCTGTCAGCAAGTAATGAGTGCTCACAAAGCAGTGCAATGCATTGATCCCTCATTTCCCTTTTTTATTTTTGTTCAGGCAGGTGACAAGCATTATCATCCGAGCTGTGCACGATGCAGCAGGTGCAACCAAATGTTCACGGAAGGAGAAGAAATGTATCTGCAAGGTGAGGATGTCTCCATTCCAAAAGAAGAAAATCAGACTTTGTAATTTTTCTGTCACAGACCTCAGGAGTTTATAAACCATTTCTATGTAATATGGGCAAGGAGGACTATAGCCATCCTATCTTCATTACAGTGTTCTCATACTTTTTCACTTGAAACCCTTTCACCCTAGTAGGTGGTCATAATGGTGGCTTTGCAGTGACTCTGCAGCCTAACTGAGGCAGACTGCGTTTTCAAAAGCTGTGTAGCAAAAATGAAATTTATTAGGCTGCCTCTGAATTTGGCATCTCACGGATAGCTTAGCACACAGACTGGTATATGAGATACCAGACAAAGTTAAGAGGGTTTCCCCTAATTCTGCTGATCAGTTTCTCTGTTCTTCTGGATCACACTCCAAACTGTAAAAGGCAATAGAAAAACTTCCAAAGACTGCAATGAGCTTGTTTTGAATCATGTAGATCTCATTCCCCATGCACATTGACAGATTGTCTCCTCCAGTTCTTAATCATATTTGCTTGCCTTGCCTATTTCCCTTTTGTCTGGTCACATCTCTCTTTTTATTCCCAATTACTTTGTTTTTATGTCTTTTTACAGTCACTTCTTTCTTGTATGTTCATTTTCATCTCCTCTTTCTTATTAACAGTCTCACACTCCCAGGTATTGCCAAGCACCTTTTTTTTCATGATCTTTTCACATAAAAAGGAATATGGTCTTTTCTTTGATTGAAAAGTATCCTTGATCTGAATTCTACCTACTCTCCCAGAAGGTAGCACGTTAACTATTAGGCTACAGTTATTTTTATTACTTGCTGTAGTATTAATTACTGTTGGTAGAAAGACGTATAATAAACATTTATGCAAGCCAGAAATCAAAGAGAAAAAGGCAGATACATATTGGGATTTTGTATATTGTGCTTCTGTTAGAAAATTTGCTTGATATACCTGAAAGGACTGTAAAAGAATAGGAAAAAAATTATGAAAGTGTGGTCGCAATTCTCTTGAAATCCTGAGGAGAGATTCCTTCTGGAGGAATTCCAAAATAAGATAATTTTGTTAAGGATTTCCTTTGACGCTAACGTGTTATTTTGTAGTTTGTCCTCCCTACCAGTCTGTCTCTCTCATCTCTCACTGACCTTATACCTTAGTCATCTTATTCCAGCTGTGCACAGAACTGGATGTCGAGTTGCATAGCAGCTCTGCATTGCAAGAGCAAGGAGAGGCTGAAAGAGGGCTGGGTAGGAAGTACTGCTTTCTGATGGCCAATTGGAAAGAGACTAATTTGAAAGCAGCAGTTACAGCATCTGACAACTGGTAATTTTCTTAGTTCCTCACATCATAGTATGATAAAGTACAGGCAGAGTTCAAGATGAGCATCAGTTCATCCTTTGCTGTTATTAATAACAGCTGTTTGCAACTGATGCCATTTGCACCAGTCTAGCAAAGAGTTGGAGTTCATGTTGATTGGGCAGGCTGTGGTGTAAACTTCTGCAGTTCCAAATAAGACAGAAAGCATTGCTTCTACTTAAACAAGGCTAGATTTTGTCCTGGCCGAGTTCAGGTGATATGAAAGAGGAGAGGAGAGACACCTGGCTCCTTGATCTGCCATCATTCTCTTCTTGGCTGTATCTCCCTTTTTGTGGTTGTGAATTAATGTTCTTCATGCTCACTCTGTCTCAGAGGAGCAGCAGCCCAAGTTGCATTGCTTTATTGTTCACAAGCTGTTTTCTGACTAAATAATGTTATTGCTGAGTGTGCTCCAGACTGTCCTGCCAAAGATTTCCGTGCTGAATTCAGCGTGCTTGTAAGTGTAAGGGACCTAAAAGCCTTTCCTGTGCAAGGCTTTCAGCTGAAATGTATAACCTGACTCCATCCAAATCGTTTACCCCAGGGTGCAGAATAACAGCATTCCAAGCATTTCTCTGAAGTAAAAACACAACACCAGAACACTAAAGCTAGAACGAAAATCACATTATTGATAAAATATATGAAAATAGGCAGCTTCCGTCTCACTTCTAATTGTCCTCTCCACAGGACATGAAAGCACTGTGCTGGTATTGCTTTGTATAATAGAGGAGCCTGGCAGGTTTGTGGTAGCTACTTGTATTAGAAATGTGTGGGAAACCGGCAAAAGGAGAAAATGGAAAAACAAGCTGTCTGTTTTGGGGCTTTCTATGTTAAGGATGGTTTGAATAATGTTAACAGAAGCACTCTGGCTTTGCCCTGCTCCAACACAGGAAAATGAAAAGGAAGCATCACCAGAAACTCTCTTTCCCATTGACTTTCTAGTAATGTATTACTATATGGACTGCCCCAGAAGACTGTTGCTGAGCTAGGATGTTGCTCAGCATTTAGAGGGATGCTTCACTTGATTCTCACACAGGCTTTCAGCCTTATTCAGTGTGTAAATAATAGCCCGAGTTACTGATTTTGAGAGAGCTGTGTGTTGAAACAATGGCATGTGCAAAGTAAAAAGCTGAATAAATGAACATGTTGGTTGGTGTCTGCTAAGTGAGCAAACAAACATATGTTAAGAATGGGAATAACCACAATTTGCTGAACTGTTTCTGGTAGGAAAAAGAGCGGCGATGCAGCCTAAGAATTTGCACTGTTCCAAGCATTTCAAAATAGATTGACATGTTTGGATGAATAAAATCTACAAGTTGTAGGTGGCTCAGAGTTCAAGATCATGAAAAATATTTACATTTAACTTCTTACGCCTGCTCTTTCTGAGTTGGGTTTTTAGATTTCACATATTTCAAACCTCTTATCATTTTGTGAAAAAAAAAGCTCACAACCCTTAGCTAAGTTTCACCATGAAAATGACATCCAGACTCCCTTGCATTTCTTGTTCACTTTCAGCAGCTCTAGCATTCTCCTGGGGTGTCCCTAAAATTGTGCCAGTTTGTGCTAAATGCTGCCCGAAAATGCAGTGACAGCTTTTTCTTTGATGGTGGGGATGGTTTAATAGAAAAGAAACTGAGGTACAGAGGAACAGAGATGATTTTTCTCAGGGTCACACAGGAAGCTCACAGCTGAATGAGAATTGAACCTAAACCTTCTGAGTCTTAGTTCATCAGCCTTATAACGTGAACTCCCTTCCTCCTGAGTGCTTGGATCTGTCTGACCTCCTAAGCAAATGCACAGGGCATGCTTCTCTCCTGATCTCGCAGGCTCTGTGGGGTCCTGGCTCTGAGGCTGCTGTTTGTTTACAGAGAAGGCTGTTGGTACACTTCTCCCTGTTGTCTGATCGTTTCCCCCTGCCAAATGGGCAGTTTCTTCTTCCTCGGCTTAGACTCAAAGCCAAACATCTCAGACCCCTGATCCAGAGTCACAGCATTCTCTCCAGTCTCCTCATGATGATTATACTGTGTGCTGCTGAGAAGTGAAATCATTCCTGCTGGTCTTTACTTCTGTACTGAGCCATGTAAGGGCTCATTAGAACAAAATTTCCAGGGGCCCTGACCATACTTCTCTTGGGCTCTGAGGGTGGGGTTTCCTCTGACTGCACTTGAGCTAATAGTCACCAGCGGGAGACGTGGACTTTGCTCTGTTTGGTTTCTTTGTGGACAGAGTGAAGAGGTGACATTCCCCCCCGCAGACAGACAAGGCTCTGTATTGGCTTTGTGGTGACTGGAATGAAGTTTGAATTAGACTGCAGCTGCAGTCAGTGTTAAAAATCAGCATTAGCTTCTGCTCCATTTCAGCTTGGCTAATACCTGCCAGCAGCTTCCCAGCAGTGACCACAGTTTACACTCTGTTCCAAAGGAGAACTGAAATGGGATGGAAGTGCTCCTTGCCCTTGACACTGCTCAGCCCTTGTGGACAGCTGGATATTTCCATTTTTACAGCATAAGAGAGAATCCCATGTTTTGGGACACAAGCAGCAGAGACCTTGCCTTTTTTAGTAGGATGTGTAGCTGGAATATGCCATGTGGAAATGCCAGTGCAACACATGCCACTGACCTTGCAGAGCAAGTGATAGAAATGATATGTGTGCCAATGGCAAGTATGGTACACTGTGATCTACGGAGAGGCTATTTCACATGCTGCTTTGTACCACCTGCGTCATACTGGCCCCTCTCGCCCTGCAGTGGGTGAGATACAGCCCTGACTTTGCTGCATTGTGAATTTTCTAATTTTGCTTTTCCTGTTGCATTTTGCATAATTGCAGGGAAGAGGTGATCTGAGTAATACTTTACAGTAACTGAATATGACACCTATTGCTCAAGGAAGTCATAAGACTTTCCCAGTATTAATGGACTTATAATCAGAAGTTCCTTTTTACATGTGGTGCAGTACATAAGGGGAGAACAGATCAGGTAACCGTGGCCCAGTTCTTTCGCTCTTACCCTCCATCCTGCCCAGAGAAACCCTCTATCTTTCAGTTCCTCCAACTGGTGCTTGCTGACTTGCTGCTTGAGGCTGTTCGAGTTTTAATTAAGAATGTGTGCAAAGTGCTTTGACAGCCTCAGGAAGAGGCTGCTGTAGATGGGCCAAGGATTTGAATATTTTTTTTATTTCACTTGTATTTCCCATGAGCTAGAATTGAATGTGAATTACTTGCATAGTTCATACAGATTCACCATCTGATGCACTGAAGGGATTCTCTTTAATAACTGACTTGTCATGACCAGAATTCATCTGCTTTACTCTGAATAAAGAAGATTTTTTACCTCCCTCAGGTTCCACTGTCTGGCATCCCGACTGTAAGCAATCCACTAAGACTGAAGATAAGCTACGGGTAAGCTGAATTTGTGGCAATGACACACCAGATATTTTGCCCACACAATAACTGAATGCTGTTTTTAGAAGAGTGACTTTTCCCACAGTTTTTTCGCATAGCTGTCACCACTCTGGCAGAATAAACAGTGGAGGCACTTCAGAGGTAGTGCTCTGATTTTTAGGCTCACCACCTTCACATACCTGTCTCAGTGCACTGCCTTAAAGATAGTATCATTTACGGACATAAAGATATGGCAAAGTCACTAAAACACTTCATTTCATATCTCAGTTATTGTGAGAGAGACTTTTAAGGAGAAAATGTGAACAGGGCAAATGCTACGATATATTTTAGTATTTTTGCACATCTGTATAATTGCTTTATAGTTATCCCCTGTTCTGCGTGGTTATTTACAGCATTTAGACAATATGGACTCTTCTTCCTTTGCCATCCAAATAAACCCCAGCCTAAAGTGATCCTAATTTGAATGCCAAGAAGAGCTGCAGTTACCCTTGGAGTCACCTCAGCATATCCAGACAAACTTTCTGGATCAAATCCTTGATGGCAATAATGCTGCACTGATAAATGCTGGAACCTGGCTTTTTGCAACACTAGGCAATTCTAAGCCCATATTCACTAATTCATCTTCTGGACAACTTACTCTTTTTGGTGTCTCGGTCCTTTGAACTTTGATAATTTTTCTGGATATGAGTGTTAGAGACTGTATATGAATAAAATGTCTTTCAGACAAGGAAACTAAGAGGTACTGGCATGGAAATATGTAGGATATCCTGTGGATTGTGTTTTATGTGTGGCTCATTCACAGGAAGTCATGTCCTTTAGAATTTGTTCAGGTGCACTGGTCTGTAAAACATCCCCCACAGAGAATTTACTGTGATCGTACGTAATGTGCAGATAAATGCTTGTTGAGCAGAGTTCATGTTAGTGGGGGCTGTACTGATAATATAGAAGTGTAATTGGCCCTAGATGGGCATGGGATCTAGCATGGCCAAACATCACTGTAGGTACCATCTGGCATTCGCACATTGCTCTGTCCTGACTTTCCATAAGAACATGGAAAATCATGCTAGACTGGATTTTCTTCCTCATTTAACAATTTGAATGTAAGACAGTGTTTTGGCCCTGCTTAAGTGTCAGAACGCTTGTGCTTTGTAGTGAATTGTTGGGGTACAATACCTCCCTTTCACTTGGACCCAAGAGTCTTATCAAAGCACTCCTGACTACATTGCGGCCCTTACGAACCTTCTTCAGCTGACCTTATAAATCAGTTGGCTTATTTCAATTCCCCATGGAAATGGCCAAAGTCCTCTTCAAACATCTTCCTTTTTTCCATCACACATTCAAGCATGTCAGTCTTCTTCCCCCTCAGCTAATTTTAATTGAAGTGAGTGAAGTAAATGAATTCATCCACCTGCAAGACTTTGCCTAAGTGAGTTCTTGCAGGAAAATGAAGTGAAGCAAAAGAATGCATATTAAGGGAACATCTGAGAAATGTTATGGCACAGCTATCCAAGGTTGCCTTGTTCCTGGATGAGAGCTTCAATGCAGAGGTTTAATAAGTCTTTAAAAGGCATTGACAAATGCACTGTACTGAAGCTAGCTGGAGAGATGGAGAATTTTTAGCTTCAACTGTACATCACACACAGTCTCTATCTACTCCGCTGCAAAGTCAGACACCTTATTTTAAAATCAGTTTGAGCTCACTTCGATGACTTTGACACGTCTCATTCTGCTGACTCAAATGAAGGCAGTAGCAAGCAGGTAGGTACAGAAAAAAATGAAACTGGGGGAACTATGTGCTATTTGAACATGTCACCACTAAATTATGAACTGTACTTTGATTGACTTCCAGTTTCTTGATGACATACATTTAGACCTGATGTGAGAATCAGAATCTGGTTTGGAGTTGACAAATATAGCCACTTTCAGGGTCAGGCCTAGATTTTCTGGTGGTTCTGCAAAAAGCCGGTGACTTGGCCTCTTTGCTTTGCTGGGTTTCCTTTCCCTATAAAGCAAAACAAAACAAAAAGCCCTTTTATCGTTGAAGTCGCTTTAGAAGTTTTCAGCAAGTTCTGTTTTCTCTCAGTAACTGAATTGTGGTACAAACTAATCAGCACTCTAGCTGGTCAAGATCTGAGAGGGAGTTCATAAAAACAACGGTTGCTTTAGATCTTCCTCCCACTGGATATTTGTGGAGGATTACAAAGCCAAAACAAGCAGAAAATAAAGCAACCATATGTATGTTAAAAAATATACATTGCTTAGGATTTTTTACGACTGTCTGGTGGTTCATGATTCTGCAGGGATTAATAAGTAGCATAGATACTATAACGCACAGATTATTATCTAGCAAGTAGGTATTAGTAACTTGATTGAAAAAAAGAGCTTAACCACTGAGCTGGGGAAACTGCTTTCCTTTTCACTCTTTTTTCCCTTTTGTGTTTCATGACAGCATTCCTCATCTGAGTTCTTTTATCCAAAGAGTCTGGTTCTGCGCAGGCCACGCTCTGCAGAGGTTTGCTGTTGTGTTTTCATAGTGTTGATAATGGTCTTCTTTACTGAGAAGATTCTTCATTATTGTCATTCGCTGCGCTTGCTACTACTTCTGCCACACAGCTTTCCTGCTATCACTTGCCACCCTGGGCACTGACGCTGTATTTTGTATCATGTGGTGCAGTGTTGTTTGTTAATTCTCACATTTTTTATTTTGTTTAATGAAATGCTTAAAATCAATTTTTTTAGATTCAGATGAGCTTTTTGTGGCTGTAGTATTGTTCTTCCAGTGTTACAGAAAGTTTTTGTTCTAAAACAAAAAATTAGAGTGCAAATATGAAGCAAATGAAAATGGTGAAAAGCATCTGACTTTAAAGCGATGGTTAAAAAGAAATAGTTTTTCATGAACAGCGGCACATGCTTTTTAGAAAAAAAATGCCATCAGTTAAATCAGTTATTTTTTTATATGTATTGACCAACTACATATGAATACTTTAGTTGAGAAAATATTTACAAAATTCCAGATTTGGACATGTTCTGTGTGCTGCCCGAGAGCATTTGCCTCTCTCTAATCCAGGGCACATCCACGTCCAAGTTGGGAGGTCCTCCCTGTCCTCTTGATTCTGGACTTCCTACTTTCAGACTTCCTTGAGTTTGCTTCGCACCTACAAACACCCCCCACTTCCATTTGTTCTCCTTCAGGGCAGTGCTTATTTATTAGTTGTGTCTGCTGCAGGGGGACACGCGGGTGTACTGCATGCAGGCACACCTGAGGTAGCTTTCACCTGATAACGAAGTAAGAATGTACTGGTAGGGACTTAGTACAGGCTAGCACTAGGCAGACAGGCTGATAGAGTCCATGCCACTGGATTTCCATTGTGTCTGCTTGTGCTGTCTTCGTATCTCTAATTCCAAAGTAGATGTAGTCATATCATCAGCCAGGGCAGGATATTTGTGTTAGATGCAGCYTGCAGGATAGTGTTACATGGTTGAATCCAATGCTGTGATTCAGTGGGAGTTAATGCAAGCCCTGTACCCTTTGTCCTGCACAGCACTTTAGTCAGTTGACTTGGATGTTGCAATGCATTAACGACTCTTGAACACCACTCTTTCTGTTAGCTGCAGAACTATGTATCAAGAAAATACAGCTATAAAGATGTGTTATCAGTACTCCTAAGGAGGGCAATGTCTCTGCAGTCCTAGGCTTTATAGAATCGAATGTTGGAGTCTGGGAACAGCAAACTGTGTGACCATTTCACTCATCTTTTAGGCCAGTGTAGTGGCTTTTTGCATTCAGCTTAGCATGCACAAGTCTGAGTTTCCAGTGTTGAAATCCGGGAGCCTTAGGATTAAAAAATCAAATCCTATCCAATGTATCAGAAAAATATGCAAGGCAAAATAGGAGCAGCCCATGTCAAAATAAAGGTGTGTTCTCTTTGTTGCTTTGTTGACTGTATAGGATACAAATAGCTTAGGGTCAGATGAATATCCTCTTGTGTAAATTTGGTCAGTATTAAATTCTGTTTAGATTTACATGCTGACTATACAAAGTGTAATTCAAGGCAGATTTTGGCTTCAAGTGTTTTTCTGCAGAGTAGACACAAAGATACTATCATTGCTGCTGCTATAAAGATGGGCCAAAGGCTTGAATCTACATGCAAATTGTAGGTTGAAAATTGTAGGGTGAAATCGGGTGAATTCTCTGAGAAGTTTGCTGTTGAATTCAGTATGTTCTGGACTTCCCACTTTATTTCTTCTGCTTTCCACTTAACTTACTCTTGGTGAAGGCTACATTTGCATGAGTAGTCTTGTAAAAGAGTTTGTTTGGTAACAACATGCATTCAATGATTGTGTGCTGAAAATTCATTCTCCTCTCTGGCCTTTGTGTCTAGAAAGGAAAGAAAAATTAGTTGTAACCTATTAATATGTGTGTCTGTGTGAGTTTGAGCTAAACCTGTTCACTAGTTTTGTCTTGATGCATACATAGTGTAGATTTTTTAGGCAGAGAAATAATGAATGTGTGCATTTGAAGGAAACACTCTTGTAAGGAGGAGGGTACAGTTAAACTAGCAGACAGGCACAATGAATGCTGTAATGCTGAGGTGCTTTATTGGTCTTGTACACGGTGACTGAAAATTACTGAAATCCATAGGAAGCCTGTGTTTAATGAACCCTGGTTCCAAGTCCTAAGTAACTGTAAAACCTTGCAGTTGATGAAGCAGGTGGTCAGAGTAGCAAGTGTTGTACTGAGAAAGCCAAATCCCTTGCTATTGCAAAGTTGTGTCTGCCTAGTAGAATAAATTACATCCTAATCTTCTATTAGCTTATTTATGAACATGCTTCACTTAAAGCAGCTTCTGAGGTTTAGAGAATTTGCTTAAGCTATAATGTTAAATGTTATTAAGTGAAAACATATTCATTCTTCTGCAGCTATTATCTCCACCTTGCATAATGAACTCTATCAAAAAACTAAGGCAGGTACTGTAAACAATGCTGACGATGCCTTTGTTAAACAATAGTGCATCCGTTTGGCCAGATGTTCTTGGGATCAGTTTTGATCTGGTTGCCTGCACTTGTAAGTTTTTATAGAGCATGATTCTGAACATCTGTACTTGAGAAAGCCAGAGCCACCACATTGTAGCAGCATCTGGATGATGTGAATGGCTCTAGCGTGGATTTTTTTTTTAAGAAGTTATTTATTTAGATGATGTGCCATGCATGATGACATGACAAACTGAGGTAAATGCAGATGAACATCTTAAGCTTTGCAATCTAATATTAAAATAACAAGTTAATCAGTTTGGGGCATATGCATGGGTGATATGATAATTGAGCATTGAAATTCACAGTGAACCTAATAGATGAGCATGATGGTTGGTGTTACCTCTGCCAATCTGCAACTGAAGTTGGTAAAGAACTTCTTCATTGAAGACAAATGCATGGAATGAAGAACAAAAACATAAAAATAAGAAGTCTGTGATAAAGTGGGAAATACTGAGAAGTCTTGCAGATACTTTAGATACTTTGTGATCTGGTTCTTTCCTTTGGCTCCTTTAATGACATGGGTGAATTTCTATTGACTGAATTTCTATTGATTTTTTTCATGTACTTCATAGACTTCCTGTATCTGGTACAGACATCCCATATTGATGTATTTACTACTGTTACATCCATTTGGGTGGAAGAGGAAAGAAAAAAAGAGATGACTCTTCTATTGTCAGAAAATGTGGAGAAAGGCCATGCACCACAAGAGAAGAAAAAAAGATTAGTTGTAGTTCTTCATAGAAATTTGCTTTAAATTTCTCTGCACAGAGGTGGCATTATGAAAAGCTCTATCTGAAACCTTCAAGAACACAAACGATCATATAAAGAGTGTTCCAGATATGTTTGTAGAAGAAGTAAGGCAACTTAACTTGTTTTGTTGCTGGGAGTGTAGAACAAGTGTTATAGGACTATTGTGATGGAAGGAAATACCTCTAAATTAATGCATTCATATTAAAGGATGTTTCCTCTAATTTCTTTACCTGTCTTCTTCCAATAACGTGTGCAAGAGATGCTTACATGATATCTCCACTGAAGGTTAAAGGTTAAATCAGGGATAGCCGCTATTCCTGTTTTACCTGTACTCTGATCAGCTCTCCTCTAAGGTGGAATTTACACCCCATTGCAGTTAAATCAACAGAGAACTTGACCTCCAGTGTGTCTCTTGCCACCTGTTCAAGATATAAAGTCACAACAGTGGTACACAGGGTCAGGGATTCTCAACTGCTAATGAAGATGTAATGTGCAATCTAATAAAAGCCATACCCCGTCACAGGTTTCCAGTCAGGAGCTATTATAGGTCTCTTAGGAGAGGAGCCAATCATAGCAACTAAAAGTATGCCAGAGGAACAGCTTATATCAAGGAATCTTTAGCATATGTTTATTAAGGCAAGCAGCACAAATGTTTTTAAGTGCAAGTCTTTAGGGGAAAGTGCAAAGCTGTGAAGGATTCCAGACCATATGGGAGCAGCAGAGTAGGAAATAGCCATCTGCGATGGAAACAGCCTGTGTAATCCAAAACAAGAAATAGGGCAAAGTGAGGCAGGAAGGGTGAGTAGATGTAGAAGTCCTCTTTTTCATGCACTGTCTTCAGGGGTATGTTGTAAACTTAAGTAAGACACAGGACTGGGGGCAAGTAGGGGAGCCACAGAGTTCCAGGTCTGGATTAAGCTCCTCAGGAGAGGAACGGTGTGTGCTCAGGCAGCGGCTGGCAGGATGGCATCCTGCCCAGGGAATGTGGAGCTTTGCAATAGACGGAAGGTGAAATTGATGTACGCAGGAAGAATTACAGAAAATAGAAAACTGGTTTTAAAGGGTGTCATATCTGCTCATGGCTGTGTTAATGGGATGGTAATGAGGAACTTGGAGCAGAAACCCAGTGAGGAAATGAAGAACAGGTGCTGCAACTTGCCAGTCCATTTGACAACTGCTCCTGTACTCCAGGGTTAAGAGCACCAAAGAAAGTTGTTAGCAGGATGTGGCTGAAACTATCTTCTTAAGGTGTCTAATTTTATTTAATAAATTCACTGAAGTGATAAATACAAGTGAATTTTCCTTTGCTGAAAAGGTTTTTAGCAGTGACACTAAGAGATGAGACTAAGGAGATGGACCGAGGGCTGAGAATTTATTGTTTCCTGAAGTGATTATAAAAGATCCAGAGCGAAGAGCAACCCAGAGGGCCAGCCAGGTGGGAAGAAGCCGTAACTGCCTCTAACGCTTGTTTTCCTACAGCAGGGAGAATTGAGCAGACAAAACTCTTAAAGTATGTCTGCCAAAAGGCAAAGGTAACAGAGACACCCCTAACAGTACCTCAACTGCTTAATACTTTTCCCTATGTTGTAATGAAAACAATTGTTTTCCATAGCAACTGCAGCAACATGTTACGTGTGTCTCCACTCAAACAGACAGTGGTGTGAAATGGCAGAATGGAAGGGGGAATAAAATGTTTCTCAACAACAGCCAGATTTTCCAGCATAATTCTTGTAACATTTCCATGAAACAAGTGGTGGTGGTTGTTTTTTTTGCTTTGATTGCATCATGGGAGGAGCTTAAGGGCAGCTGAGAAATTTCTGTTACCTGTTGGGATGTAGGAATTTGCATCTACAGAGAGAACAGGAAAGAAACACATAAAGGTCCAGCTGAGAAAGTGTTCTCAGACATGCTCTGGAGAGGATTTGTGACTGTGTCAGTCCATGGCCACATCTGCTCTCTGTTTGATCTGAATCTTCACGTTTTTTGGTGGAACATGTTCAAAGCCTTTTATTCCTCTGACCCTCCCTGAATGCGGTGATTTCATTTCCACAAATGAAGTCAGAGAAAGCCTGCTGTATGATCCACGACTAGTCTTCAGCATTTTTTATACGGATGGTTCCAATAGCTTTCCTGGCTATGAAATACAAGGTAGAAAGACTCTGAGGTCTGTTGAAGGATCCTTTCAGGAAATGTATGCTGAGAGATAAGAAGGGTCGAATAGCGTTGTTGTGTTCACTCCAGATATTTCCTAAGAAAAATCAGCGAGCCAGGCTGTCAAGCCTTGTTTCTCTTCGGTGTGTGCCTGAAGGTCCCTTAGTTCAATGTCACAAGCTGACAAGGTAAGGACTATTTACCAAGACTTAATTTTCAGTGACTTTGAAGTATCCTGCTGCCCTAGTGTCATCAGAGTCATCTGCTGATGCATTGCTTTGTGATGGGATTTGGTTCTTTGCAGTCAGTTAGGGAGCAAAAATTGTTCATGGTTTCTCAGTTGTGAGTGGGATATTGTTGACTACCTTTGTGTGTCTGCTGCATGCCAGATTTAGGAGTAATTGCCATAATAGCCTGGGTGACTTTTGATCGAATAGATGTTTTTCAAATTCATCAAGTTTTCGGGATCCCCACATCTCAGTGATAAGTTGTCCCCTCTCACAAAACTTCTCCCAGGCAATCAGTGTCTGCTTAGTCCTGATGAAGTGTTGGAAAATCTACTAAATGTGTAACAGCACTCACTCTGTAGAGGTGTGACTGTTCTCATGAATTTCAGTTTGCAGGACATTGTCATTAAACATCAGGACTTTTGCAGTATGGGGAATCATGAAATTTCAATCAACAGTTTAGCTTTTATGTTGCATCTAGATCGTGCTGCAGATGTAGGGAACAGCTGCAAGCCAAGGATTTCTGGTCCTTCTACTTAGGAGGACTGAATTCAGTTCTGTATTCATAATGGAAATCCAGTGATAGAACATCTGGAAAGTGATAACGTGTGTGCTGTGCCCCTCTCAACAGTTTTGTCTGCTGACCTGCTGATACCTCTAGCTGTTTGTGAACTAACGTTTTGATAAAATGACCAGCAGGACTATCCTGGATTGTACTTTGTATGGCTTCTTGCAGTGTCTCTGGCAGGTGTTGTTTGATTTTGTTCATTATTGTTGTCAGTCTTTTACATTGTATGATTCAGAAAACCTCTTTCCCCTCTCACAGCACTCCTTCCCCTACCAAAAAAAAAGCCCACTTGCCTCACAAGATTGTGAAATCTGCCAGAATGCTTGCATTTGTGTTGACATTTTTTCCTAAATTCAGTTAATTTCAAGATGTATGCAGATTTCTTCACTTAAAACCAAAATTACCAATGTTAATGGCTTCAGGTTGCTCTGAAAAGTTACTTTTTGTTTTTCAGCCTACAAGAACATCATCAGAAAGTATTTATTCCAGACCAGGTTCCAGTATACCTGGCTCTCCAGGCCACACTATCTATGTAAGTATTCCTTCTGAATAAGCTGCTGACCCCTTGCTTGCACATGAAATACTCCATGCTGAAATAAATCACTTTTATACTGATGCTAATGCCTTTATTCTAGTGGTTAAATTGTTAAATTTCTCGCCATGTAGTTTTTATAACTACAGAATTTCAAGAGCAGGGCCTTTTCCAGGTCACATTTTTTTCAAGAGTAGGCCTTTTCCAGGTCACGTTTCCCTTAGAAAGATACAGTAAATCTCTTGAAGTCACTCGGTGATGTGAAGAGGGACAGAAGGCAGACAGGCCATTTGACTTTGTTAGGGGTTATGTGAGGAGATCTGTGCACCTCGCTGTGCAGTTCTTGAGAGATCTGCTGTCTGCAGTTGCAGGACGTGGGGAGGAGCGTCACCTACACCAAAAGAAGCCTGGCTGATACAACACCTGCCGTTTCAGAAGCCAGATGTTTTGGTTGTGGAAGGAAAGGTGTTTTTTATTTAAGAACAAAAACAATTATTAAGCATCCTTCTTTTACTAAACTAACAGTGCTGAAAATACAAAGCTATTGATATACTATTTTATTTGTGGTTGCCTGAGATGTAGAGTTTAATATGGTTCCTTCAGTAATCAAGCCTCCTCTTTCACTATTTTAGAGGATCTCTTTCACTTCTTGGCCTCGTTATTGGTACCTTTTGAGCCATAAGATCTTAGAGATTAAAAGTGGAAATACATTAACAGAAGATTGGCCCAAAATTTTCAAAGGAATGATGTTTTTCTCCTATTTTCATACCACTTTTTCAGGCATTTCAGTGTTGTCAGTGTCAGTACCTTTTTTTTTTTCCTTGGCAGAGAAGTCCACAGGGTCAAAAAAAGTCATCTTTTGTGGCTGTACTAATCCGGTTCTAAGGAGAAAGAATATCAACTCAAATGTACTTTGGTGAATAACAGAACAGCTCAGCCTTCTCAAACTTGCTCTATTTCCATGCATATAACCTACACTTCCAAAAATTTGTATCCATTTAAGAGTCCTGTTCCTTGAAAGTCCATATAACCTTCGTCTTCATAATAAAACATGCTCTCAGATAACCTGCACAAAATACAAGGCAGAAGCGGAAGATAACAGCTAAGGAAGAAAATCACAGGAAGGCAAGTTAGTGAGAGAGAGTCCATTATGAGGGGAGCAAAGATGAAGGTATGCTGGGAAGAAGAGGCAGACTACAGGGCAAACTTTCTTTTCTGTTACCTATGCATAATGCTGAATCACTGATTTTATAGATAACCTTAAGATTATATAGGTGAAAATGTAGTGTAAGACACAAAAATTTGTCAGTTACATGTATAATAGTGCAGAAAAATTACCAAAATTACAGATCTCAAGTCCTGAGTTTAAGATGTTCAGTGCAACAACAACAACAAAAATTAGCTGATATATTAAAAATGTTCACACTGCAGATATCAAAACACAGAGCATGTCCTGGAGAACTGCCATTTTGCTGGTAATATCAACTTCATAAGCTGTAGCTTATGAAATTTAACTGCTGCTCAACAGCACAGTCTGTAGGGTAACGTGGTGGACTAGGCCAGGGTCTACAAAAATATCTGTGGTAATTTATACTGGATTAAGAATATCCAGACATATTTGCAGGTCATTAACAGACTGTGGTAAAAATATTACAGAAATAACATACATTAATATACCTACGTATTTTAAGGTTTAAATTGGCTTAAGGTATTTTGTTATATCTGGTGAGTCAAAACTGAACAGATATGAGGCTATTTTTAGAAAGTGAATTTCAAACCTTGCTTCTCTATCAAAAAATGTTTTGTATTGTTCCTAATTTATGTCATTGCTTAAGAACCACAAAGACCAGTGGTTCTTAGGAGAGCTTGGGAAGGCAAATGCACTTAAATCTGAAAATACTAGGTGCTAGTACTCAGGAAGAATGGAACTGAATGTGAGTAGAAACAGATCAGCCTCGTCTCCTTGTGCAGCCTACTATGAATAAATAAAATACTTAGTAGAAGAGTTGAAAACCAATTTGAATATTCTCTTTCAGTTTTAATCATCAAATGTATTTCTGTAAGGTAGGTAAGAATGTATGATGATTTTTTTTAACAAGTCTTCTTTTAAGTAAGGAAAGATATTAGCTATCTAAACTATATGTAAGGCCTCTTTCTAGCTCCTTCTGCAGCTGTCTTTGGAACTGATTTCCTATTTCCATTTTTTAACTAGTCAAGAGCTCCTTGTGGAATTTTAGTGGAAAAATTAGTCAATGTTAGTACTATGTAGTATGCAGTTAGTAAGCAACATATGCCTTAGTCAGAAGCTTGGGTATGGGTTGAGTGATGAGTGCAATGTAATAATTTCAATTGGAAGTTTGGATACCCAGTCCTGACAAACAGTCCTGCTTGCCTTTTTATTTCCTTGTAATAAGTTGTATTTCCTCTCGTGTGCACAGTTATAAGTTGGCTTTCTGTCTGTGGTCTTCTGCATGGAATCCTCTCATAATCTCTGTAATCTGGAAACTAAGTTGATGTTATCACACATTTTTACATATGGGAAAACAAGAGCAGAAAGGTGAAAATACTTGCCTGAGGCCACAAAATGAGTCATTTGCAGAGCTGAAGTTTCCAGCTCACTGCTGGGGATAAGAAACTTTTGTATTAGATCTGTATATGCCATGTTCTTTCTTTCCTAAACTGAGAAAACAGTGTGCTCTTGCAGAGGAGGCCTATTAGAGAAGAACAAGAAGCAATCACTTCGCATGTGAAGTGCCAAAAAGGGTTTTCTGCAGCAACAGTGTGACAACAAATACACAAAAATCATAAATTGTGTAAAACAGAAATTACCGGTGCATTTGTGTAAGTTAATTTATCTTCTGTCTTTGACCTTCAGGCAAAAGTAGACAATGAGATCCTTGATTACAAGGATTTAGCAGCCATTCCCAAAGTCAAGGCCATTTATGACATTGAACGTCCAGACCTAATTACTTATGAGCCATTCTACACTTCCGCCTACGAGGACAGACAGGAGAGACAGAGTCTTGGCGAGGTAATGAACCGACAAGCAACCCATTCTGCTATAAGCTTTATTCAAAGCCTGCTTCGCTTCTATCCTTTTTTGAAACAGTTTCTAATTGACACTCCTTGGTATTGTTGCTGCTGCTGTTCAAAGTGCTTTTTGTCTGTTTGATCTGGGTTTAATGGGAACAGTCACGATGATGCCTCATGTGCGAAACTGCACAATTAAACACACAATTAAACACCTACAGTAACACCAGCCACTGGCAGAGGAATGGCAGGGGGGAAGTTTGCAGCCTGTCTGTGTGTGCATTCTCGTAACGCACGTGGATATCCTAGTCTTTGGGTACAGCAAAGTCCAGAATGTGAGGCAAAAGCCGACGTGATGTGCTGTAGAGCACCGATATTCACGACAGAATACGAGGAAGACCCTGATGTTCTGTGGCAGTAAAAGGATTAAGAGCAGCGGGATGCTTTCTCTCACACATACTGAAGGGAAATACATTTCCAGAGCACTTTGCCAGACATACTGGGTAAAATCTGAACTAGGTCAGGATGAAGTGCTCTTCCACCTGGGAAAGCAGGTTAGTTGTGTTGTGGAAATAGCTGCCTCACATTTTAAACTGCTGACATTTAGTAAGGATTCTTGTATCCTGCAATGATAGAAAAAAACTATCATCTAATTTATTTTCTTAAATTTGTATTTAAAAAGATCTTTCAGGTTGTAGGGTCCCGCAGTTTTCTCGGGTGAACTTCCATAGCTGCAATTACTATTTACATGGTTTCAGTTCAGTTCGTGAGGCAGGCTTTGTCATGTAATAACCATCTGATTGTAAATCAGATTTCCTGAATGCAAATCTAAATGGACATGGAAGTGGATTTACTTCCTTGCAATCTCAGTGACTTTAGTGACTGTAACTGAATTGAGTATGAAGATGAGCTGAGGAAGAAGGAAGTGCAGTAAATCATTGAGGCACCCCAGGTCTGAAGATGCCCAGATCAGTGACTGAATCTGCTCTCTTAGCAAAGTAATCTGCCCACCAACAGATCAGAGTGGTCTCAGTTTTTCTACTTTGTTCTTTAATGTTTTATAGGGTTAGTCTTTTAAATTATAACATGAGTTGGAAATTCAGGAGACTGTTCAGCTCAGGAATAAGATAAGAGATTAACAGGTCAGAATATTACAGAATTTCCCCCCTCAAATTTATGTTGGTAGTGAATCCAGCTGACATCTGGTTCAAAACCACTGTGAGATGCATTGGTGATCTTGGACCCGTTCCAACAGGCCTGACCCATTCCACAAAACCCCCTACAAACACAAGTCTCTTGTTAGTCACAGAGGAGGAACTAATCTCACCCAGAGAAGGTGAACTATTTGTTAATCCTTAAGGGGAAGCTTCTGACTGACAAAGCAGTATGTTGGAAGCTGATAAAGCAGTATGGTGGAAGCTGTCTGCTGTTATCCTTGTTCTGGGAATAAGCAAAAGCCTTTGGGGTTTTCTTACCCCGTATTTTCACCAGCATTAAATCCAATTAATTTCTGGTGACTACAGAAATTTGTTCTGAAAACAAAAGGGCTCTCACCTTCTTTTCAGAGGGTCTGGTTTTCCACCCGATGCTACTGCTGACTTCTGTCACCTTGGGCAAGTTACCTCACCTCTTTGTACCTGTTTCTCCTCCCTTCCCTTGCCCTGATGAGAACACAAGCCCATGAGGGGTGGAGTGATCTCTTACTTTGTGTTTGTGTTGTGGTAAACGAGTGACACATCAATCTTGGTACATTATACCTCAGTCACCATCATCTTTAAAAAGCAAAGGAGGTGACATGTTTAGTCATGGCAGGGATTTGCAGATTTTGAGTGATTTAACCTGTATTCTCTTTGCAAAGTGTGTGTATGTGGTGGCGTTAAATTAAAAGGGAGCCTGAGCTTAAGCTTGTACCCTAGAAATGCCCTTCACCGTCATTAAAAAAAAAAAAAAAAAAAATTGCCAAACTCAGCTAAGAAAGATTTCTGGGTGTACAAGGGATATGTGCAAGAGCCACCGAAGTTAATCCAGTAGTGGAGACAAACCTTAATTACAGGGAATGAGCTACAAGGAAATTATATACTTTAGCCATAGAAAGTGAGAAAACACAGCATGAGTCTTTCTTCTTTGTTGCAATGGAAGGGAAATGCTGTGAAAAGTTTCTCACTCATAATCTCTCTTGTTCAGTTAAATCCCAATCTTGTTTTTCTGGAAGTCTGTGATGAGAAGTRTTTTCACGTAGCACCATCTAGCGGGACCAGGCATTGTACTTGCAGATCCGCCAGCAGTTAGTGGGGAAGAGAAAGGCAGCTCATGAAGAGGTGGTTTAGCTTCTAATATAAAAGAGATGAAGAGATACGAAATGAGATCTGTAAATAAATTTTCTGTGACTGAGGCTGATCCTTAATGTAGTGATAACGTTTCCAGAAACTGTCAGTTACTCAGGTTTTTCATGTCCTATAACTTCTGCCCTGCTAGTAGCAACATGGTTAGCACTGAAATCGTCTTTTCTCAGCTCTGACTTTTGCTACMTAAATATTGAGAGAAGCAGCATTTTACCTGCATGTCCTTCGTTTCTAGTATTCTATCTGTTGAAAGTATTGAATGTCTGTAACAGCTTTCAGTAAACAATCTGTCGTAAATTGAGAAACCTGAAGAACCAAGCATTCATTGGCAGACTCAGAGTTTGTGATACGGCAGTTCACCTGTGCATGAYAAAACAGTAAGTTGGCTGCAGAGTGTGGTTCCATTTCCCAAAAAGCAACGAGATGATGTCAGGTAGTGATGGAGTAAAAATACATGAAAGGTTCGTCGTGGATTCAGCACGTTACTTTCTGGGATGCCTTCCCAGTCTTAGGTCCCTGTGACTACCTTTTACAGTAGTCATTACCTTAGCATCTAGGCAATAGGCAACCACAGCAGATTATGGAAATTTATTTACAGTAACACACAAATTACTAGTAGAAAAATGTGGGAACGCACATCACAACATGTGCTTTTTTCATTCATATTGAAAGTTTTAGATTAGCTCTCAGTTGTTTTTGTGGAGAATGATGCTACAAAGCACTGTGTACAATATGTTTCATGTGGAGCAAAGCTTTTACGGCTGCTGCTGTTAGATCTATAATGAAATGGTGGTTTGCTGTATAGAACTTGTGCACTTATACGGATTAGGAAAACAAGAATCTAGAAGACATTCAGGGCTTTGATGGAAAGTAACAAAAGCAGTCTTTAAAAAGCTTTATGGAAACTTGCTGTAAAGGAGATGTTCTGTACCCAAATAAAAAATGTCACTCCTTTGTTTGGATACTTTGCTTTCACAACATCACCAGCTCCATGAGAGTTAATGGTCTCTCAATGCAAAATGTATAGCTGGATATTTATTACCAGAAATTCTGCATACGTTTTACACTACTGCTGCTGTACATTATTGTAATAGTTAGACCAGAATCAGCGGGTTTGCTTCTGAGACATTATCTTAATAGCTGTATCATTCTATAATAATTGTGGTCTTATTTAAAAGCATAATCTCTTGCCCAGTTTATTATGGCAATTAAATAATATTGAAGTTTAGTGCATAAAGAAAATAATTAAATCCTGATCTTCAAGCTTCAAATTGTCTTGTGATTAAAGGGCACATAACTGGTAATTCTACATAGCCTTTATTCTTGTTTGTACCATCAACGTATGTATGATTTTATGCTTCATTTCTAAAGGTATTTCTTGCCTCAGTTTCCCTATCTCTGTAATACAAACTTTTCATAATATTGTGCATATTTCTGCCCACTGGCCTTTGCACAGTTCTTTCAATATACATGCTTGTAATTCCTGTCTGTTCTCCTGACGTAACCATGGAAGAATACAGAGATTCAAAGGAGGTCATATCAAAGAAATGTTGATGACAACTACGTACTCCTTTGCGTGGGTATGAAATGTAAGACTTTGGGGAGAAGCACATTTTTGCCAGAGTATGTGTGTTGGAGGAAAAACATGCTTCATCCTGGAAGTTATTCTGTATTTCTGATGCCATGCAAAGCTCTGAGTTAAGATTATTTACTTTTGATTTCCACTTTAAAGATTTCTTCATAACAGGCATGGTTATTAAATTAATAACCCTTTCTGATTTTGATCTTTACAGCTATGTTTTAATTGCCACAATGATTAGATGGCTGAGAGATGATGTTGCATGATATTTGACTGAATTAATCACGCTTATAAAGATTCTCCCAGAAATGTTAATTGCTTCAATGATTTATGGACCAGTTCCTGAGCAACATGGAAAAAGCAAGTTCCAGTGCTGCAATGGCCTCAGTAATTTCTGCGTTGCCATTTTATGTTGCCATATATCCATGTATCTGCAGCAATGTTTAGATTGCCATTTTCTGGCCCAGCACATGCAATGATGTTTTGGTAACCTTATTTTTATGTCTTCACAGTCTCCAAGGACATTATCACCTACCCCTTCTGCAGAAGTAAGTTTGGTGGAACCTTTGGGGGCAGTCTAATCTTACTATGATTAGAATTACTCACTTCAGCAAATGCAGGTGTTGATTTTCTTATCAGTCTGATCCATCTCTGTTTGCCACATAGACATATTTTCTCAATATTGAAACTTAACAAAAATTAACTCTAAAAAAAAACCATTAAGTTCTTACTGACAGACTGTACAAAAAATGAAGCTACCACTCCTATCCATTTGTTGTCTATAAAGCAGAGTCATTTCTCCAGCAGAGGTCACTTCTTGTACGTTCATCCTCGTGGCACAGGCGGACTCAGATCTCAGGAGGTGGATGATTTACATGAGCTAAAATGCTGCTCTAAGCATCTAAATAATAAGCCATGTTGGCTACTAAAACATTTGCAGTTTTGTCTTGAAGAAAACATAACTATGGTTTGGTTTGGTTTTGCTTTTCCCTAGGAGTTAATTTGAACATTACAATAACATGAAACATTAGGGAAGTCATTTGTCAGGATACAATAGATGCCACTGCAGAAGCATTATCATTTTGGGGCTGGGGATGGTGCTTATTTGCAACATAAAAGTTGTAGTGATTGCTACGTGTTAAAAAACTGACTATAAAATTTCTTGTAAATCTTCATGCATCAACACCGGTCCTATCCTGTTTGTCCTGGTTTGGTTTGCTTTGCGGGGTTTTGGGCAGGGTGGAGTTTCGTTTGTTTTGAGGTTTTTCTGTTTGGTTTTTTTTAATTGGCTTTTTTTTTTCCCAGGAAACCAAGTAAATTGAATTATATACAAAAAAAGTGTCATGTTTTCAGACACAAAGGGAATCTGATTTTGATACTAAATACCTTCTGATGTAGCTGGTCGAGACATATGGTAAATTAAGCCACAGAGAACTCTGCGCTGCAGCTATTGAACTCTTGCTGGACTCCAAGTTAGCTAGCTGAAGGCTAGCGCGTGTATCTTGTGCAGTACGCTGCATACTCTGAATGTACAGACATACTCTGATTGCAGCTTCCCTTATGGAGTCACAGGAATGTGGGCAAATCTGGGATTATATAGAATTTAATAGAAATTACAGGTGGAGTTGGAACCTTTCAAGTCTGAACTCTGACCCAGACTATAAAAATGGATTGGAGTCTTTGGAACAGATCATTAGAGAACAGTAATAATGAAGTAGCTTGAAAGTTTAAGGGATATTGTTATTTCAGTAGCTTCTGCTGATGTCTTCAGATCCATGAAAGTTAAGTGCTGCTAAAAATGTGTAATGTGCATTTACATTTATTAGTCAATGCTTCTATTCTGCAGGGTTATCAAGATGTTCGGGATCGCATGATTCACAGGTCTACTAGTCAGGGCTCCATTAATTCTCCAGTGTACAGTCGTCATAGCTACACACCCACCATGTCACGTTCCCCTCAGCATTTCCACAGACCTGGTAAGGGCAACTGCATTAGAAGTATATGTAAAACTATTGTTTCTTTATTATGATGTCACTTAGTGGTGCAGCAAAACACTTGTTTCTCTTAGCAGTGAAAATTTAGGATTGAAAAATTGTTGCATATTTTAATATCCTTTTCTACCTGTTTTTTTGTTCTTGATTGATGCAGTCTTTTGCACTAGGCTGATGAGTGTTTCTTACATCATAAATATGGATCTTCTGGTTTTGTTTCTGATATTAATTATATTTTAAATCTTTGTATGTTTCTGAAAGCGAGCAAAAATTTGCAGAAGTGAATCACAAACTTCATTCTGGAATTTGGGAAAAGTATCACATATTGGAAACAAAAGTTACGGCTTGACTATACAGAAGTCAGTAATGTAGGATTTCTTTTAAAGCTTGGTGCAGCCATGGAATCTCAGATTCAGCAGCAAAACCCCCAGATACTCCAAATTGCTGGTAATTTTTTAAAACATAGACTCACGGTTCACAAGGTAGATTTCTTAATTAAAGCCATAGGCAATTACCTGGGAACATTTAAAAAACACAAACTTCATTTACTGGTTTAGCAGTGATGTACAAGTTCTATGTACAATATAGAAAATGTACAGGTCATTCAGGTTCCCAGTGCATTCAAAATTACTGGTTGTGTATATAAAAGCAAGATATGAAAATGAACTGTTCATCCACACCCAAATTGCATAAAAATTTATCTCTAAATGCTATTCATTGAATACTGTTCAAGACTGATTTTATTGTTTATGGTAATGAATTAAATCTTTTGTGATCTGTTTTTACATTAAGTGATACAATCGTGCAGTTCCATCTTCCTTGGTGATTACAGCTGAACAGTCGGGATGCCAAAAGCCCATATACAATAGGAGCTGTATTTTTAAAATTATAGATTTATAATAGAGCCACCACTGTGGAACTTGAATGCTGTAGCCATTTCCTAGTGGGGGTGGGCTGAAAGCAGCTAATTGTGTCTGTCAGTGAATGCCTTATTTAAAGGACCCAAGGGAGGTGGGACAGAAGCAAATTGTGTCTGATGCTTAGTGCTGACAACATGACTGTGTTTGAAGATGACGTTACAACTGAAACTGAAAGAGACTTAAAAGCGTGAAAAAGCTGCAAACTTCTGTCTCTTGATTCTGGCAATTCTGAGGGGATTTTTCCATTTGTATCAGTTGTATCAGGGGTATGAACAAATCCAGGCCCTATTCCAGACTTTACTGTGATTGAGTTTTACTGTCTGTGTTCAGTCAAGGACCTTCCCCAGAAGCAGTCTGTTTATGTAACTCTCGTGGTGGGCAGATGGGCTCAAGCCAGAGTTTGGATCCAAATGTAAAATCTTCAAAAGTTTGCAGCCTGAGGGATTTTCTGAGAAGATGTTTGTTCAAACTTACCTCTGTTCAGATGATCTCATCTTTGGCTCACCTGTTCCTGTTTCTCGTATGACACAGAAGTAATTCTGTAGAATTTATCATTTTGATCTTTGCTATCCTGCTTTGGGGTAGTTGTTAATGCTACTTTATAATTTTCCTACAGTAATTATTCATGTTGAATAATAGCACATGTATATTTACCATTTTTCTCCTAATGGCACTTCTTATCATCATGTTATTTGCAAGAATAATTTCTCTCTGAATAAACCCAGTGGCCCCAGATAACTTCTCTTTGGCTCTCAGCTAGCCCTTGAGAGAGAAGTGAACCACTGTGTTGACGTTGTCAGCATAAGGTTCTTCAAAAATTTGAGTGCTACAAGTTTTGAAAAAGTTTGCAGCCTTTTCCTCCCGCAGCGCCCTAGCTGATGTTGGCAGCATTTTTGGAATGTCTTAAAACAATAGAAAACAGCTTGCATGCCTCTTGACTGACATTTTTTGGTCAGGCACTTTTCAAAACAGCTGCTTTCTTAACTAATTGAGCGTCAATGTTTGTGATGTTTGCATGCTGGTAGCAGGCTACTTTTTGGTAATAAGGCATAGATCAGAAGCTCGTTAAGCCAATAAATGTTATGCCAAATTAGCAATGCAGTTCAAATCTGAGCCTCTCTTCTGATACTTCCTGTAATTTTGTCTAACATTTATGAACCCTTTGGTACGTCTTTAACCTTTTTTTTTTCTCCTTCCTTCTTTTCAGAATCCTAATTGTTCAATGCCTTTTTTTTTCTTCCTTTGAAGCCTCCTTCCCTGCCTTTGTCTTATTGTTTTTCTTTGTTTTCATTTTGTTCTGCCCCCCGATTCCCTGCTGCCGCAGAGCTGCTCTCTACTGGTGTGCAGCGGTTGTCATACCTGCGCACTAGCAGTCTCAGCTCCACTCACCATGACTCCCGCCCCAACTCCCCCTTCCGACACCACTTCATCCCCCATGTCAAAGGTAAGGAGCCAGGCCTCCCCAGGGAGTACCCTCCAGGCTGGAGATTTATTAGCATTCTGCCAAAGCTAATAAGGTGTATCTCCGTAAGGTTGTCATTGGCTGTATAGCTAAGCATGCCTCGAAATGTGCCGTTACACTTAAAACTACGTTAGAGTAGACATAATGTCCTTTTTTCGGAGGAAATATGTCATTTCTAAGGGCCCTAGTTGAAGAGTCATCAAGCAATTGCCTATTAGAAATAATACAGGAAAGCATTATCATTTACTATTTAGAACCTATATGTGCCTAATTTAGCTTCTTTCTAAAGCAGTACATAACAATCACTACAGCAGTTAGCATATCAAATTTAATTATTTCCACATTCTTAAAACACGCATTTAAAAATTGACTACAAATACTGCCTGGTTGAGAGCAAGGTGATCAAAAATATGGAGAAGAAAAAAAAAAAGATTATATAAAGATCAATGGCAACAAGGAAGTTAATCATTGTTAATCACATTGGCAATAATTAGTGCCCAACAAAGTAAAATTAAAATCTCTGGCCTCTCCTCAACTAGTGAGAATCGGYAGACTCTGCTGAAGGCAGTAGAGTTGCAGGGATTTACACTACTTGAGGATCTGGTCGATTCTCTTTTTTTCAATCTGTTATTTTCCATGGTTTGATTTGGGGGAGGGTTATTCTTTCATTGTGTCCCTTCAAGGAGCTCATTTAGCTCAATAAGCTTTTGGTTTTGTTTCTTGCTTTCTGTGGATGTGGTTTTACTTTTTATTTCTATCGGAGCACACTCTGGCTGTGCTGTCTCTTCTGTTGGGGGAGAAGGTCATAGCTTATGTCGCCTACAAGAGCTCAAAAAGAGGCAGTTGAGTAAGYTGAACATAGATTCTATTCTGGCACCACTGATTAATGTAGATAATCATAAACTGGAGATAATCAAAAACAGTTGCAAGGAAGTTGTTGCCATGAACTTTCAAGAAATTCTAATACATCTCAATGTTATAGCTCTTCAAGCATTCAGATCACCATTACTAATTTTACTCTTGCCTTTTCTTAGATTATTTTTGTTAATATGCACTTTCAACTTTCCTATTATGTCACTATAAAAAAAAATCTCACTTCAAACTTAAAAGATTGGGACCCTTAAAAATAGATACACTGCTCATTTCAGCATGCAGTTAATTCATAATCCCTGCAATTTCAACATTTCTTTGCTGTAAACCCAAATTAATGCTCACACTCTTTCAAGTGGCATTTTCATTCTTTTTCTGTTGAGAAAATAGCTTCTTCAACAGATAAATCAGAAGAACTATTGGAAATCCATGCCTATTGTTTTCAGATTTCAAAGAATTACCTGGCGTGTAAATTAGGTATGTATCTCAGTTATCAGTACAAAAGGCCAAGTGGGATTACAAGCACTGTAGATAAAGGGGTGGGTATGGTTCTTATCAGATATGTCACATAAGACATTGTAAGAATCCATGATTTTCTGAAAATTTTACATAAAGGTCTTAGGCCTGGACAGGATTTATGTGTTGTAACTCAGCAAAGCTTCTGAAAGCTCAAGTTCCTATCACTGTGACAGTGTACACCATCCGAGGATGTGGTACATTTGGGAAGGGGCAAGTAGCAGGTACCCACATCTTGTAATTCACATGGCTGAATTGAAAGAGTAGTCTTTTAGTAGTTGGTTGAGAGAAAGAAGCACCTTCTTAAGGCGACCTAAGTTTCGTGCCTAGGTTAATGTGGTGGGAATATCCGCATGGTTTTCATTTCTTTTTGTTTTTTCTCTCTGTGGAGGAAGGCAACTACTCAAAAAAAACAAAAATACACTTTTGTGTTTCAGTTCAACACTGCAAGCTGAGTTCCCTCAGAGCATTGAGCCAGACTCAGATATTTATAAAATATACACAGATAAATTAATTTGGGGGATTTTTGGTAATGATCCGGAAGAAAACATGAAATAAATAGTATTGCAGAGTTCCCTGATGACGTGCAGAGTGGGAGAGTAGTAGTCAATAAAGAACATGAGCAGCAGTTTTCTCAGCGAACAGTGTAGCCAAATGTAAGCCATGCTTCTAAGTGATGTTGTCCATCTGTTGGGAARAGCAGTGACTCTGAAGAGGATTTGACTGTTCCAGTGGATGTTAGGATGGATGGATAGGACAGCAGAAAGAGATGCTGCAGCTAAAAGAGCTAAGTAGAGACATTAGGTACTTGAATAAGATCTATAGGGAATTGAATTGGTAGGTCTACAGTCCCAGCAGGTTGGGTGACATAAGAAACACTGCAGAAGCTTCAGAGAAGGACCATCAAATAATTCCAGATTTCATAGTGAAAAAGTTATGGCTGTTAATGTATTAACACTATCAAATGGAAGGATTTGGTAGTGATTTGTTCAGTGTCTATGTACCTGTGTGGTAACAGAAGGTTCTCCCATATAGCAGGCAAAGATACAATAAGATCCTGTGTTACACTTAAATTAGATAAAAATCATCATTATTTCTGTGACTTGTTTAAGGTGAAGATAAGTAGCTATTGATACAGCTTAGGAAAAGTTTTTGTCTTCCCCTTACTACAAAATATTGAAAGGTACAAAAGGTCAAAAGGCCTGAAGACCTTTGTAATTTTTCCAGCATGTTAAGTGATCAACGAAGTGCTCACAAAACATTAGATGAACAAATGTGCATAATGTTCCCTAAGTCAGAGCACACTCTGGCTTGTCCTGTAAAAGGAATATGGTGGAAGATAGTTCTTAATCAGATATACTCTGAAAATACACATAGTGTATATATGCATATATGTACTAACAGTGCACGTGCACTTAAAGAAAGGTGATAGGTACTGGTAATATTTTTGTTAAATAAACCTCTCTACTATTACAACATGTAGGTGTAAGTGTTTTCATAGGAAGAGATAATATAGCTTGCCCAGTATATAATTCGGGGGGGGTTGTGTGGGTTTTTTTTTAACATTCGAGTAGTGTTGAGTGAAGTCCAGTTGCACTATATTGTGTGTCCTCTTCACTACTTCATGTTCATAAATAGATATTTTGTTATCAACTGATGAGGTTGATCTGGGTTTCCCACACGGTTCTTCATTTGCSCTCCTTGCATACCACATGTGTCCAAGTACACCTTTTTACGTCTGTGCGGCAGAAAAGGGAGCTTATTCTGGCACTGGCTGCGTCTAATGCAACTCCCTGATATTCTTATCCACCGGGGTTTGCATTGGGTATTCTAGGTGTCTGACTTCAAAGTTTAAAGAACTGCATTTTTTTACCTTGAGAGTAGCATTTCTGTGTCTACTAGGGAATTAAACCCTTGTGAATATATCTGAAATGAGAACTATAGCACTGTGGGGGTTAATTAGATGTGATAAATACATTTGCAGTGATTCAAAGAAGAGGCATCATGTGATCTTCTTTTTACTTGGTCAGCCTTTCTCCAAGCCACTTGTACTTTTAGCAGGAAGGTGAACTTGGTGTAAGTTTGTAAGAAAGATTTCATAAAGCTAGTTTGGGGGTTTTTTCCTTTAGGAGTCAGAGAATATGGATCATGCCAAAACTGCTTTGGTAAAGGGGCATAATTTCCAAACAGCATAATGATAATGAAAGTGGCGTATGACACATTACGCCTGTGTTATTTTGTATCATCAAGCCAGAAAAGTAGACATTTAGAGCAGTTTCAGTGTGTTTTCATACAACATAATGCTTAAACAAGTGTAATGCTCAAACCTTCTAGACAAGGCCAAATGTAAAGAACTTTGAGGAGTGGAGGGGCTAAATATGCCTCAGAAAGTCTTAGTGAGAGTTTGTTGATGTAACATATATGTTGAACGAGCTGGAAGAGGATGTAATATGCATCAGCTTAGACTTCATTTAATCTTATTTGGACTCTCCATTGAATTTGGTCTTGTCTCAATAAAGCACTGTCTTTGCTATGAAAGAATCAAAACAAGTCCATGAATGAAAGAAACCCTGACCCTACTGAAATTAGAGACAAAACTCTCATTGAGACCCAGGATTTCATCTCACATGCCTAGAATTTTTCAGAGGCATTCAAGAATATTGCAAAGCCCCCATAAGATTTCCGCGTAAAAAGAGCTCCAAAGTAATGTGTGTTCCTCTGCTCACAGACCTTCCCATAAGGAATCTACCCACCTTCATAGTGAATTTGGGCCTTGGTTTTCACAGGTTCCTGCTTTCCTTCCCTGAGGCAGGTCTCTGAAATCAAATGCTCTCTGTGTGTGATAACTATTTGCAGGGTTTTGCGGATGCAGCTGAAAGCTCTGCTCTGGAAAACAGCTGTGCTTTGGCTGTTTCATGGCTTTCAGTTTTGTGTGGGAAATCAGGGCTACACATCTGGACAAGATGATGAATGATAGTTTGACAAAACCTGAATAGGACTTGGGGTTTCAGGTGCTGTTGAGCTCTTTTTCCTATGTCTATTCAGAAGTAGAGCAACTAAATTGCAAGTTGACAGAAGGCTCAGTGTTGGTTGCAAGTTGACCGAAGGCTCAGTGTTGGTTGCATATGGGTTTTTTGGCCTGGTTCTGTGAACTTAGCTTGTGAATCACACAGTGAGCCCAGCGGTGAACACTTCAGAAGGCAGCAGGAATCTTCATTACACTGTGCTGTGTATAGGCAAGCAGTTATATTCCTGACTGCTAGGGGAACCTGCTTAACAAATTGAGCTATAGAAAACGGGAACTACCTGATGGAGCAAACAGAATGAAAGAAAAAAAGCCCCTGAATTTCACTTCTGAGGCTGCTGTGCTCAAGTGATGGATTTTTAACCTACTCTGTTATCTCTTAACATCCCCCAGCCACCTACACACACACACACGTTCAACTTCATGCCAGGGGTGTGGGAAGTAGTTTTTCCTACAGTGTTGGCGAACTGGAGTGCTCTTGTTGCTTTGTGGAGTTAACACTAGTTAGGGCATATCTGAGATAGTGAGAGAGACTTCCCTGTGCAGGCACAGCAAGAAACCCAAACTCAGAGCATGCACAGCCCCTACTTTTACGTAAAGCTGCAAGCAGGCTGGCCGTGAGGCCCTGGGAGGCAGGTACAGGCAGGCTAGCAGCTCTGCTTTCCTGTGTGCATGTGCACGTTCCACAGATGTTGGCACTGCTTTCATAAATTGTGGGTGATTTTACAGCAGCATCTGAAGCACTTAAGCCTCATTATTAGAGTGGGCTCCTCAGGGATGATCTAATGAGAATCTAAGTAGATGTACCATTCCCTCCTGCAGTGGTTGGAGGTAATGAGACTGCCATCCTAAAAAGTGTAAAGGAGAGTCATTTGTCAGTACCAGTAGGAGTCATTAGGAAGAGAGAGACTGCACAGGAACCCCAGGAAATACAAGCCAACAGAGACATCTGTAAAGCAACACATGCAGGATGATACCACGCTAATTGTCTGCCTTATGTATTATACAACATTACCAGTTCTCTATAAACAAATTATCTGTGTACCAGATACAAGTTTAGCCAGTGTACATTTATGGATGTGAGCATACTTAGTTGTGTCTAGTTGAGATAAAGAGGTGGGTATGAGAAGAGTTTCTTCCCTGTATTTGTAGTGTTGGTGATAGAGGCATTGTAAATGGAACATGCTCACATTTTGACTACCAATTCCCAACAGGTAAAATGTACTTGTGACTCCTCTGTTATGACAGTCCACAGGTCAATAAATTCTTTTTGATTCTTCTCTTTCATTGAATATACTAATTGCCAATGGAAGCAGAAAGGCAGAATGGCATGTYTCTGTAAAGGTTATAAATTTTAGAATTAATTATATCTTGAGGCCATCTCAGTACTGATGGTATTTTCCCTATAAAACAATGATTTTGCTGAAAAGTAATTCATCATTTCTCAATAGAAACAAAAGACATGAGTAAAATCAGCTTAACCAAGTTAGGTGTTTCACCATCACAGTATTTCAAAGGCTGGACAAGTAGAACACAATATTGGAATTGCCAAGTAAAGGACCATAGATTGAGATATGACAATATTATTTTAAATAATCATTCATACTGCTTTTCAGAGTTAGTAAACCTAGCACTTACTGTTACCTGGCCAGAAGCTCAGCATCGCTGCACCCAAAATAGAAAACCACCATCAACTCATGTGGTTGAAAGAACATCATGTTTGGGGGATATCATGTACATTAAGTCATTCAGGGCTGAAATATCCAAGTGGTAAATACAGAATTTTGCACATGCATTCTTCTGGATGAATTTTGTACAGCCAAGCCCCCTGAACTGTGCACGTAATTTTTAAAACATGTATGTGCAGATGGATTAACTTGTATACTGGCAGAGGCCTCTGTGGCACATCTCTCCCAGCGAGGTTTGTAAAGAGCTTTTTTTTTTCTCCCTTCTGGTGCCTTTTAGATTGGCAGGTGACTGTTCAAGTAAAAGAGGAACTTTTGTGTAAAGAAAACTTCCTTTCCCCTCTCTCCCCCCAAATATATAAATAAGAATTGTGCTGAGTCTAAGGTTTTGGGTCCTCTACTGGGACACAGGAAGCCTGTAGCTGAAAGGAGGCCTGCAGTTTCTTTTTTGTTGTGTTTTATAGCCTTCCTGTACTTGTCATCCCCCGCTTTTTTTTTCTTGCATTGTTAATCAGCTTTTCTAGGCTTTTTTAAGCCCTTGTGCATACCTGAAAAATGGAAGGGGTTTGATGCTCCCCTACTTTTCAGCAGCAGACCATTGTGGTCACTCACACCCATGTAAAATAAGCACACATGTGGACGGTTTTTGCTTGTGCGAGTTTGCACTATTGTGAAGAATGGCACAAAGTAAAAGGCAGCAACATTCTTTTATGGTACACACACAGTCATGTGTTTGGATATCTGGCTGTTAAGTCTTGATGCTTGGGGATCAACCAGCATGGTTCTGCAACAGCCCTCTCGCCCTGACAGACAAGGGAACTTTCAGGGCCATTGGATTGCTGTGGTGGATTGTTAGGAGGCAAAGAAATAGTCCTGGTAAGAGTAATCCTACAAATGGAACAAACCGTGTGTGCAAAATGGAGTTTTTAGACATTAGATTCAGATTTGCTAAATCAGTGGTGAAGTATTGTCACCAGAGCCAAATTTGGCATTGACAGAGATTTGGGGTGGAACCAATGATACGGGCGCAGCCACCAGATGGGCTGCATTGCTTTACAAATTATTTTGCTGTATCAAAAATTTCCTACCACGGAGCTAAACCAATGAAAGAGTGTGTATAGAACAGTTATGCCTTTTGATATGGGCCAAGTGACCTAACAGGTATTTTCCATCTCTAGCTTCTGTATGCTTTTGGTTTAGGGAACTGTCGTAACTGCCAGCATCTGCTTCTATCTGCTTGAGAGTTGGTTTCATTTTGGGTTTGCATATCAACTACTATGCTCTGTGCCTGTGACTTTTAACTCCAAATATCAATCTCCGTACTAAATCATTGCCAAGTAACCTTCCATTCTTCTTTTCCACGCTGCCCATCTAATCACCAGCTGCGAGCACACAGCTCCTGCCTGCATGCCGTCAGAATGAGTCTGAGCTGCTCAAACCTCAGCTCCAGCCTGAACATGAATTTTTGTCTCTGCAGGAATATCAGGGGAAAAAAGTCACCAGGGCTACCAGTTCTCGTTATTGTTTGTATTTATATTTTTGGTTCAACTTCTTTTCTCCCTGGAGGTTTTGATGCCACCGATTTTGTTTGGGTTTGATTGGGCTTGCTTTTTTTTATTGCTCTCCCTCTTCTCATTTTGTTTTCTCCATTCTTTCATTGGAGGCAATGAGCCGTCCAGCGGTCGGAACTCCCCTGTCCCCTATCGGCCCGACAGCCGCCCTCTCACTCCAACTTACGCTCAGGCCCCTAAACATTTCCATGTTCCAGGTAGGAGCTGGCACTGTATGTGTCTCGGTGTCCTGTCACAGTGTAGAATGTAGCCTTTGTAACTTTTGTCTTGTCTCCATCGTTTCACACTGTTTACCATGAGGTGCACCCATGGGTTTGGAACTGTGAGCTACGTTGGGCTTGATTTTTCTCGCAGTTGCACCAGCTGAGCACCGGCATAACTCTGCTGACTTCGGAGGAGTTGGTTTTGATTCACAGTGGCATGCAGAAAAGAGTTGACCAGGGAGCCATTAAATATGTTGTTCATTCAGATTGTTGTGACTTGTTTCAGTCTTGAACCAAGCAGTTCTAGTTTAGTGTTCCCTTTTTCTTAAAGCAGATGAGGATGTTTCTTTACTTGTTTTGTGCAATGGCTTGGTGTCCTCAGAGAGACCTGCAGATCCACAAGGATATGTATGCCTCAGGATGTCCTCTCTATAAAGTAAGCTGCACAGTTCTTCCAGCCTCAGAGAAGCTCATCTGTCTTAGATTTTGATCAGATGAAGGTGGTGTGTCCCTAGCGTTGTTGACATACATCTTCTGACTACATCAGTGCTAGTTGAAAGCCTTATTATGTCCAGTTATTCTTCAGGTCCCCTTCAGTCTAGTATCCCTTCGCGCTGCCAGAGGTTACCGCTCTTCCTCCTTTCCTCAGATCTGGCAGATAAACTGTTTGTGGGAACTTCTTTTTCAGTCAGTGTGACCTGGCTTGGCTAAGGTAGGCTGTTTTAACTGCTTAAGCTAACCTGGCTCACTTTGACTTGCGTAGGCTAAAGCGCACTTGCATGAATAGCTCTGAGCAATAATTTCTAGTGTGGTGGGAGAGCTGTCCTCTTCAGCTGGCGCAGTGCAGCCACAGAAGGAGCTGTGTTCCTATCCTCCTTATAGCTTTCTGGTATAGATGTGCGCAAAAGTACTGCATGACTACCCTTGTAATTTTTATACCTATTTGCTGGTCAAGTAGCCATAACAGATCACTAACAAGAATGAAATACCTCACTGTCTTTGTGTGCAATGAATTTGCCTGTTTAGTCAAGGATGCAGCATTCTGCAGAGTAAGGTTTGCCTCTGTTTCAATAGATTTTTAGGGTTAGCTTTTCTTAATGCCAAAGGCTAAGTTGTCTCCTGTAGCACTTTAAATGGACCTGTGATACACAGCATGTATTTCTAAAATGCTTTTTCATCTTTCATTCTAATGTAACTGAAAACTTTCTTCAGGCAGTATTAAGTAGTAAAATGGGTTTCTAACATTAATTTTCTAGTTCCCAGTAGCTCATTTTTGTCTTCTAATAAGATTTTGACAGATTTTTGCACTGTAGCACTGATTTTGGATTAACTTTTGTATTTGTAGCTGTGCCGAATACGTGAAGTGTTGGCTTGGGTGGGAAGGTAGTTTAGAATGAACTGGTTCCTGTCTTAGATTATTATTTGTAAAAATACGATATCTTTTAGACATGCTGTAGATTTACTGCAGTAGAGTTCTGGGAAGTTTTTTATCCTGATTTACATTAATAATGTGCGATGTGGTGGGCCTTACATAAAAAAAATTACAAAAAAGAAATAAAATCTATCCTTGTGGTTTGATAATTAGTAGTATATCAGTTACCACTGCATAAAGCATCCCTTTGACTCACTGAAGTGTAGCTGTTGTTGACTGTTCAAAACAATTAGGCAGCTATTTCGTTCTCTGGATTTTGAAGTGAATTGTAGGCTCACTGCATTCTCCTCTGCTCAATCCAGCCAGTCAGTTGGAAAGAAAATTGAGCTGTTATGACTGAAGCACAATTTTCCACAAAAGTTATTTGGGGTAGTTTTCCCCAAATGGCTTGTATCTTCACCATTGAAATGTCTTGCTTGTTTGCATTTCTTTTCTAACTTTTATGCCACTGATAATCTTCTGAATGTTTAAAATGAATGGTTCATGACTTGGATGCATCCACATGTTACAGAATCAGCTCCAAAGGACTTCATACCACATGTCTTTGACTTTTCACTTGTTCTTATGTTTTCTTTTCTTTAAATAATCTGATTTTGTRTAATACTAGAAATAGCTTTCTGGCTTTTTCTTGTGCTACATCCTTGATTTGGTCGGTCTGTTGTTTTAGTGTTGGAGTTATCTTTATCTACAACTGAAGTAGTTTTCATATTCCTATTTTTCTGTTTCCCAATTTCACAGATCAAGGTGTCAACATTTACAGAAAACCGCCAATCTACAAACAACATGGTAAATTATCTTTCCCTTTTTATTTCAAAACTGGAGTGTCAACTAAATTAAAAGCATGTAGACTAGTGAAAAGCATTCAGTGTTTACTTTGTAAGCATTAAAAATTAGTAGTCTAAGCTTGAAACAGCTGTTATTGCATGTCCTGCTGAGTGATTATGTTTTAAAGCATGTTGTTTCATTTGGATCATATGGTTTAAATCTTGGCCGTGTTGATATTAATGGCAAAATTGCCATTAACTGGGATTATGATGCCTTCCTGTATTTCACTTCTTTAATTTTATATTTTCAGAATACAGGTACTGATCATGTTAAAATGGATTAACAACAGACTGTTCTTTGACAGGGACTTCATGGAATATCCTTATTTTAAACAGACAAAGTACAATAATTTATTTCAACAGCAAAGACGGAGATGTTATCATCAGACTGGAATTCCAAATGTACCTGTGGCTTTAAATAAGAATCTTTAATTATTGAAGATAATGTAGGTGACTTATCACTGACAGGGCTAATTCGATTATCAAGCCCTGTCATATAGCTTGAGTAGTTTGGATTCTGAGTTGGACAGCAGTGTTCGTGCTCTAATCTTTTCGGTGCAGACGTTGTTATAGCAAGTCTGAAATAACAATGATGGCAGAAGCCCACTGCATTGCCAGTCTTTAGTACTGCAGAGCAAGATCCCAGTTATAATGGAGTGTGTTCACTCTTCCCTTCTGCTGTGAATAGAAGACTTTGAATAGGAGATTATTTTTACGTAATGTGGTGAAAAACAGGTGACTCCACTTTTTGAAGACTTTGAGTTTGCATCCCTTTGCAGACCCTTTATCCAATGAAATGTATTTAGGGTTAAGTAGCAAATTAGCAGTACTCTACCGGGTTTAGAACAACAGTTGGCTGAGAGTCATTGAGCTGAGATGATTAGGAAAGCCCGGGAAGTCCATTCTGTAGTCAGGAGCGAGCATTGCAAATAACACTGCTGTGGTTTTACATCAGGGTTTTTTCCTCTTTCTTTTTTAAGTTTCAAACCATATGCTCATTTTGGAGAAAGTCTTAACATTATTTTTGTTTATTTTTATGGTTTTAATGTATCTCCTCATCTCCCATTAACATGTGAATGTTTAACCACTGACATCACCAATTCTAATACGTAAGTACTGTTTGAAGTCATGCTTTTGTAAACTCTACCAGCTTCCTCCATATCTGCAATTATGCTTAGGGTTTCCTAATCATAAAATGCTCAGAATTCCCAGTGATATCTAATACTGATGTTCCTAAACTACCCTGAACATGTTGGATGAGCAAAACAATGTTTCACTTCGTTAACAGATGTCTTTCTGTTTAAAAAAAAGAGAAAAGGAAAAAAAAATTCTTGCTTCTGATACGATAGCTTCATATAAGAGAAGGTGATTTGAGCTAACAGTTTGCAGATAAGAGGTAGTTAAGGCTGGTTTTGATGTAAACTGAATCCTATTGGATTTTTTTTTTTTTTAATGTCAAGAAGTGAAAGCCATAATGCACATCCTCACATGCTTTTAAGAGTCTTTGGCTTAGACTGGAATCTTAAGTGGATGCCCCACTGCTGAGATATTTTATTGGTGAGGTTCATTTCATTGCAAGTGCCTTTCCCTGCCAAGTTGATCTGAATGGAGTTTAGTATTTATTAATAAATTCACATCTGCTTTTACTACTACTGCATGCTAATAAGCAAGGGCATGCAGCAGAAAAAATCCATTGGTTAAATAAACATATTTGTTTCAGATTTCTTTGTTTGTTTTGCAGCTTTTCACAGAAACGTAGGAAATAATTAGCATCAGTAGAGTTAAAATTAGTGCTGTTCCTCTGAACTATTTGTTTTCTTGCCCTAGAGGGAAGACAGATCAGTACATAAATCTGATTTCATCTTCATTAATAATCAGCTGTCCTTAGGAGATATTGGCAAATATTGTTAGATTGAATTTTCTTACTCTTGCCTAATCATTCTAACACTGTGCAACCCTAGTAAAATCCAAAGCTGATTTGGGGTTATTTTGGGGGTGGGGATGAGGGAGGAGAGGAAGGTTTGATTCCAATCTATTGGCAAGAAAAAGATATTACTTTGTTTCAAATTGCAATTAGAAAAGCAAAACATGAAAATGTTTGCTTTTGAGAATTAACTTCTTGTAAAGTATAAAATTTTGCCAAAATAAGGAAGACCTTTATATTGATACAGATTATTACATAGCTAAGTTCCCTGATTGCCATCTAGATGCAGCTGCTTTGGCAGCACAAAGCAAGTCCTCCGAGGATATCATCAAGTCCTCCAAGTTCCCAGCAGCTCAGGCACCAGCACCCAACGAGATACCAAAGATTGAGACAGACCACTGGCCAGGTCCTCCCTCCCTTGCGGCCATAGGTATGCAAAAAAAAATTATACCAGCGATGCGGCTTAAAAGGTACTGGTAACCAAAGTAGGTTAATACTGGAGCTGTAAAAATGGGTAGTGAAGATTGTGTCCACTCCCGGGTGTTCACCACAAAGTGCACTTCTTCTGGTGAGACCTCTGAGTGTCTGTGAATTTAAAACTATTGAATAGCGCTGAGTAGAAGAGGTTTTGCTAAAGGACTTTGGAATTGATCACACACATATTAAACCATAGACAAATTATGTGAACTCCCATGCAGTAGCTTAAAAAATGTGGTGTCACACAAGCCTGACTTCTTCCAGTTATTGTCTATTTAATCTTTTAGTCCTAAGCTAATAGCAAATATTCCACAGAAAATATGATTGCTTCCAACCACATGACTGTTTTCATGCAAGAAGCAATTTCTGAAGTGGAACAGTTAATGGACTAAAAAAGTCCTGATTTTCAGAGTTACTGTTTCTACAGACTTTGTATTTTTCTTCTGTGTTGTTGCACTACAGGTATCTCATTTTCTTTTCTTTAAATCATGTGCATGATAATTTTTAAATTTTTTTTTGTTTTGTATTTTTTTTTCTCTGTTAATTTTTATTGACCCCCATAGCATAAAATAAGCCATCTAGCCTGGTTCATTTATGAAGTCATGTCTGAAACACTGAAGGGGTTGCCTGTCTCAGGTTTCTGTGAAGGGAGTGTATGGTTTTCAGCACAATGGGATTTTCACAGAAGTGCTGGGAGAGGAGACGCAGGGTGGGAGACCTCAATGGCCAGTTGAAGGGACTGCATATGCAGCGGCAATTTTTTAAAAATGTCCTTTATATAGGATTGCAACTGGACAAACATTACAGTCACAGTTGTAACATCAACATACTTGAAACTCTCCTGACGATGCTTGTGATAACTACAGCATTATTATGCCGTATGTCTGAGGTGGAGCCTTTGTTGGAAATTTTGGTGCTCARCTCAGTCTCTAGGCAGTGGATGACAACTTTTAATGGTTTCCAGTAAAACTGCTTTGTATATTGGCTATCAGGTGATTTTGTTACACCTTAGAAACTAAACAGGGCTGTTTGGAAACTATAAAGATAAAAATGTGCTCATGGACATATTTTATTCAGAAATAAAAAGGCATCATGCAAGATTAATCACTGAAAAACAAACCCACAAGCCCCAGGTTTTTCGGCTTGTCTGATTTTCTGTGTGTGATATTTTGCTTACAGGACTAGAATGAACTCAGCTGTCAAAAAAATGAGTATTACTGCTATTGTACTGAAAAGTCTTGCAAAAGCCTGAGACACCAAACAAAATAATAACTAATTTAAATACAAACAAATAATTTCTCCATAACTTTTTGTCTCTCTCCATATTAGCATCAATTTAACACTTCTGTACAAAACATTTAATTGATATTAACCATCTGATACTTTAGTTGCAAAATTTAGTCTTCATTCAAATAAAACACTGAGTTTGTCTAGCATAAGATTGGTGAATAACTATATCAGGATATAGTCTGTGTGGAAAAAAATACAACTGCTGTCTAAATGCTTGCAGCAATATCGTATTCTATGTATTCATGGAAGTGTCCTGATGTCCAAATCGGACCATTTCTTAAGACTATTCAAGAAAATAAAGATTATTCAATAAAAAGTAAGAAACTAATGTAGAACACAAATTAGTTTGCTTCATTTTAGACTAAAAATAATGCCTTATTTATTCCAAATATGAGTGTCCACTTAGGAGATTAATGTAGTTTAATTTTCCATTTGAAGTGTTAATTCAGATTCGCTTTTCTGAGTCTAGATAAAAGTATAAATGTAAATCAGATTTTCTGTTTTCAACCACAGGTACAGTTACTGGTGCCATTAAAGCCCATGTTTCCAGAACTAGCAATCTGAGCTCCTTTTTTCTATTACATTGATTCATGGCTTTTGTATCCAGGACTGTTGCTTGGTTGGGAACCCACGTGCAGTTTAACTTCATGTTAATTTTATAAGAAGCCTGATAGCCATAGGGCAGGCTATCTGAGTGAGTTTTATTAAGGGCGATTTTTGAAAAAGTCTTTTGAGTCTGCAAGAAAATACTGCTTTGTTTATTCAGTAAATCAAACTGACCAGTACTTTCTAGCATTGAAATCTTCAAGCTGAGGTTGAACTGATACACAAAGCTCTCTCTGTACTGTGATTTTATGGAAGCAGGAGCTGACATGAGACGCAGATCAAGTGGGAGAGAGGAAGATGATGAGGAGCTACAGAGACGCCGGCAACTGCAGGAGGAGCAGCTCATGAAGGTGGTTATAAGCTTGTCTTCATGCTGTTTCTGAACACCATCCAAAAAGTGCCCCTTTGTTTTCTGTAAGCAATTTCTAATAATGCCTTGATCAGCTTTATTTTATTCATATATTTTTTAATTGCCATTTATAGCTCAACTCTGGTCTGGGACAATTGATATTGAAAGAAGAGATGGAAAAGGAGAGTCGCGATAGGTCAGCCCTTTCTGCCAGTCGTTACGATTCTCCAGGTAATTCATGTAGGCAATAACACTAATAATAAACAGTGAATAATGAACACCACATATACACATATCAAGCAGTCTCCCAGAAGAGGGACCACTGGGAAGACCGCTTAATATGTGTATATGTGATGTTCTCCCCTGACAGAGTGGCCTAATTCCTTAGCTGGTTTTGGTGAGGGGAGGAGTGTCGTAGTTGTTTTTTAATTAGAAGAAGTATGAGGTTGAAGATTTTCAGGCAATTTTGAGGAGGGAKATTTTCTAATATACATAAGGAGTGAGGTAAAATATTCAGTGACTATTACATCACACATATGCTAATAGGCTGGGTTATTAAATTACAGTAACACGTTTTGCTTAAACTGGTGGTTACTATCACTGTTCAGTCTCTTCTCCCAGGGACAGAAAATCAGCAACATTTACCAGTGGGACTGCATATTCTGAACACAGCCAGTGTTTTGGCCTGGGCTGACATTTTGACTGCGGGTATTCTGTTCCAGAGCAAAAGCRCAGAAGTCAACTTTGGTTAATTGGTGTCTTAGATTCTTGGCCTCATTGCACATTTTGATAYACGTCTGTGGCCTTCTCAGTTCTCCAGAGAAGGGCTTGGGGGTTTTATTTCACTCTCTTCATCCACCAGTCATTGTAGCACAGCAGCTGTACTTCGAGCCAAGAAGGGACAAGATGAGTCTCTTTGGAGTCATCCACTGGAGTAGCTGCCAAGCAAACTAAGCTGCCAAGCAAAAAACGATTTCCTCTTGTTCCCTGTTGTATAAGTGTGTTGCCTCTATTTATGGTCTTGGAGAGAATGTCTGTGGCTCTCCCTCACTACCTGTAATGTTTACAGGGCCAGAGTCTACCTGCTCAACTCAAAGCTTATGATTTTTTTATTAACCTTAGCACAGGTTGGAGGACTCCTTTATTGGAGATGTGTCCATCCCTCTTTGCAGTGGTAATCAGTGCAGTCATCAGTTGCCTTTTGTGGAATCAGTGGTACCTTTCTCAAAGCTGCTTGTTGCTGGCAACAGCAGTGCCTCAAGTTCTACATTCCCTGCCCTTCTGTGGTAAAAATAACATTTAAAAAAAAAAAAATTGCATTCTTATATGGAGGATCTTAGGGGTCTGAAGGGGCTGTATTAACTGCAGAGCTGCTATTGATCATTATGCTGACAATCTTTCTATTTATCCATCTTTTTATCTGTATTCAAAAACACACCCTTGACGTTTCCACATTGTCTTTATCTTGCTTATGCAATTTCTGAGGTCAGTGCGAATGCTAAGCTGAATGCCCCCAGATACCTTATTTCACTTTCATTTCAGATGAAAGCAGGAGTCATAGAGGTCTGTTGTATCATGTCATGTTCTCAGAAGTGTCACATCATGTACAGGATAACTATAATTTTGGATCAGAATGCCAAATTCTCAAACTTGTTTGAATTCACTCAGCACTGTCCATTCTGATCGTTCTCCTGGTGAAGTCAGTACCAAAATATCTGTCAATTACAGTGTTACAAGACCAAAACTAATAGCCTTTTCTCCTTCGTACAAAAAATGGCAAGCTGAAGCATGTGAATACAGAGAGAATGGAGTTTGCTAGTCATATGTATCTTGGCTTGTGCAGCAGCAGAAGCTGGGAGCATGAGTGCAATAATAGTTGCAGTAGGAAGGACAGAAAGGAAATTCATGAAAGGTTCAGAAGGGTATAATGATATATAAACCACGTGTGCCACTTCAGAGAGTGGAATTGRATGGACCTGCATGGGAGACTTAACAGGGAACCTAGCCAGTCAAAGACTGCTGATCTTGGATTCTCCTTGTCCTTTATCTTGGTCCCATCATAAGCTGCACAGCAATACTTTATCTAGCTAAGGACTAAAAAGTTATTTTGCTCTGTTTTCTGATCTTTGACCATTACTTTCAATTCAGTGGAGACCACTTTGATTTTGAGCATGGCAAAATCACAGTGTCCCTTCTTGATGACCTGCCACCATGGCATGATAAAGCTGCATGTAACTTACAGAATGTATGGAAGGGCGTGATGAGTCTGGGGCTGAGGTGTTAGTTTCTTAAAGTCAGTGTGTCTCAGTTGGTTATGTATACGCTTAGCTCTTTTGACTGTGTTTTTTATGCTAGCTGATTCCGCAAATGTTCTTGTTTTTGAGTTTCCTTGGGATTTTTCCAGTAAAAGATTTTTCCCTTCCTCATTCAACAGCACATGCTTCAGCCTCCAAAACCTCTTCTCTCCCTGGCTATGGAAAAAATGGACTTCACAGGGTAAGGAGATGGCGATTTTGAGAAGCAAAAGGTGGCTTTAATTGTCCATGGTATTTCCATATTAACTGTATTGGATTTTCAATTTGATAAAGCTTTCTTATAAGACCATCTGAAGTCAGACAAAACCTAATTTCCCTTCCCACAAACTACGTTGTTAAAAAGGCAAGAAAGCAATGCAAGAAACGTTGTGAAAATTGAGGGGGGAAAAAAGGCTTAAAGCAATTAGTAACTTCCCATATACCAACCTGCTTGTGAAGTCATGAACTGTGAATTTATGTGCATGTCCCTCTTCTCCTGTTACAGCCGGTGTCTACAGATTTTGGTCAGTACAACAGTTATGGGGATGTGAGTGGTGGTGTTAGAGGTAAGACTGAGGAGCCTTTTTACATGCCACTTCATTACTGAACGTGTTACGATGTTTGATCATTTCTGCTGTTTTATTTTAAGGTTGTGGATGTGGTTACTTTGTATTTGCTCAGTACGTTTTAACTTCCTCTGGTAAACTCAACAATTAACTCAAACTCTGCAAATACCTATTAAAAAGTTTGGGTTTATTTTGCTAAATCTGCTATGTGGAGCTGATCCTCGTTTATGCCAAGGGACTGCTTTAGCGTTGGTGCAAATGGAAAGCAGGTAACATCAGGAATATGTACTGAGTTCTGTTACGGTGCTTACTTTCTCTGAAAATTACCATCCACTGCACAGTCTGAAAGAATGTGCCACAGTGAAGAAAGGAGGATAATGCCTTCTAATCCCCATTGGTGCTCATGATTTTCATTATGACTTTGAGCTAGATGTGATATCAGTCATTGTCTAATAAAARTTGACAATATTTATGAAAGTTACGAAACTTTGAGAATTAATGTTTTGAAATGGTTTGACCTGAGAGAGAGAGAGAGAGGCTAGTTATCTCCAAAGTGAGATTGATCCCGACTATCTTAGATACGATCAGGCATCTTCTGTTGGTGCTTGTGTCTCTTTATAGACTATGGAGTAATCTAGACAGCTACCTGTTGGCAGAGGTTAGGWGAGGTGAATCCTGCTCTACACATTTGAATTTTAGTTGGCTATTTATTCACTTGATTGTGGTTTTGTGTCTCTCAATTTTTCCGAAGTGACTTGATTTTCCTGAATGAGAAGCTTGCTTGAAATGAAAAGGGCTGCAGTGTTTGGAGCATTTGACTCTTTACAAACTTAAGTCCAAAAGTAGGAAGGCTGCTGGCCTTAGAGAATCGGATGGGATTTTGAAAAGATCAGATAGACCAGAAGACACAAGGGTTATCTGGTACATAGTGACTGATTCCTGTTCTTCCACACTCTAAAGCTGATGAGATTTCTCTTTTGCTTTTCAGATTTCCAGGTAGAGTACGGGTTTTCATCAATCAACTGACAACAGAACTAAAAGCATCTACTTTCTTGCTGAAGTTTGAATTTCTGCTACAGGGAAGGGTTTCTTAAGACAATAGCTTTGATTTTCCTGCATGTTTAAGCATAATCACCGATGTAGGCTCTTATCAACAAAAAACAGGCACAGCCTCAGATTCCTCCTTGTTACCTCCCCAGAGCTGGGTTGAGACAGCTCACACCAGTTCTGTGACTTGCTCTGTAAAATCCACTGTCTGTTGATATATAAGTTATCTGTAATAGTCCTCCCTGGACAGCTGACGGTGGATTTATTTCCAGCTTCTCTAGTACTGACCCCAGAGACATATAGAAAGTCTCTTCTGGAGGCAATTTTCTCCCATACCAGGAGCCTTGAACTCCTCATTTTTACACTGGAATTTGCTCTCCAGACAAGATGGCTGATCAATAGTATTCGACAGATGAGCCAGTAAGAGGTGTGCATGCAAATATAAACCCTTTTACTCCAAATCCTGTCTGCAGGGTTTTTTCCAGCATGGTTTGAGTCTGGCTGGCTCCTCAGCACAATCACAATGTGAAATGGCAATTTAAGAAAGGGTTTAATTACTTGGATAATTTTGTTAATGGTATACCAAAATCATGATGATTGGAAAGAGAATAAGATTATGGGAGGAGAGAGGAGTTGTCCATGTATTGTGCTCAAAATGTTACTTCGTTAGGAACAGTACCTATGTCAAAACAGCACCTTTTTACCCTATCCCTGTTTGTGTTCATAGTAAAAATTTCCCATTGTAGAGACAAAAAAAACCCTCAGCTGGTACAGTAAGTGACAGGAAGGACAGCCCAGAGGTGTAAGAGTGCTTTGTATGCTGCTGGGTGGGATCTGAATTAATGCTTCTGCGTATTTGTCCAGAGAAGAACCCTACTTAGTCACTGGGGTGGGAAAGGGCCCACCACTCTCTTGGGGTCCCCAGGTCCACCTGGGAAGTGATGTTAGTAGGCTCAGTGGGGAGCTATTGCCAGCCTTAGCAGTGAGAGAAGGCTATGGTGGCAGAGAGGATCGAAGGATCCCTCTGTGTGCCTCAGAGAAGTGGTAAACAGTAGCCATGGCAATGATCTATATGATAAGACTAAATGTTAAGACTTGAAGGAAGTCTCAGGGCAAATTCACCTTTGTTTTCACCACTACTTGAGTGCCTTTACCCTCTGTGTGTGTAACCTATGTGTCTGATGTATACCTGTATCTGATGCAGTCCCTTCCGGATGGTCATGTCCCTGGAATGAGAATGGACAGAGGAGTATCTATGCCCAACATGTTGGAGCCAAAGGCAAGTGCAGATGTTATTCACTTTCCTTCAAGACAGTGAAGATTTGACTGTGAAATGCAGATAAAATATGGGAAATGTCTTAATTCCCTTGTTTTTCTTTACCTCACCTCAGTCCCTGCTCCTTATGTGCCAAACCTCTCCCTTTGTTCTGGACTTTGCCTGTTACAGGTGTTAGTACTCAGGCAGGCTGAGGGCAGCTCAGGTGTGCTTCTTGGGTTAAGGAGGCTTTTCCAGAGACAAAACAAAGAAACTGAAGATGCTCAATAGCTAGTTCTCTGCCAAGCTTCCACTAGCCAAAACAGCAGGCCAAACTTGATGGGAAAGTCTCAGATCTGTCAGGTTGGAAAAGTGATGCAGAATATTGTGGCTCACAACACACTGTTGAGGCTGTCTTAATTTAAAAATCAATGAAATACATGGATCTTTGTTTCAAATTGGAAGTTAGATACCTATATGTCTGTCTGGATCTGTTCTTTAGCTCTCAGCACTGTTAGCCTGACACCTTTCAATAATGTTGAATTCCCTATATAAGAAATTTTTCAGGAGATTTATTGGAAAAAGAGGCAATGATATCAGCTGAATATAATTTAAGATATAAATTAAAATGCTTTTGCAGCTATGTCTAGAGATGTCTGAGTCAAAAATGAACATAGTATATAGAGGGGATTCAACCAGGGCTGTGTTTTAAATCTTATAACTTTCCCTATTGCTGGTGAACCTTCTGAGAAATCATGATTTTGCCAAAGTTACAAGGATCAGCATTTCTGCAGTTTAAGTTTTGCAAACCAGATTACTACTTGTGCTTCCGAGTCACCTCCAGACAAACTGTACAAGGCAATAACCCTAGCTTTATAAGCTGAGACGCCAGTGCAATGTGTTTTTATATATTGTATAAGTAAGACCTTGGGGACATCCCCAACTCCTGAGATACTACTTTTTATTCCAAATAATTTCTCTTTCAGTGCAATAGAAATTCTTACAGCCACCACTGCTGTTGATGCACCCAGTGATCTGGAATGTTATTTTGGGTGACAAATTCTGTCAGTATTATTAGTGATATAATTTATGGGAATTTTCCTGAGATAATAGGTCACTTTCTGTTGATGTTTATAAAGGTGATGCCAGATCCTCAGCGTGTGTGAGTTGGCAGGTTTTTTATTCATGTCAGTGGTCCAACACTAACTTAAACCTGGTAAAGTAAAAGAAGCCAACTCAAAGTCAGCATAAAACATGTGAAAAGTGAAAATTAGTAAACTTAAGAATGACCAAATCTTACCAAATGGTTCTCCAGAAAGGACAGAATTTGTGCATCCTGCCACCCCAGATTGAGACATGCCTTGTTGTGAATATCTAAATATAAAATGTACTTATGACCGTAGACCTTGACTTAAACTCTGCCTGTTTAAATATGAAAAGTTACATTCTAGTTTCCTATAATGCTGTGTATGGTAGCTGTTTCCAGTATCAAACATAAACAATGTAATTCAAAGCATAGACTTAATTGTACAGTTGTGACAATGTCGGAATCTCCTAAGAATCATATCTTACAATCGGTATGTAAGCACACGTTATTTAAATTATTATTACTTACAATAAACTCAGTGGTGTGTTCATTGATGCCTGAATCTTATTTATTATATTTCTGAAAAGTTCGTTGGGATAATTGTTGACAATGGAATGAACTTAATTGCCTAGTTCTGCACAGAAGTTGATTAGGTTGACTTTCTTCTGATGTTAAAATAATTGAATTAATAGCATTCGATAATAGCTCATCTGTCTCTTCAGGAGAGTTTTGGAGGTCTCACTCTTGTTCCCAGTGGGCAAGTAAAACAAGACCCATAAATAACAATAAAGGCTGAGCCAATCCCCACTGAAGTCTGCAGAAGAACTTAATTGACTTCAGTAGGGGTTGGATGAGGACCTCACTGGGAATGCTGTTATCCTACTCTGCAGAGACATGCAATGAGAAGGGCTATAGGGAGGCTTTGTCAGATGGAACATGAGCTCTCCTAGGTCATTCCAGGCATTCATGGAAGTGTCTGCCCAAGGGAGAAAAATCCTAAACCAGAGTTTTATTTGCCAGGGATGATTGCAGAAACTGATTTTAAGGCACATGGTTTTCTGAAATCCTTTCTAAGCAGCATTGTTTCTGTTGGATTAAACTGATTTGAAACCCACTAACAGTAAACATTTTACTTCAAACAAAGAACCTGTAAAACAAAAGTAAAATCATTTATGCATTCAGGAATTGGTTATTGGCCAATAACTGATTTGTATAAGTTCTGGGCATTCTTTGCAATATAAAGAGAAAGCAAGGGAAATGTTAATGGGAGATGTGCTGGACACATACTCTTCTGAAGGTGTGTAAGACAAATATGTCTACAAAAGTATCTCCTTTAATCCATGTATGTAGTGCACAGCCAGCAAGCACAGTGGGCAGTTGTTTGAATTCTTTAACTATCCAAAAAGGCAAAGAAAATCATATGATGAATTTTGATTAATGCAGTGGCCCACGCTAATCAATATCTTGTTTATTCAGAGTTGCTGCTTTTTCTGATGTACTTTCATGTGGTTCATTTTTAAAAGTYCACTAAGTGTCTGTTTCCTTAGAGCTGTCCACACTTTGGCAACCATCAGTTAGACCAATGAGTGCCAAATATATTTACTTTAATAAACTCTTAAGTTTATACATTGCTGGATGAGAAGGTATATTGAGTAGAGAGGACTGTCTGACCAAAGTCAGCTGTATTATATGCACCATAAAAATCAGCGGGGTGGGCAAGTACACAGTGGCTCTACAATATGAGGCAGTTTGATACTAAAAAGTTCTTGCTATGTCCAGATTGGTTTGTCTTTCATGCAACTTTAGGGGACAAAAGTGCTGTGATTTCCTTTGGAAAAGAAACCAAATGTTTGTGTGGTTATGAAAATGAGACACATTGTGTTCTTTTTGCTTTAGAATGTAAATACATCTCTCTCTCCCCCTTTTATACATTGTTAACAGATTTTTCCATATGAAATGCTCATGGTGACCAACAGAGGGCGAAATAAAATACTAAAAGATGTAGACAGAACCAGGCTTGAGGTAAGAGAAGCAAGTTCCTAAATGCTCTTTCCTGCTGAAGTTGTTTGTTGTTGCACACTTGAAAGCTCAAACACTGAAGTGTGGGTCCTTGTTAGACTGGGAAGATTTCTCAGCACTAAGCAGGGAAGGAGGAGTCGGACGGGGAGGAAGCAGCTGCGTCTCCGTGAACAGTGCTGGGCCAGGACTCCCACATCTCTGTCTCCCTGCTCCTGGACTGAGCTTCTCACAACCCCCTTATGTTTTCAAGCAATTAATTATATGCTTGTAAATTGGTAAAAAGCCCAAAATTGGTGAAGTGTTTTGTAGTCATAGGATCCATATTGGAATGGAGCAATACTTTGTTTAATCTTGGATCATTTCTTAGCTAAGAATCAGTGTCAGCCATCCTTGAAGATCAAAAGTCTAACTTTCTTTAACTCATCCATGAGTCCTGTGAGTTAGTTAGACTGGCTGATATCCACAAATACGAGGATTTAAATCTCTGCCAATGAATAAAAATTGTTTACAGCTTTGTGGATTAGAAAGACTTAAGCAGCCCAGTGGAAGGCTGAGGATGTTTAAGTTGTTTGTAGTTAGCTAATCTTCTGTGGAGGTGAATGGAAGGGGCCACAAAAATTTGGGTAAGTAACCATTTATCCACATTTTTAGACTAGTAGATATGTGATCACTAATCAGAATTCAACACTGTGTTACATTAGTGCCACAGGGAGACACTTCCCCCATCCAGTGCACTCTAAAGCAGCTGAACAAGAAGTAACTTGTGCACAAGACGGCACCAAAAACTGTTTCATTGGCAGTAGAGAAATGTGCTGGACAGTTAGCCTGGCCAGACATCTTCCTTCTCAGAACTTCAAATGTAGCATGTCAACCTGCAGCCCTTCTGCAAAGCTCCCCTGTGTCTGTTTGAACTTCCGTATGTACGCAGAGGTGACTAGCTAAAGCCTGGGACAGGGGCGTGCAGGAGCTGGTTTTGTTCTCTGGTCTATCGCTGCTTGTTGGGTGACTTCGGACAAATCATTTTCTGTCTCTTGCTTATTCAGCAACTGAAATAGTTCTCCTGATTTCCTTTGTAAACTTCTCAGACTTAACAAATTGCAAAATTTTACTGATTCATTGAGCACCCAAGTTCATGAGGACTTGGATATGTGTATTGCCAAAGCATTATTATTTCCTTCAATGGCTTTTACAGTGACATGAAATCCCTAAGGCACTCCTGTCTCCTGTTGTGTCTCTTTGGCTTTGACTGACCATTGCCTTTTCTCTTTTTTTTTTTTTTTCTCCCCCCCCCCCCTTTTTTTTTTTTTTAAAGCGTCACTTAGCACCTGAAGTTTTTCAAGAAATATTTGGCATGACGATACAGGAGTTTGACAAGTTACCTCTCTGGAGACGCAACGACATGAAGAAAAAAGCAAAACTCTTTTAATATCCCTTTAAACAAACCAACAAAAAATTATGCATAGGATATTGTATCATACAGTCCAAACTATTTGGAAGCAACTACTTATCCACCAAAAAGGGAAAATCCCGTAGTGGCACCTCTGTACACAGCAATTGAACAAGATGAACATTTGTCCTCCTGGAACATAGGGAGAAAATATCTGGACTCAGAAACAACAATGATAGTTTTCAGAGGTGTCGACCTGTTACATGATATTATACAAGATAGGAAACTGTTCTGTTCTTCTCCCTCAATGATATTCCCTTTACTTCTCTCCACAATATGATGGACTTTATTGCTAGAGCCAGGAAGTGCCCTTAGGATGCCTTGTAGACTAAAGTAGTTGTAACCACTCCAAGAACTGGAAAAGAATATATATATATATATATAAAAAATATATATATATATGTATGCGTGTTTGCGTGTGTGCGCACATGTATTTATATCTATCCATCTATCTATGTGTGTGCGTGTATGTATGTGTATATATGTGTATATACATGGAGAGGAAGATAGTTAGATGCTCTGTAGTGAAGGAGAAGCCCTTTGTAACATATCCACATGGTCACATTAAGTCTTTCACACAACTGTTTCTTAATTGCCACTCTTTTGAAATGGCATCTTCTTTGTGTKATACAATCTGCAAAGGTGGGCACTCTGCTCACTTACAGGACATACCAGTTGAATTTCTGGAAAATGGACTCCTTGTACTTGTATATATTTGCTAGGGTATAGGAAGTGAATTGCCGTGTCTGTTGTCAGTCTTCCTTCTTCCACACTTTCTGCTTGAATTAGTAAGGCTGGAGTTTAACCAGTCATTTGAATAATTTAAGATCACTTAAGTAATGGGAATGATGGAGAAGAGTCAGTTTTCTTGTAATTTAGTCCAGGAGAAGGGTAGATGGGGGTGGGAGTGACAGAGTGAGAAAATGCATTTTTAAGTGTGCCCTGGTTCACACCCAGAGATTTCGGGACAGACTCCCTGCTAGTAGTTACTAGTACAGCTCATCAGACTGCAGTGGAGTTGTAGGATTTTACATCAGCAGGGAATATGGTTCTCTGCAAGCTAACATGCAAATTCATACCTCTTAGGGAGGAATGTTTATGAGTTAAAAGGTACCATCAAGGTGCCATGCTCTGCCAATAGCGGCTTTTTGATTAAATTGCAGTTGCTGTTGTCAATATGGCACAGTGCATGGGGCCAAGCACTCTTTTTAGTTAATGTAGTTTTTCACTTGTGCTTGGAAAAGAGGGCACAGACTTTTTTTTTCCCCTCTCTTRAAGCATCAAAGCTCCAGCCTTGGTTGTTTTTATTTCCCTTTGTGCCTGACTTGGTTTTTGAAGACAGAGTAATCATGCAAGACAGTTTCTGAGCTGCATTGAAGTCCTAATTGCTTTCAGTCTTCTTCCAATATGCTGCAGCTTAAAAAACTGCCTGTATATACCTTAACTGCTTCTGGGCAAGTCCTATACAGAGGAGGACATGAGCACCAAAGTAATTGAATGAATGCATTGTGGCTGCAAGGTCAGCTTTTTCTCTTCCTTGGTGCTTAACTGCCAATGCATACTGCACTAATAAGCCCATCTCCTGGTATGGGAGAGGGTCATTTAGGTTCTGTGTCTGTCAAAGAATATCAAGGTTTCATTTTCAATGCAGAAATTTTTGGCACTGGAGACATCAGAACCTTTGTCTTTTCTGTTACATGAGACATTGGTGTTAAAATCCGGAAGTCAGGAAGGGGAAACAGTCCCATGTAGTTGTGAGATTCAGTGTCACTGTGTTGAGTTCTCTGTATCATCAAATGGCATTTCACCATGAAATGTGCAGGACAGCCCAAATCCTGCCTCTTCTTTGCTGGTGTAGGAAGTCCTGTTGCAACAGATCACTGTGGTTCCTTTGATAAAATCTGAGTTGAAGATTCAGTATATGAGAGACAGATACAAGCGGTCAGCACCTGCTCCATGTCCCTAGAGCTAAGGGAATGGTGAGTCTATGGGACAAGCTGGAGAATATGACACCATACAGATCTGGCATCACAGTCCCCACTGAACAGAAGTCCTCAGTGAACACTGTGATGCACGCAATTGTGAGTGAGCTCTGTGGACGATACTGAGATTGCAGCAAGGATCAGTTCAACATGTTTTACTTCATTTTTCAGAACAAGCATCTGAAAGGGATGTAGAGGAACACTGAGAATCAAATGGGAACGTTAGAGGCACTGGCAGTTTGAGATGCATTTTTGAGTGACTGCTGAAACCAAATCCATATGACGAAATAACAGCAGTGTTTTATCGTCACAGGCTTTGTGAATGCTGGAGTCTCAGAAATTCAGTATTTGTCACCTGCAAGGTGTGGCTTAACTTTGAGACAAACATTTGAGTTTTAATGCATTTAAAGTATTAAAATTCTCCAAATTTTGTCAGCCCACATCCTATAGACAATACTGTGCTGCTGCCTCTCAAACATAGTAGGCATTACGGGTCTTTTAGCCCAAGTCACCTTGACAATAAACCTTTTTGATCTGAAGACACGCTCTCTCAAGGATGTGAGCTGCCAGTCTGCATTTTTCTGTCCCCATCTCTAGATTACTACTGAACTTCTCACAGCATATATGAATACACTACCTAGTCATTTCAGAAATGACTAAGCCAGGTTGTTTTCTCTCCTCTCCCTCCTCTCCAAAAAAAAAAAAAAAAAAAAAAAAAAGTTAAAAAAAAAAAAAAGAACCCAGCCTCCTAGCCTGTGAAGAATGACAGGGTAATTTGTGTCTGCCTCATCAACTCAGAATTTAAAACTGCAGTTGCAGCTTGGGAAGGAATGAAGAGAAGCCAGCTTAGGTGCTGCAGAAACAATTAATCTCTAACTGGATTTTTGGGCCAATGCTAGTTCACATCTCACTGGTGTGGAGCATAGTCAGTCAGTTCACAGCCCTCTGCACTAGGCTTAATACTGCTTTATTTCTGATTGAGAGCATGAAGGGTTTTCTGAGCTTCAATTTCATGCCTATAGTTAATTCCCCTTAACTATCCCAACCATCTACATGTAGACACACCCCAAGAGATCGCCTGTCCATAAAAACCACGCTGCAGCCAGCCGCAGGGGGTGTGTGTGTTTTCTGCAGTGGGCTGTTAGCGATTGTCACTGCAACATTTTCTGTTCTTTCTTCTGGTCTTCCCACCTAATAAAAACAGAAATGTAGCCCCAGGGAGAATTTTCTTTGTAAGCAATGAATCATTTTCCTAGTATCCATCGAGTAGCATTTTCTTGGGCAGTTCTTCGTAATTCCCCTCTTCAAAATTCCCTTGAGATATGTCAGGGGTTGGACTAGATGATCTTTAAAGGTCCCTTCCAACCCAAACCATTCTGTGATTCTATGAATATGCCTTAAGTACATGCTTACATTCTTCTATCTCCTGCAAAGTGTTTGAGCTTCTGATAAATCAGTGCTTCCCATCAAACTCAGTGCTGTCAACAAAACATCATTGCCAAGAGGACTGAAAACTGATTGCTTTTGCCTTGTTTTTTCCCCTTTTCTGCTTTAGGAGTGATGTAAGAGCAAAGACCTGTCAAAACTTTGCAAAATAACCACACAAGTGTGCAAAATGGGATTACGTACACATGCAGGTTCTCAAACACAGGTGCACATTGTTGTGGTTTAAGCCGGCAGGCAGCTAAACACCACACAGCCGTTCGCTCACTTCCTCCCAGTGGGACCTGGGAGAGAATCGAAAGGAAAAAAGAAGGTAAAACTTATGGGTTGAGATAAAGACAATTTAATAGGACAGAAAAGAAAGGGAAAATAATAATAATGATAAAAGAATATACAAAACAAGTGATGCACAATGCAATTGCTCACCACCCGCTGACCGATGCCCAGCCAGTCCTCGAGAAGCGGACCCCTGGCCAGCTTTTCCCCGAATTTATATACTGAGCATGATGTCATACGGTATGGAATATCCCTTTCGTCAGTTGGGGTCAGCTGTCCCAGCTGTGTCGCCTCCCAACTTCTTGTGCACCCCCAGCCTACTTGCTGGTGAGGTGGGGTGAGAAGCAGAAAAGACCTTGACTCTGTGTAAGCACTGCTCAGGAGTAACGAAAACATCCCTGTGTTATCAACATTATTCTCATCCTAAATCCAGAACACAGCACTATTGCAGCTACTAGAAAGAAAATTAACTCTATCCCAGCCAAAACCAGGACAACATGTAGCACGCACACTCCCCATTTGGAGTTGAGATACTATGTGAGTAGTTAACCTGGAATTTCCAAATAGTGTGTAGTGTTGAATGCGGTCGTTACGTTATGAAGGCTGTCACTTGTCTATGTGCTTGTATCTGCAGGGCTTGCGGATACCTGCGATGTATTGAGTGTGCAAAAGGCAGGGTCAGTTTCCCACATCATGGAAGTGCCAGGTTGGCCACAAGTGATATCATTTAAAAGGCCTCCTCAGGCATACGTGAACATTTGCAGCACCCATCCCTGACAGTGCTTAGATGGAAGGGTAATACCCTGTGCAGTAGTCTTCATATTAATGGGGAATCCAGAGATCTGACTTACTGGGTTTTATGCCCTCTCCAGATACCGGCCTGATAATTTCCATATGAACAAGTAGAGAACTGTTCTGCGTTACAGTGGGAACAGCTGGCCATACCCTCTATACCCGTGCCTTAAATTAGTGTAAGCTCCAGCCTACTGCGAGTCAGAAGTTGAAATAAATATGTTGAAATAAATATGTTGTTCATCATCTCTGAAGATAGTAGAATTAAGCCAACTTGAAGAGCAGATTTGGAAATTACTAAACTGTCCGCTATTTCTCAATGAAACAATGTGATCTATTGTGGCCTCAGTTCAGGAAGCTGAATGTAGCATCTCAACTCTGCCAGTGTCCTATCCCAAACCTGCTAAACTTTCTGTACAACTGGAAGAGTAAGTTCTTGTGAAGTTTGCTCACAGAATTTGTTTTTTTTTTTTAATTGTTTGTGATCATCTCATGCTGGTGTCATTTAAGACAGGTTTTAGTGGCATCTCAGAAACATACTTGTTTTCAGTTTGGTTAGTAGCCTTTCATTAAATATGGTTTGTGATCCGTTGTGGACATAGCTGCAGTGTGCTGTGAAAGGTTAGACTAGGAGAACAGTAAGTTTCTTAATAGCTGTATGTGGGACAAGATAGCTCTGTGGCTTCAGTAGTGCTTTTACTTCTGTCAAGACAGATGTCATCTCTCCTTACAAAGTCCTATAGTCCTAAGTCTGTGGGCCTAGCACTGAAGTGCTTGCTGCCCTTTCCCTGTTGCAATTTGGAAATCCTTTCTCAGCCACATAGTTCAGATGTCCTGCTGTTCAGGGGAGGTCATTAGGAGTCTCTTTTGTAAAAGTTTGTTACGCTGAAATTAGACACGTTTTGAAGTGAAATCCCTTTCTGCAAGCCATGCTTCTCCTAGTCAGGTAATATCGATGGATGGAGAAGGGTTACGTTCTGGGAAGGAGGAGGGCTGGCATAAGCTTGATTTCTCCAGGGTTTGCCAGGGTGGTGTTTAGCAGACAGAAGAAAACGCAGGCATGAGCCTGTGGTACCTATTTCAAACTGTGGGGAGGTMAAGTTTGGAGCCCATAGTTTATGAGCATCTACACTGAAATTAATGGTATGAAGCTGTTACAACAAGTGACAGAAAAATTAACCCCCAAACCGGTAAAAATATGAACACCCTCTAAACTCATCTTGGAATGACTTATCTTGGCTCATCCTGACTTAGGGTGGCATATTTGGTCCATAGGCTCGTAGAGTAGACTAAATGGAAACCGGCCTTTCTCCCACTCCATGATTCATTGCCTTCCTTCAGAATGTATTTGTGGAGGAGGATGGCCACATCCTGCAAGTTACCTATGGCAGTGAAAAATACCAGTCAACGATAATGATGATGCAATAAAACACATGCAGGAAACAAGAAAATCGACTGATCTGTCCTGAAATGCCACTCATCTTTCCACGTCAGAGGGACACTTAGGGCTTGACTCCACAGCCCCCTTCCCTGTTCAGTTAGCCCCATGGTCCAGTTCGTGCCCTGTCAAACTTTTTGGCCCTGTCAACACACCTGCTAGAGTCCAGCATAGTCTTCAGGGTAGACACATAGCAAGGGCTGGTCTTGACAATATGTGGTATGTTTTTACCCCGTTGCTACGTAATGAAGAGCTAGAGAGAGCTACTGAGCCTGTGATAGTTGTACAATACGCCTTTCTCTCTTAATGTAGAAACACCCTTATCGCTGTGGGTTGCAGAACTGCTCTGGCTGGTGAGTTTTGCCTTGTGATTTCTCCCACACACCTTTTTTGTGCTTAATAAAATAAGGAACAAAAAATCTATTGCAATGCAAAGATACAGAGTTTTTAGTCAGACAACTCTGCTGGCAGGCACTATGTGATGCCCGCATTTGGCAGGGAGAGAATACATATTATTAATTTTAATGTAAGCATCAGTGCAGGAAGTGGGAATGTAATTGGCCATTAATGTTGTTTGCCTGTATGCAAAATAAATTATTTGTTGCCCAAAGGGCTTCTAACAGGGAAATAGATTTCTGCTAATGATTTCCTAAAAAATGCTTGTCCATGTGAAGAGGTAATACTTCCATGTGCATTGCAGTCTTTCTTTTGAGGTAAAAAGGGATGACTGAAGGCAAACAGTAACCTGTTTTGTCAGGATCACCACAGTTAATACAAGTGTCGCTCCCAGGACTTGCAAAGCCGAGGCCCACAGGACCTTGCTCCTAGGCATTAGGAAATGAAGCATTTCAAGCAGCAGAAGCAGCTATGGGAATTCCAGCGGTGCCTTACCAGGCTGAGTCTCTAGCTCCCTTAGGCGCTTTGACAGGTCCCACTGGACACTTGCCTGGGCTTTTGTCACTGAACACCCTTCAGAAAGCACTTCCCTCCAGATGCAAAACCACTGAAATCAGTGGAGCCTCTCACTGACATCCGCATGCTTTGGAGCAGGCTCTTTCTTGGCTGGCGAGCCCAGGAAAGTCTCTGACTGCTGTGTGTGCCCACAGCAACGAGCTCTGTATGTCATTACCGGATCAGTCCTGTCCAAGCAGTGCGGCTTGGTCGTTGCTGACAACTCTTCCTGTAAGGGAGCCTTACAGCTGGGGGCTTTTTTTTTTAAGCTTTGGAAACTGAAACTAATTTTTCAAAGGTATACTTTCCTTTAAATCAGTAGATTTTGGCAATAGGATTTTTTATTATTTTGTTTTTCTTTTCTCCTCCCTCCACATGTTACAAACCAGCGTTTTGGGGAGGTGTCCCTGTGTTTTCCATTCATCTGTGAGACAGCTCTCTTTCTGAGTCTCTGTAAAAGTGAATCAATGTCTTGTCTGTACAGTAAGTCTGCTTGTATGCATAATGAAAAGTTGAGCTGGGTTGCTGTTCTGTACAATTAGTGTTTCCACTGTCATACTGCAAACAACACATATTGCACTCCTGTGCCACTGTAATCTGCATCACTGTTGTACTCAAGTCAATGAATAAAGTTTGGAGCTTTATTCTTAATCGCTGGATTCATATTGCCTCATTTGTTGTTTTTTTTTTCATCTTGCAGAGTTATTATCAAAGTCCTCTTACAAAACAGGATGTGCTCTCAAGAAAGAGAGAGGTGAGACATGAATGACCAGAGCAAGACAGATGAACAGTTACAGAGCTTCAGTGAAATTATGACACAAGGTTTGAAAATGGACACAAGGCTTCCTGTAACTAAGTCACTAGAAGTAGATACTCATACAAACCACATAGGAGTGTTAATTCTATGTGGTCAGTTTGTGGTTTAAAAGAACCTGAGATATCAGCGAGGTGAACTAAGTCATGCTGTTACATCAGCTTCACAGCCTGAATGGTTTCCTTTCTTTATCCTTGCAAGTTCAGCTAAAATTTTAGTCCCCAACTTGAAAAGATATTTACGTGTCTTAGTATTTAAAGTTAGGTGTTTGCTTAATTACCTGGAGTTATACCTGCCCAGCCTTGGTCTGGGTGTAGAAGGTAGGGGACGATGCCATTCAAGGAAGTAGGGCTATGAAACACCTATGAATGTGCTGAATGCCTGAATCTCCAGCAGACCATAGCAGGAGCAGAATTAAGCACACTGCACCTCAGAGGAATTTGTAGCAATTCCTGTCAGTGTCTCAGAAGAAAGACATGTCAAGGGACTTCACTCATTATTGCATATAGATATTCCCTGGAAAAGAAGCCACTCATACACAGCTCTCTAGATGACCTGCTGAACATCTTCACTGAATTAGTTTGAGCTTCATGCAATTATGGGACCTGGAGCAACCAGAGCTGGAGCCTCATTAGGAGTGGCCTCTGGGCTTGTTTGTTAAAGGGAGGGGGGCGGTGTGTGTGGTGGTGGTGTTACTATTTGAAGTGAAGCCACTGGGGATCAATCCTAAAAAAAACTCAAAGGGGGTGGGAAAGGATCCTGCTTCAGGCTGTTGGATCATCTGAGCTGCAGCCCTCTGTTCAGGGGCAGGAGCGATGCAGCACACATCCTGCACAGCGTCCTTGAGCCTACAGAAAGCCCCTGCAGCATCAAGATCTGTGCCCTGCAGACAACGTGTTCCCCATCTTCTCTTCCACTCCTCAGCCCGCTTAGACTCATCCCTGCCCTTGCCCTACTTAGATAACTCTACACAGGTTCTCTCTCACAACGAAGGTAGAGTCTCCCCCAGGGTTTTACTTCAATGTASTATAGTGGGTATATCTAAGGACTGAGTCTCAGATGAGGTGGGGGCTCAGGTTCCTGCTTGGAGAGCAAGAGGTGGGGAATTCAACACCACCGTGAAGCTAGCCTTTAGCAAAGTTCACATCTGCCCCATTCACTTCCCAGGCCATGCCTAGATTTTTGTTGTGTGGTATTTGTGCTGGAACTTGCACAAGAGAAACTTTTCTATGGACAAATCCACCAAAGCTACCTGGAGGCAGTTAGATGCTTCCTTTCTTTGGATTTTTAATGGATGCCTGTTCCTCTGAAAAGCAAACATAGAGTCTAAGAGAGACCTTTCTTCAAAAAAGTTTTGTGCTGCTTATTTCCCCTTCCCCTGGACAACCAGGCATCAGGGAGATGGTACCCCACCGCTCTGCAGGGCAGGACCCATTCCCTGCCTGCCTGCCAGCAGCCCCCAAGCACCTCCATGTTAGGTGCTCCCTGGGCATCTCCACACGGTTAGGGAGTAAGGAAGGTCTGCGCATGGAGTATCTGCTTAAAAAACCACAGGCAGGTCTATGATTTGGCCCTGGAAATTTTCTTGAAAGTTTCCCAACCATAGAAAACAAAAAACCCAAAGTCTCCCTTTTGAATCAGTGTCACGTACTCTTGAGAATCCACTGCCTGAATTTCAGCTCCTTCCCTGTTACCATGTAGTGCCAGCCCTAGGAGATGTCCTGCCAACCCAAGCTCTGGAGGTCCTAAGCAGCAATCCTCCAGCTGGGGATCTTTGACCCAGCAGTGTAACGGAGCAGTTGCTCCATTACCGCCTTCCCCAGCCCAGAGCAGTTGGAAATATTATCGCCATGAACGCTCTCCTACGTGTAAAGCAAATTCACGAGGACCCATTCCAGTCATCAGCTCCACAGTGTGACAGTGCCAGCCAGCCTTAGCGCGTTTTTAATTTCCCTCCAGTTAAACACACAAGCCCAGTGAAATCTAAGTCCAGGGATTCTTTTTTTTTTTTTTAATTGCTAGGCCATTTTTCCCTGCTCCCCTCCTCCTCACAAATAATGTGAGGTTTATGACCCCTGAGTAATGACTGTGGAATGCACTGCATCCTACAGCCATCGCAAGGCATCTGGCAATGGGAATCTTCACAGCATGTCAAAAATACACAGATAATACCACTGTAAATAGCTCAGATCAAAACAAGTCAAATGTCAATGCTAATTTGCTGTCAAGTATATAGCCCAAGACCACTTCCCCTGGCAAAAAGAGAAACCCAGTTCCCAAGTGTGACTTGCTCCCCACCAAAAGAAGCTTGTTCTCCACCAAAAATCTCCCCAAACTCTGAATGAACAAGAGTGGTTTTTTCCCCTTGCTGTTTTATTTTTCTGTAGCTTTTGTGCCTGTCCGCTGCTGAGTCTGAGGCTGGGAAATGAAACTTCAGTTTTGCCTGCCATTTTTCTATTGTAAAAAAGGACTCTTGGGAGAGATATTTGCTGTTTTCTGTGGCTCAGTCAGAGGGTGAGAGAGAAAAGTTGTTCTGGGAGTTCCCATTACAAAGCATTTTTTCACATAGGCTCACTTTTATTTTTTAAGGACTGGGAGATTAAAGAGCCRGCAGCACTAGAACAGGAAGTTTGCTGTACGTCCAAAGGTCAGGTGGGTCTCAGACAGCCACTGGTTCCAGCTCTCTTTTATATACACACTGCAGATTAAAATGTACATCCCAGACTGGATGTAGTCATGGTAGTGATGGGGGCCGAGGGTTCGGGGGGAAAGGAAGAGAGGGGGAGCAGGAAAACGGCACAGCGCAGTCTCTCCTTGGGCTGTGATTTCATAAGACAAAGCACTGGGAGGCTGTTCAGCGAGCTTAAGGTATTCCCACGCCCCCACAGCTTTTTTCTGCCATCAGATATGTCAGCATGACTGCTTGTGGGGTCGCTGTCAGTGACATTCGGGAACTGATCCTGCTTAAAAAAACATTTTTTACTTTTTATATCGTCGCATAGCGTTGTGGGGTTTTTTCTTTTTAATGGAGTCAGTTCCCTGCTTTGATTTAAGCAGTGGCCTCACAAAGCAGTTGTGCTGGCATGAAAAATGGGGTGGGCACAAGTGGACAACAGGGTCTGAAGGAGGAGTTGGAGCAGAACACATTAAACTGCTAGGGATATTGCACACTTTCCATCATGAAATCACAGTCTCAAGTCCATGGCAGAGAGGGCAGGTGGTGGCCCTCCTGTAGTTCCTTCAATTCCAGCAGTACCATCACACCTTCTATTACTATGTAGTCAATTAAGAAGGATATAATTGTGTGGGTGTTGGGGTAGAGGGAGAAAGGGTTGAGCTCTGAGACCCATACAGTCTGCGCTAGATTAGCGTCCAGAGCTGAAGACGGGAGGGAGCCTCTGYTAGGCACTTGTGCCTTGGTGGGTGTTATGATGTCTTTGCTAAAACTGGGGCAATATTGTTTGGACGTAAGTCTGGAGAAGGCAGTCTCCACAGAGGAGAGCCCTTCTTAGTGAAATTCCCAGTCTTCATAGTTGGCAAGAGTAAGGGGCTGGATGTAAATTAATAGTGCATCCCTGGGCAGCCGAATGAAGAAACGTCAAAAAGCAAGTCAGGTCTGGCAGGAGCAGACTGGCTTGGAGGCTGACTCTGCTGTTGGAGGTCTCCACATCATGCCTGGGAGTGGATCCATTATCTATTTCCCATTATGTGGGCTATCCCAGCCCCCATAGCACCAGGTATTGGAGAGGAGAGTTGATTGTAGAACCAACCGTCTTTTCAAGACCAGCCCAGTAAGGCTGCCAGAGGGAAACAGTGCTCCCCCTTGGCTGACTCTTCTGGATTTGRGCTAGATGATACTGCAGAGAAAACAAAATGCAGCTGAGTCCATTCAAGGAATTCATTGACAAATGCTTTGAGGTCTTTATGTGAACCTAAGTGTTTGCTGTGAAACRGGAGACAAGCTAATAATCGAAACAGGTTTTACAATGAATGAACTGCTGCTGAGAAATGCCTACTTTACAGCCTTGATACCATGCTGGATGTTAAATGACTGCCAGGAGCAAACTCTGTGGTATCTCAGTTAGCTCTTACCCTAATTATCATTTACAGAGGAGTCCCAGCTAGATGAATGAGGACTGCAATATAAAGGACTTAAGTAAGATTTGTTGATGTGACTACATGAATAATTCCCCTTGCAATGATGCATTTAAGAGCACAGATATTGTGGGAGGAAGAAAGCCAGTGTTTGATATTTTGAATCATTTAAAAGTGTGTGGTTTATTTTTATGTTTTGGCTTTTGCTGTTCCCTCTACCTGCCGCGCTTCCAAAAAAAAAAAAGTTTAATCCTCTTACTGGCCAGGTGTGTGAAACAATAGTAGGTAATTGAAAATAAACTTCTGCTGAGGCCAATAAATATTGGATCGTCTAAATGGTCTGCCATGGTGCTCAGGCAGCCCCAAGCACACTGCTTCAACACTCCGACGTTGCTCTGAACTCTTGGCACTCAAGGTTTGGTTTTTCCGTAACTAACTAATTGTTCAGCTTCCTGAAAAGTACGTTTGTGCTCTTTTTCCCTCAGGAGCGATCCCAGCAGAGGACCCTCCGGAGAATTTTCGTGTTCTGCCAGCTCGAGCAACAATGGAGTTACCACCAGGGCAGGCAGATCACCCATCTGATTGGGGGGAAAAGCTAGCTGAAAAACTGACCCCGTGAGGAAAAAACGAGTCGCTTTTAGTCGTAACAGCAAGCCCACTGGCCTCGATGTGCAGCCAACCTGTCGCTAGTGCTGACATAAGGGAAGGGGTGAGGGAAGGCATTACCATTCAGTAGCAACATGTTTTTAAACAACTTGCAAACACCTCTAGCAGTGCAAGTCCATAGACACGTAAGCTGAAGTCACAGCCGCTGCTGTCTTGCCAGGCAGCCCTGGCCCTTCCCGGTCCCGCTGAGGGCCAGGGAGGCCGTATGGAGGCCGTATGGAGGCTGTGGTGGAAGAGTGCCCTGAGCCACCATGACTGCAGGCACGGGGAGGGCTCTGCCCCATGCCCCATCCCGGTGGTGACCGCACTACTGAGCCACCTGAGKCTTCAAAGGAAATTGTAAACCATTCATTGAAGACTGGAGTCAAGAATGAGCCTTCAGGAAAACATCTCCCTAGAGACAATCTTGCCCTAGTGAGGGCTAATGCTGCCCAAAGGGTGGACATTCCTGTGATTCTCCTTTCTCCACAAACCCTCCTCCCTTTATCTTGTCTTTCTTTCCTCAATCAGATTGTTACGTATGGAGGAACATGCCCATTACCCTTCTTCATCTTTGCCTGGCAGACTCCTAGCAGTCTGTGTCTGCTCCCCCAGGTTTGGCCTTGCCCCACCACAGTTCCACCAAAGCAGAATTAACCCCTCTACAGGTCCCAGGATTCAACTTACTCTTCTCCTCATGGGGACACCCAGGAAAGTTCACCCAAAATTAACTAAATTTACTAATCACCACCCCCCTGGGTGTTTTCAGCCAGAATTAAAATGTCTTTAGTTAGATTAGCTCACTGTGGAATGGAGTAAACCAAAACAAAGACACTTAAAATCTGAAGGTTTGGTAAGATCTTCTGCAGGTCTCATGGGAGATACTAAAGCCGTTACTGCTCACCAGCTCACCGCCACTCCTCTGCCGTATGTCACCACCTTAAGCTGCAGCGCTGAAGCAACTGAAGGTGTGAGCGCTGCGTGCAAACACAGGTTATTTCAAGGAACCTCCCTTGGCGGTTGAACTGTGGTAGCTTTGTGCTGAGAACGAAGTGCCACAACAATAGTATTTGGTGGGTGGCCAGTGAGAGGCGAGGAGGGGACAGAACCTGCACTGAACAGGCTCCTGAACAAGTATCTCGTGATACAACTTCAGTACTAACAATTACCCATCAGCAGAAACCTCTTCCTGTAGCAGGAACCCACATGTCCCCTTACTGTAATTGTCTGTYGGGAGGACCAGAAAGGTGTGGTCCAAGATGGACCATATGCGCTTGTATAGTCACCTCCCACCCCACATTGTCTGTTGTGGCTGCAGCTTTGTGCTCCCTGGGGATGGGCAGATGATGGCTTGAATGTACAGGGGCCTCGGGCATTGCGGGACACTCTTTGCTCCTGCCACTTGTGCATGAGGTGATGCACACCGTTGCCTAACTTAGCCGGCGGCGACCCTAGTGGCCTGTGCCCCTGGGTGACTCTCCCAGTTGGTCCCCCCCTCCGAAAAACCCATTTCTGGGCACCTGGCCTGCAGTGTGAAACAGCCTTTGTGTGATATTTTGTCAGCTACAAATAATTGAAAAAGGCCTACATAAAGTCCTAATTGTGTCACAGAACAGGCTCTTCAGTCATCCATTTTCCTATTAAACTTGTGAATTTCAGCTACTCAGCCCTGTTGGAGTTATTTTCCCCTTCCCCTCCTTCTTCTTTTAAGCTTCTATTTATATTCTCTCAGTTGTCTCTGCCAGAAGATCTCATGTGGATACATTAGGCCTTTTCAAAAGGAAAGTTGGATTACAGCGATTTTTCTCCCCGTAGGACACAACAGCTTCATCATTCATAACAGAGCAATACACTATAACTTCATTATAGATGGCATGAAGCTGGCCTATTTAAACAGAATACTTAATGATAGTTGGGAAGGCAGGAGAAATTCAGCTCCACTGGTCTACGTGGGAAAAGGGAAACTGCGTTTTTTGGTATTCACTGAGGCGGATTTCTTGACTCTTAATTAAATCTCTTTTCACAGGAAAAAAAGAAAAAAGTGGAAGACTTAACTGACATGGGTGAGATCTGTTACCTGGTAGTTACTTCCACTTTGGCAGGTAGTTTGATATACCCTAACATCTAATATTAATAGCAGACACGGGGGCTGGGAAGGAAACTTGGACTCCTCCATAGTACTTAGCCTCCACTGAAACAAATTGCAGTGTGTTGGTGCTCTCCTGTATGGACCACAGGTTCTCGTTCTTTTCCCTTTCCCACTTCAGCAGCGCTGACCTCAGAAGTGTGCTCTACTTATTGACTTTGGCTGAGTAGAAGTGGTTTAGGCCTAAAGAAAAGTTGCRGACTGAAAAAAACTCCTTTTTGGGAAAATGCCAGAATAAATAGGCTTCTGTGAGCTCACAGTTGACATCAGACCACAGTTTGTGGTGATGATGGGGGAGGCTTAAAAAAATCCCAGTGAAAATGTAGCAAGATGTAAAAATTAATGTTTTCCCATATTTTGATAAAATTAGTTTTTCCTCTCGCCTGGGTAAGTTTTAGTGGTGCTGAAAGGKGCCAAGAGTTCAGCTCTGCCAAGGCAAGTCCTCCATTGACAGCTTGATACTCCACACGGGGTTTTCTGTACCAACTTGGGAGAGATTTTGATCAATATTGGTTTACTGGTAAAATCCGTAAGTGTGGATGAAGTTTCTAATATATTTGTTCAGCTGAAAGCCATGATTTCCTCTCCGATCCCCTCAAAAACTAGGACCATGGCTAGTTATATATCAGAAATCTGTATCAGAAACTCTTAGGAAGCTGATAGCCATGTCCTGTGGTGCCTGTGAGCGTTACAGGCCGAAATACAGTGTATTGATACCCSATGAGGTCTGCTGGTGTGAGCATCCCCGTGCGGAGTCTGGAGGGGAGGGGAGCAAAGAATGCTTTTTACTTCTTTAACTAGTATTGAACACTGTCAAAGGAAAGCTGAGGGGCTTCTCTGGAGCTGGGAGAGGGTCTGAAGTGGAAAATAGGTATAAGGAAGAAATGGCTCCAGGATGAACAAATGCCCCAGCTGTTGAGCACACTGGTCAGCATGTCTCATGCTTTGGCCAGAAGAAGGTATTCTATCTGTCGGAGGAAAGAAAACAATTCGTGCTATTAGAGCTCCCTGCAATTTGGTCTAGAAGCAGTTTGGACTCAACAACTGAAAAGGAAATGTCAAAGAATAGGAAGCCAAGAGAAGTTCATCAAAAAGACATCTGGTCCTGCTGTCCTTAATGGGAAATCCCCCCCTCCCTCAAGCCACCCTCTTCCCAGCCACGCTCTTTTGAAACAGTTAATGTCTGAGAGAATCCAAAACATTGCTGGAATGTATCAGCGATGAAGCTTTTGTATAGCTGAGCAGCTAAACAGCTCTGGTTTTGTTTGTGTTAGGGCTGATTGTCTTGCCTTTCATCGGTGAAAGTCAGAAATGGCTGGACAGAAGTTAGTGGAGCAACAACAATGTAAGGCCAGTTTAATCTGGGGGAGAATTTGGCCATCTCTTTTATGGCCAGAATCATGAAGCGCTTCACAGGGAAGCAAGAATACCTCAAAAGGGACACCCATAGACAGCATACTTGCGAATCTTCTGAGATGAAGGATTCATGTCCTGTTCTCCAGGATTCACTCCTCTTCCAGTGAGTAACTTTGCTTGCAACAACCATGGTGTCCCAGACAGTGACCTATCTGCCTCTCTGTTTCTTCTGGCCCTTTCTTCACTGACTGAGCCCTGGCAGGCTCCCAGTGCCTTCCTGGAACCAAGGAACCAGCCTGGTCTGCTACAAAGCACCCATAAAGCTTATTTCTGGGGAAAGATGTTTCATGCTCATGCTCCTGAGTGGGTAGCCCAGGATCCTTAACATATTTCTGCAGTAAGCCATGTGGCAATGTCATTTATCACAGCTCCTCTCACAAAACCGTGTTCCCAGGGCCTGGGTGGCTCAGAGTTTTGGTATAGGAGGTAGAGTCTTTGATCATGTGAATCAGGACAGTTAGCAGAGTCCAGCTATTTAGACTTCCTTGGGGCATAAGCAGAGGGCTCCATTCAATTTCCCAACATCAACTATTCTCTTCACCCCTCAAATCAGAAAATCTGGAAGACAGGCAGGATTCAGCAGATCAGGGGTCAGAGACATTGGTGGGAGCTCCACAAACATCCTGAACTCCTGTCAGTGTCTGCTCTGTGCTCCTGACTACAGGAAAGATCAGGGAGGACTTTCAAGACGACAGCTGAGCTTGTGACTGATGATCCCTCTTATCTAGTCCCAGCTGTGTGGTCCCACCTGCTTGCGTGGACGTGCTCACATGGTCTCCTCCTTCCTTCCAGCTGCAGGTGCTTGCCGTTTACCTGGCACTGTCCCAGTCTTGCCTGACTCTACTGCGACCCAACTCAGCCTCCACAGCTGGGAGAAGAATCTGCCATTTTAGTTTTCCACCATTTCAGCATGGAAGTTATTGGTCCAATAACTGTGAAAATGATACTAGGAAGAGAGAAATCATGTGGCCAGAAGCAGGGGGAGGAGAGAGAAAGAGAATTCTCCCTCTCAGAGACAGCAGCATTGTTTTGCTGGCTCAGCTGTCCCTAGGTCCACAGGCTTCGTTGCTGTTCAGAGGGATCCACGTATGGACAAAAGGAATTCTCCCCCCTCAGATTATGGCAGCATTACAGCCCAGCAGTGCGGCCAGGGATGCCAAAGTGAAGAAGCCTTTGGGTTCCTCGTTTCTTCGCATTTCACAGGAGACACCTCAGCTTTAATCTCAGTTCAGATCTGTCACAAAACCTACTTCTGCTCAGGTCTCTCATGTCAACCACTCTGAAACAGTTTTATGCCTGCTTGACCACAACTGTCCACAAAGATGTTATGCTGTTATCTAAATAGGTAACCGAGATGATATTTGGAAGGAAAGAGGACACCGGTGTGCCACCATTGATCTCAGCATATCTCACTGCTAACCTTAGCCTGCCAAGCCATCTTCTTTCTCCATCTGTCCTCCAGATGCCTGCACACACAGAGTATTTGACATGGCTCCCCATCCTTCAGGAAGTTAGCAAGACCAAGTTAATTTTACTGCTGACTGAGCTTGGTCTTGCTGAGTAGGCTCCTGACCTAGGTTTTCACAGCTGTGATAAAGGCATGGGGAAGAAGGAAAGAAAAGCCCTGTGCAAAGACAGATACCCTTCACGTGTGGAGGAAATTTCTACCTTTTGTTCTGCCAGCTGGAATGTTTTCCCTGAAGAAAGGCAGAAGCCTGACCACTATGGACTGCTGCAATTGGGATGAACATCTGGGAGAAAATACCCCAGGGAGCAGCYCTGTACCGTCCAAGTCAGGTGTGATCCTGACAGTCTCTGTCAAGCATAACTTCCCTGAAGTCAGTGGAGGGCACCTGTACACAAGCTGTCATGGTAGGATTCCCTCCAGCTTTCACAATGGAGAGGTCAATAACTTTCACCAGACTTTGACTCGTGCGTAAACCAGGGAAAGAGCAAGTCAAATGCAACTGAAGAGAAGAAACTCACAGCAAAGATTTAGACAAATATTAGACATTAAAGACTTTGCTGATGCCAAAAGGTAAGTGTAACTGCAATAATATTAATGAAGCAACATACACCTGCTTGGTGTCACTATTTGGGAAAAAAAAAGAAAAGCATTTAGCATCTCCTGTGGATAAAAGAGAGGATCAGGATCACGCTTCTGCACAAGGTATTTAGCAAATCATTATAATTGTTTATAGAATTTCTTTAGGCTTCTAAATTTATACTTGATTTATTCTCTGTTTCACAGGAAGCAAAAGCGCTAAAATGACAGGATGTAAGGCCAGAGAAGCAGAATCACATCGTTTGAAAGCCACAGCATGGTACTTGAGAACTTTAGCCAAAGGTGATAATCTCACTAGCGGTCACACTGTCTATTAATGCAGCATGAATATGCAGAGAAGGAAACATTAAAACATGTAATCTATAGTATGATCCTCTGCACTGAAGGATAGGATGTCAGCCACATAAAAAAAGAAACGACTCGAACAGGATGAGCTTGGCCCTCGAGGCTTGTCACACCTGAGTCATCACTAATAATAATCATCACTAATAATAAGCAGGAAAAAAGCAAGGAATACATGGGTACACAGGTAGATTGCTGTTATTTTATTGGCTCCAAGAAGCTCCACCAGAAAAACCAGTACACAAGTATTTGCTCTAGCTGGGCATAGTGGCAAACATCTAGATTTCAGCACCAACACTGGGAATATTAATTCCTCGCGCTAAGCAGGGTCTGAGTGTTTCCCAGTTTTATTAAACCCCAGAACACAACAGCCTGTTTGAAAAAGAGTATCCCAAAGTATTTTAGGTACTTCCTACTGCAAGAGGAAGGGGACAAACAGGAAGAACTTGTATTCCTCTGGCGTTAGTATTCATCCCATTGCCACTTGCCCAGCAATTGCCATGGGGCTGGCCAGCAGTCCTGGGATTCCAGAGCATCCTTATCACGGCTGGGAGGGGAAGGAAGGGACAAGCAAGGGATGTAAAGGCTCTGGGGCCCGGAGACAGGAATCTCAGGTATCTGATGTCTTGATCTTTCAAATAATCTTTAATTAGTTTGTTTAACTGGTATTATCCTTAATTAGCCTTGCTGAGTTCAGAATGACTACTCACCTGCTTCGAGATACAGGCACACTTCAAAAGTTTGCAAGATCAGGGCCTACCCTGCTAGATTTTGAAAGCTAGAGCCAAGAAGTAGCTGGAAAGGGCCCTGAGAGAATTATTCCTACATGACAGATATATTTATTTAACCTGTTTTTTCTCCATTGAAGACTGCTATCGGCTTGCTGGATCTGGTGGTTCAGGCGTTTGGCTTGCCTGTCTTTTTGTGCGGTAGTTATGTACTGGCAAGAGACAAGACGTGCTCCAGCTTCAGCTTCCTTGAGCGGCAATAACCCTTTATCTAAACTTGGTCTCGTATGGAAAGTTTCCGTGTGGCAAAAGTCACTTTGCACGTCCACCTGATGCACAGATCCTCTGAGAGGTGGCACCCCTGCCAAGCACAGCCCGGGAGGCTGGGGGGCAAGGGGGGCACGCAGGGAGCCGGTGAGTGGCAGGACAGTGCCCTTCCAGCCCGGCTGCTCGCTTCCCTTGTGAGCCGAAAGAGCCTGCTTATGGCTATTTTCAGAAGATGTAAGGCGGGCCATATGATGRAGGCTTGGGGTTTTTTCTACATACACAGCACTAACATTTCCCAAGGCTGCCTTGGACCACAGATGTCAATGGTCTGTGGGCTGACAGGTCTGAAAATTGGGAAATACGGATTCTGTGAGCCTCTCGTTGGCTTTGTCTATCTGCCCTCTCCTTGCTGACACCATGACCCTTCTATTGCACAGAAAAAATGATGCTCCCCTGACCACCTTACTCGGATGGATATGTGGAAATCACCATTTGTGAGTACTCCAGGCTCTTTTGACATGGGTTGATGGCCAAGAGCTCAGCTTGCAGAGCAGAGTCAATGTGCAAGGGGCTGTGTGGTTTGGGGAACCCAGCTATCTGTCCCACTGCTCTCTGCAAGAAAAGGTTTGTTTCCATTGCAGGCCACACCACCATCTTCCTGTCCACACTTCAAACCCTGAGCCAGGCCCAAGCTCTGTTTTGCCCAGACCCCAAAGCCTTTGAGTCCCTTGAGGGTCAAAGCAGTGGGATGAGGATCAATCTCAGAACAATGTGAGCTTGGTGTGACCCTGGTGTGACTGTCGTCCTTCAGTGGTAGGAGTACTAGATGCTCACACAGAGAGCCAGTGAATGTAGCTCTGGTGAATGATGCAGAGCTGACTTCTGGTTCCTTATTTTTCAGCTCCCAAGGAGAGCAGTTGATTTTCTGGGTAACGGTTGTACCTCTTTCCACAGAAACAGTGGAGCTACCCATCCAGGTCAGATGCCCAGCCTCTCCTCTTGCCAGAAAGACCTTGTAATAGGCAGGTATGGCTCCCTTGTCCCCACACTGATGGCTTAACCTTGATTCTGAAGAGCAAACTTCCTCTATAATCCTTGTCTATTGTAACTTTTGATGTTTTCATTATTGATATAAACATTACATTCCTGCAGTGTCTCCAAAATATTGGCCTCAGGACAGCTTGTCACCTGTGCCTTATATTGAGGTCAGACTGGATGCCCACTTTTCCATTTGTTATTATTTGTGCACTTTGGGCATGCTAGCTCTGTCTGCGGTGGTGGAAGTCAGGCAAAAATGTTACTGGAACCCAAGGAGAGGAACATCTTCCTGTGAGATCTGCTCTGTCCAGGAGGCAGGTCCTACCAGGAAGCATTAATGAAGCCGCTGGAAAGGGACAGTGCAAACTCACTGCCTCGGGGTTACAACCAGCAGCTGCCCTGGGAAGGTGGAAGGAGAACCCAACTTTTCAGCCTGCCAGCCCAGAGCAGGGCAGGAGGTGGGTCACTGGCAGACTCCTGCCTGGGGTCTTAGCACCAGGAGCCACTGAGACCACACACAGCTACCCCAGGATAACCAAGGCCTTTCTCTGAATGTGCCCAAAGCCCCACTGCAGCCAGAGCAAACACCATCCTAAGCACAGGGAGCAGACAGGGCACCCCCGCCCTGACCACAGCGCTGGGGAGCAGCAAGGGGCCCCAGGAGCCACCCCACGGCCTCAGCCCAGCACCCCAGGCACCCTCCTCCTCCTCCTGCTGTCGCCGGCCCTAACCCTGCTCTTTTCCCAGGGGACCGGCAGCCGGAGGGGCTCCTCGCCGATGGGGAGGGTCCGTGCCGTGCCGTGCCGTGCCGTGCCGTGCCGTAGGGGACAAGGCGCGGGGCCGGTCCCCGATCCCCGTCTCCCGATCCCAGCTCTCCATCCAGGACCCAGGTCCCCGTTCCCCATCCCGGAGCCCCGATCCCGGCCAGCTCCGCGGCTCCGGGGCGGGGCGGGCGGGGCGGGGCGGCCCGGGCCGGCCGGGGGATCCGGCGCCGCCGGAATAAGAGGCTACAGGAGCGCGGCGGAGCGGAGAGGAGCGGAGGCAGCGCTGTGTCCCGGAGCCCCTCGGGAGCYGGCGGGCTGCGGCCCCCTGCTGCAGCCCCCATGGATAAATACAAAGGTGAGGAGGGGCGCTACGCGTGTTCGTGCCCCGCGGCAGCCCCACGCGGGGAGCACCGTCCTGCCCTGCCCGCCGAGGGGAGAACGGAGACCTGCGGGGGCGGCGTTGGTGGGGAAGGGTCTTTGGGGGGGGTGACAGACCCATTGACATGGGGCCGCTGCGGCTTGCTGTCCCCACGCGTGAGAAAGCGCGGCAGCGATGGGTTGCGGCGGGCTGGGGGCGAGCTCCGAAGGCGATGTTTCCCGAGAGTGGGGCCGGGGGTCAGCTCCCGGGGAAGGGGATCCCCACAAGTGGGGCCCGAGCTCAGTTCCAGGGGGGTAGGGTGGGGTTGTCCCGCGAGTGGGACCGGGAGAGGAGGGCGGGGGTCCAGCTCCGCGGAGGAGGTGGCCAGCAAGTGGGGACGGGAGCCAGCTCCCGGGGGAGGCGATCTCCGCGAATGGGGCCAGGGACCGGAGTCCTCGCGAGTGGGGCCGGGGTCAGCTCGGGGCCGGTGGGGAAACGGTCCCCGCGAGTGGGAACGGGCGGCGGGAGCGCGGCTCCCGGCGGGCGGCGCCGGGGAAGGTGCGGGGCAGCGCAGCCAGGTCGCAGCGCGGCCCCGCGCGGGGATGTGAAGTCCCCCTGTACCTGCCCCGGGCACTGGGCAGCCAGGGAGGGAGGAGCGGGGCAGACCTCTCGTTTTACACCGTCTGCGGATCGGGCCCTTTTTTTGCTACTTAAGAGCAGCATCTTGTTTCGTTTTCTGCAGCCACTGAATTTGGCTAAGGTTGCCTGCTCTGACTTTCTTCCTAAATTGCCCATCTGTGTAGACTTCCCACCCTCCCGGGCTTAACAGGCATGACATTGAGTGTCCTGTTTTCTAAATGCAAGTAGGTTTGGTGGTTAGGGAGAGGGTAGGTGAGCAGCCTCCCTGCTTTCTCTCTGGCAGATCTCATCCGGGCTGGCTGTCACCCATGGCCCATTTATTTCCCCACAATCAATGGCTCTGGCGCTTCCTGTGTGATGCTGCTTGGTCATTATCACCGAGAATGGCCCATCTCAGATCTGTAGTGCTATGGGCAGCTCTTGGAAACTTCTCAAACTTCAGTGCACCTTGCTAGCTGAGGAGGGAGGAGGTGGGGTGAGGTGCCCGGGCATGGGACACTCGGATGTGCGTGGGTACTTTGTGATTTCTGCTCCTGCTAGGGTGTAAAAGTCCTCCCCTGGAGGAGGTGGATCCAGTATTTGCACAGCACAATATAAATCTGCAGTAAATTTTAACTGTTGAGAGGAAATGTGGCTCTCCTTGTAACTGCTGTCCTTATGAAGCTTGAACACTTAAGCGGGGAACTTCGTACTAGACAAATATATTCCTGCCTGACCCCATTTGGACTTGTTACTGTCAAACTGGCAAGGTTTGGTTAGGACTCAGCAGCATTTAAGCTAACAGCCCTTGTTCCCTAATCCTTCTTTGGTGGGGACTTTATATGTCAAGCTATCATATTGTATGAAGTTAATTTTTGCCAGGACTATGTGTTTTTTGACTATGCTATGCAAGTACTTCAGTACTCTGACATGGCTGCAGCGCGCTGCCTGTTGCATTTTGATCCGTTTCCTCCTTACAATCGATACTTTACAGGCCCGATGAGCACAATAGTAGCATACTGCAAAAGTGATGTTAAAGATTATATTACAAGTCAAATATTGTGTAGTCGTCTTTTTTTTTTTTTTTTTTTTT